>JABTTQ020002761.1:0-458662 GCA_016081115.2 Rehmannia glutinosa | reverse complement strand
GAACTTAGAAGAGAAATTTTCGAGGAAGTTCAAGATGCCATATACTACTACCCTGGTGGTACAAAGATGTATCAAGATTTGAGAGATCTTCTCGGTGGAGAAGTATGAAAAAGAGACACCGGATCATTTGTAGTAGCAAGATGTTCGACGCGGTCGCTGCTCAAAGCCGAACATCAAAGACCATCAAGTTTACTAAAACCTCTTGAGATCCTGTGGTGAAATGGGAACATATAACAATGGATTTCGTAGTTGGGTTGCCACTATTGGTTAAAAAGAATAATGTTGTGTGGGTTATAGTAGGCACTCGAGTAACAAAATCAACACATTTTACGCGATGAAAATGACGCTCAAAATGTACCAATATGCAAAGATTTATATCAAGGAGATTGTAAGACTACACGGGGTCCCTAAATGCGATAGTCAGGAGGCGATTCGCGTTTCACTTCAAAATTTTGGAAAAATCTGTGACAACGCCTTGGGAACGGAGTGAACTTTAGTACAACTTATCACCCCTGACGACGGACGGACAAAATCTGAAAGACGATACAAACACTAGAAGACATGTTGAGGGCATGCGTGCTCGATTCGGGTGAAAATTGGGAGTCAATCTTGCCTTTGGTGGAGTTAAACACAATAATAGTTATCAGCGACCATAAAAATGGCTCCGTGCAGAGGCATTGTATGGAAGAAAGTGTAGATCACCTCTCAGATTGGAGTGAAGCGGTGAGAAGAAAATTTTAGGACCCGAGAGTTAGTGCAAATGACCGCTTGAAAAAATAGAAAGTTCGGGACGAATTAAGGTAGCACAAAGAGAAATCTTACGATAGACGGAGGAAGGATTTACAATTCAATGGGAGAAAAAGTATTCTTGAAGGTGGCACCTATGAGGGTGTTTCTGTTTTGGTGAAAAAGGAAAACTAAAGCCGAGATACATTGTCCATTTGAAATTTTGCAAAGAATTGGTGAGCTAGCATACAAATTGGCATTACCACCCAAATTGTCGTCTGCTCACAATGTATTCCACATATCGAGTCTTAGAAAATATGTTTATGACCCAAGTCATATTATCGATTATTCGAATTGGAAATCAAGGGCGACTTGAGTTATGAAGAAGCACCGAGTATACTAGAACGGAAAATACACAAATTGTGGAATAAAGATGTTGCGCTAATCAAAGTACAATGAAGACAACCACGATAAGCCGCGAAGCCATGGGAACGTGAAGAAGACATCCAAGCTAAATATCCGAATTTTTTAATTTTGGTAAGTATTGAATTTCGAGGACGAAATTAATTTTAAAGGGAGTAGATTGTAACATGTAAATTTGGGAAAATAAATCCTCTAATTTCATAAGTTAGGGATTTTGACTTGACCAAATCAAATTTAATACTATTTGATTAACACTTTTAAAATCAAAATTTCTTAGCAAAATGATCCCTATATTAATTATTATTCTTTCACTATTAATAATAATAAAGATATATGGAATAATATATACTATTCATTTATATTATATTATATTATATTATATTTATATAGTGTAGTTCTTCATGTAAAAGAAAAAATTTGATATATACATAAATGCATTACGTTATAGTAGTTAATTAAAGTACTTAAAACCTACATTACTTAAACACCAAATTAATATATGCATTAAAAGTTAGTTTAATTAATACACAACATAATTAATATCTACAAATATAACGCTGAATATGTAGATATGTATATATAATCTTATGGCACTACAAAATTTTCATACGAAAGGAAAAGGATAAGGATTCTATATAAATATTTACTATTTTTCCCTATCATCTTTAAGGCCAAACCACTCTCTTCTTATTATATACTATTATTCTTATTCTCTTTGTGTGTGGAGGCCTCTTCATTTGTCCAGGTATATATATTATAGTGCAGTGTGTGTGTTTGTTTATATTTATATATATATATATATATATATATATATGATTTGGTTCAAATGAGACCACCCTCCCTAGGTGAGACAGTGTGGACTCATCTTACCCGTTGATCTTAAAAAATAAAGGGATGTGATTAATTCAGTTTTTAATTATTTTCTAATTTTACGCTGATTTTAACGGTAAGATTGTAATTTTGTAATTCAAATTAGTGGTCCCAATGATTTATGGTAATAAATAGACAATCTGCCCGGATTTTGTGGCGGATTTTAAGGAACCCGTTTTCTTTCCAAATATTTTTATTTCTGATAGTTAGAGTTCTTCCTTGCATAATTAGACATCAAATAATGCAT
Source organism: Rehmannia glutinosa (assembly GCA_016081115.2). Lineage (NCBI taxonomy): Eukaryota > Viridiplantae > Streptophyta > Magnoliopsida > Lamiales > Orobanchaceae > Rehmannia > Rehmannia glutinosa. The sequence continues at coordinate 456,396 of JABTTQ020002761.1, read as the reverse complement.
ATTTAGTTATTTTGTTAAGGCTGTTTTAAAAACAAGACATAATTAAATATAACGTCTCGTAGCATATGTAAGTTATACTACACCGCATAAATAAGTTCAATATAATGTACATTTAGTTATAAAAATGGGATCTTTGCTTTTGGAAATTATAAAAATGAGATGTTACATAATGTCTTGTATTTAGTTATTCTACAATGCATAGATAATTTCTAGATAATACATAATTAGTTGATTTTGTTGCATAGTTCATGACGTCTTGCATAATTGGATATATTGTACTACATATAGTTTTTTACGTTCCATAGATAGTTTTCCGATAATGCATATTTAGTTGAGTTTGTTGCATATTTAGTTTTCGAACTCACATTCGTTATTTCTCTGTAATATTACAATCCATTTTTCTTGTTTTTTCTCAGTAATTTTCGAGTTCTTCATGCTTTTCTTTATTTGCGTTAATGGAGGAATGAGAGAGAGAGAGAGAGAGACGTGAGATTTGAGAAATTGGAGATGTATGAGAGAGAAAAAGATTTGATTCCATTTTTTGTAACTAACTTGTTATGTTATTTTACCCTACTATCCTTATATTGATTAAATTAATATTTTAATATATTTTTATCTATTAAATCATACCCATTGATTAATAGTGAGGGATGGTTGAGATTAGTCCATTGTGTCTCACCTAGAGACATGGTCTCACTTGATCCTCCCTTATATATATATATATATATATATATATATTATAGTGTGCAGTGTGTGTGTTTGTTTATATAAATATATATATATATATATATGTATATATGCATGTCTACATATATTAAGAATAGTGCATGCATGTGTTTTAGATGTTATACAAATCTTCAACTACATATATATATATACGTATATTGCATATATATATATATATATATATATATATATATACGTATTTCGTTCTTATAACCTCTTCATATATATATATATATATATATATATATATGTTTGTGTGTGTATAAAATTTAATAATCAAATTCTATTTTACTATATGTTTTCGTTCAAGCAATAAAGTCTCCAAATTTAAAAAGATTACTATATATATTCTTAATATTTTATATTTGTAATATTTTCTTATTATTTATAAAATAATCTTTTTATTATTTTAACAAGACTGCCGGTACCACAGGTCGTGGGACATAGACTAAGACAGGGTTTTGTCTTTAAAGAGCTGGTGCAAGAAGGCCTCCGGACAAAGGCATTAACACTAGGAGAAGAATAAAGCCTTTCATAACCTCCGAGATCTTCAGGAAGGAAAAAAGAAGAGTACAAGATCTATTATATTATTATTTTAATTATTATTTTAAGATATTATAATTTAGGGATTCTAAGACAAATTATCATAATAAAATTTGTAGGCAACGTGGACGATCGAGCATAGAAACATACATTCTTCATCACATTCTACATCAAACGCTATTTTTTTAAGGTGGGGTTTTTCCTAACTTTACGATTATTTGTCCTTGTTAAATGCCTTATATGTGTTACTTGATAATTATGCAACTACGTGCTACGTGTCTATAGTCGTGTGGTACCATACGAGGTCCGGGCATAAAAGTTCCCTCCGGTGAAATCCCCGTGCGAGCGAGCGTGTTTCAACAAAGAATAACTACAAATTAAATTTCCAATTTACAAGCATGTTATTATGTGATATATATTTGTGTATTTAGCTTGGACAAATTACCTCCACTGAGTCAGTTTTTGATGCTCACCCCCCAATATAAATTTCTATTTCAGATTGCTGATGGAGTTGGCTGGACATGTGGCGCGGTGATCCGAATAAATATTTAGAATAATGAATTGTTATTTTTCTCTGTTTGACTATTTTTAAATAAATATTTTTGGAACTTGAAATATTTAAGCAATAAAACTTTTGAGATTTTCATTTAATTTTTAAATATTATTATTTAGTAGATAAAAATGTTCTTTTAGAATTCTTATAATACGCATTTTATATCAAATCGTACTTCAATTTTATAAATCGTATTTTACTTTGAAAATTCTGAAAATTGGATGTTACAAAAAGTGGTATCGGAGCGGGTCGACGTTTAGAGACTCGTAAAAAAATCTTTTCTTTTAATTTTTTTGAAAAAAAAGAACATAAAAAAAAAAAAAACTAAAATTGGTTACCTACCTTCGCATGCGACGCCTTGACTCGATCAAGACACAATTTTTCTACAATTATAGTTAAATAATAAATTGTTATTTTCGGTTCTATTTAATGCACGTGCATGATGTGAAATGTCTTCAACTTTATGAACAATAGATGAACATATATGACATAATGATATGAAAAACAAAATGACAATATAGGGACTTTTATCAGTATTTTTAAAAGAAAAAAATACCTGCAATGACTTAAGGTGAATAACTTCTCAGGTGCACCAAACGATAAGATATAACCCACGCATAATCTTTGTGAATTAGATGAATTATATGTTTGTGTGTAGTATAAAATTTAATAATCAAATTCTATTTTACTATATGTTTTGGTTCAAGCAATAAATTCTCCAAATTTAAAAAGATTACTATATATATTCTTAATATTTTATATTTGTAATATTTTCTTATTATTTATAAAATAATCTTTTTATTATTTTAACAAGAGTACAAGATCTATAATATTATTATTTTAATTATTATTTTAAGATATTTTAATTTAGGGATTCTAAGACAAATTATCATAATAAAATTTGTAGGCAACGTGGACGATCGAGCATAGAAACATACATTCTTCATCACATTCTACATCAAACGCTATTTTTAAGGTGGGGGTTTTTCCTAACTTTACGATTATTTGTCCTTGTTAAATGTCTTATATGTGTTACTTGATAATTATACAACTACGTGCTACGTGTCTATTGTCCTGTGGGACCATACAGAGGTCCGGGGCATAAAAGTTCTCTCCGGTGAAATCCCGGCAGTGCGAGCCATGTTGCAACAGCAACAACTACAACTACAGTTAAATTTCCAATTTACAACCATGTTGTTATGTGATATATATTTGTGTATTTAGCTTGAACACCTCCATGGAGTCATGATGCTCACCCCCAATATAAATTTCTATTTCTATCATTCTTTGATGGAGTTGGTTTGGAAATGTGGCTGGTGATCCGAATAAATATTTAGAATAATAAATTGTTATTTTTCTCTGTTTGACTATTTTTAAACAAATGTTTTGGAACTTGAAATATTTAAGGAATAAAACTTTTGAGATTTTCATTTAATTTTTAAGTATTATTATTTAGTAGACAAAAATGTTCTTTTAGAATTCTTATAATACGTATTTTATATCAAATCGTACTTCAATTTTATAAATCGTATTTTACTTTGAAAATTATGAAAATGGGATGTTACACTTCCATTCAAATCTTACCATCATTTAACGACCCGACCTTTTCTAAAGTTTGATTAATTGCAGTGGCTAAGCGGCTTGCGAGTTGCGAAGTTGGGGTTAAACAAATTGGGTGAGAGAAACGAGGAGGAAGGAGAGGAGAGGAAGCAGACTAGTTTGACTTTTTTTTTTGGTTGGACGGTTAGATATTAATGGGGATCCGTAGATCCGTTAGGGACCGCTTACAAGATATCCGCAACTTCTTTGAAAAATGGGTAGAAGTGATTTGTGAGAGAAAAAAAAATAAAGGTAAATGAATAGTATGTTTTGAAAATTTTCATTAGCATGCATATTTTGGGGTAAAAAAATTTTTCTAACGGAATGAAAATGAAAATTTTCCATAATCAATCGCTACCTTAGTTTCTCTCGGACTCAAAAAACCAATTAATTACAAATTTCATGCCAAACAATTTAGAATACTCAATTTAGATGCATTCCTAGTCAAATGAGCAGTGCCCTAGACTCAATAATTTACATCAACGAAGAGTATATATTGCACCATTCATTCAATCGCAAAGTATCATAAAATTATAAATAATAAAATTAACTTATGATATGCAATTTGAAACTAAATTATAAAAAGAAGAAGAATAGGCCGAGAGTGAAAAGCACTAGTTTTGTGCTCATAGAATTAAATTTCCCAAAGTTTTTCCTTTCTAATTAGGTATAATATAATGTAATAGTATAGTGTTTTACACGCAACGTACATGTCTTTTACTAAATTCCATTTGAAAATTGGTATGTAAAATCCCAAATTTCATATGCTAGATTCGAAATGGATCTGGGTTGTATGGTTTTTATTCCAATGAGAAAAGTCATTTCTCATACCAATGAGATAACTTTTCAACAGTAAAAATTGTGCGGAAACGAAAATATGTTTGGTTTTAAAAAATTTGATGTAGAATTTAGATGGTGAAAATTTAGGAATATGATTGGTTTTAGTATTTTTCTTTATTATTTTATTTGAAAATATCATAAGATGAATATATATGATATGTAAGTTGTGAGACCCATTTATGAGATGTTGAAAAAATAATAATATTTAATTGAATGAAATTGATTGTAATTGAAAATTTAATTTGAAAACGGTAATTTATATAGATGTTGACGATAGTAGTGGGCCCATTTATGCAATATAAGGTTAAAATTGAGTATGTCGTGATTGCAATAAATCCCGCTGACGTAATATACAATTAAAGATTGAGTTGAAATTGGAAAATGAGAAATTGAATATGGAACATTTCTAATGAGATTGAGTAAAACAAACATGATTTAAATATTTATATCAAAGTACATTAAAACTAAGACAAAAGTACAAACGAGGATAACTAGCCTTAAGACCTTCTTGGTTACAACTTATACATGTCTATCAGGATGGCTAAAATTCCATCGGACCGTCATTTTTGGAGCTCAAGCCCATCTCATACCTTAAAATTATATGTAAAATGCACTGGGGAACCGGGCGGCCCAGTATTTTGGGCCAAATGTCTCGGGTCAAGTAGGTCTAGCCCTTTCGAGCCTATGAATTTGTAGCCGAGTCTGACCTTATTACCTGGCAGGTCGGGCCAACCTATCGGGTCAGCGTCAGACTAGTTTTGGCAGCTCTAGTTATGGTAACAATCCAAGAGGGTAAGTCAAACTCGCAACCAATAAAAAGTGGGAAAACCTCCGATGGGATAGAAACCATACGACCCTAATTTCCTTTACTCAAATTTCAGAAAACCAAATCAATCACATAACTGATGCCAAATAATTAAATTCTCAATGCGAGTCCTAACAATCAGATTCTGAGTTTGAATGTCATTCTGAGCCAAAGGGGGCAATATACATTAATGTATTGCACTAACCATGAATTGCAAAGTAGCTGCACATTACAACAAACAATGGCCTCTGCTAGAATCCCAAGTTCATGAACAAAGCAAGGGAAATCAGGTTTTGTTTATGGAACTCAGGATTAAGTTTTGATCAATTAGACCAAAAACTGTGAGAGTAAATTTAAGGCTAATACAACACTACCAAAAAGCCAATTTTCATTCATCTTCTCTGGAAGTTGAGAAGTCTTACAGAGATGGCGAAAACACCAAAGAAGAGAATGCTAAATCCAATAAGCACAGCAACTGAAACTCCAAGCATTCCCGAATCATAACCGAAACGGAAATTGATATAGTCCTTCACAGTACCCTCAAATTCAGGTCCTACGATTCTTGTCTCCACATCACCTAGCTGGGACGTAATGATGCCGCGCAAAGTCCATGCAATTGGACAGATATAGTAGAACCATATCCACCACCCAGGGATGCTCTTAGGGAAATTATGGAGCAGTATTAGTCAGTTCATATGATAATGGATTTAGAGGGTGTTTGCCAGAGCTTATAAGCTCTCCAAAACATTTATAAGCTGTTTGAGATGTTATACGCTCCTAAAAATTTGTTTGGTCAACTTTTTTGGAACAGCTCATAAAATCCTTAAAAAGGGTTTTAGGAGCTTATAAGTTGTTCCTAAAAATGAGGGTATCCCAATTTTCTTTTCTGAAAAAGGTCATCATATTTTATCCAAACACAGCAGCAACAAGAAGATAGCTAGTTGATTTAAGAAATGTATGCTTACTGGTTTTGGGACAAGGAAGCCTGAGAGGAGATTCCATAAGCGGTAAAATGCAGACGAAACGACAGCAGCCAAGTTTTTTGAGTGGGTGTAAGACCAACAACCATCATTCCATAAAAGGTGAAGTAAGTGAACGCTAGAAACATAAACAGGAGATACAGAAAAATTTGCCTGCAAGACACACAAAATGGCGAATCAACATCAGTTAATTATACGATCCTCAGACGTTCATCCATTTTGTGGGACTTTTTTACAATTTAAGCAATCCAAGTGATCAATCACTGGAATGTTGCCTGGGCCATAAATACATCGATGATTCAGGAGAAGGAAACAAATTGCTGGTTTGCATGTCCACTCGACTATCGGAAAGCTGAGTGAATATTGTCATGATTACGAAAGAATAGACATCAAAGAATGCTGAACGAGAATTATGAACATGAATGAAATTCAGAGTCCAGGCTGTCTCTTCACAGCTGATATTTTTGGTGGAATTTAAGGGATGAAATTGTAAAATATTTGGTGACTCAAGCAAATTCTTTCAGGTCCCTATGGAAAAATTGTTGTAGCTTCAGTGATCACTTAATTGTACATCTTACTATTGATGGTCAACAGTAATTAAACCAATGCCGTCTAAGCAAGTTCATGATAAACGAGGATAGGCGCCTAATCACCAGATGAAAGTCTTTTTGTTATTTATGAATTATTTCTTCCCTGTCAAAAAAGACTTAATAAAAAATATTGATGGTCAATAGCAACTAAACCAAAGCCTTAACATGAAGTTAATGATAAACGAGGATAAGCTCCTAATCACCAAATAAAAGCATTCTTGTTTTCTGTGAATTTATCTCTTCCATGTCCAAAAGACCTATTAATCAAAACAATGGATAAATCTAACGGGACACGTCCAGGAAAAAGTGGACTTGGAGCTGCTGTGTGCTACTTGGTTGTCATAAACTTAATGGTATAAAGTAGAATCTTAAATTCCTATTACTGTTGAAGATCACAGAAGTAAGATGAGTAACAACAAACACAAAAGAATTAAAAAAAATGGAGAACCACTACAGGAAACAAATAGAATGAGCACAAAGAAAATAGAAATTGTACCAACTGTCCTCTCGAAGTTGATCATGAAATATGTAATGATGCCATATATTATTGTCTGCACCAGAATGTACGGATCTCCACAAGGCCCTGGAGTGAGATTAATTGATTAGTATGAGCAAAATTTATCGCTAAAAACTAAAGCTACCAGAGGGTATCCAGATTGCCTATGCTATATCCAGTATAAGCTAGTTAAAAGTGCCTAATCAATGTCCTCTTGAAATGTTAATAGGATAGTGAAGACCCTGTATCTCTGTGTATGTGATTCCCACATCAAGAAATTAGGCTAAATTAGTCTTTCCTTGTAATTTTTCTTGTTAATGATTATTATATGATTTCTCATAATGCTATGTCCTAACCAACATGAGAACTGATCTATATTATGATACTTGTGCCCTAATAATGGGAACCACTAAAAACATTGCACTATAATAATTAGGTGTCATGGTTCAATCGATAGAATAACATTAATAAGCCGCTAAAACAATTAAGAGAGCATTAACCTGGGCAAATGCAAAAGGAAACGGAGAGTACATTCCAGCAGCTTTCTCTCTGTAGAAAACTGTCCTCTCAATAGATATTACTGGTTGTACGGAAGAAGAATTGTTGACCCCGAGAAACATGACAGAAGCATAAAGAGCTCCCAGTACAACGAACAGGTTTTGAGTTGAATCCCTGCAGAATCAATTTTCAGAACTTTATTAATAAACTTGTACCATTGGAATGGTGTGCAAACAATAAATCATGAAAAATAAAGTGATGTGTCTCATTTGTCATGTAGGCTTCGAATGAAAATAACATAAAATACATGCTAATAAATGAAGGACTGCCATGTGTGATATTAATTTCAGTGTTGATGTATTTACAAAGAATCCAGCCAGGACCTCTCATTATTCATAAACTGGAGCTAATGCACATTTACATGGCTTAAGATAAACATGGACATCGATAAAAATGAGTTATGCTGAGGACTTGTCCCTTTACTAAGGCAATTTTGACACTATCCATACTGCACCTTCCTCTAACACCATCACAACAACTGCCATCAACTATAAGATAAATTAATTGATTCCACACTGATATTCTCTAGATAATTTTAAGAAACAACATTGTCAATCTCAGATGCTGCGCAGGTTCTAGAGAGGAACTTCTCCAATACCTTAATCTAGACATCAAGAATGAATACAATCAGTACTTAGCAGAGATGAGTGTTTCTCAACAAAGGAGAAAAAAAAAAAAAAGAGATCTTGTTAGACTTTTGTAACTGTATAGGTCATCTTATCGCAAGCCTTTAGGCCATCATCAAACTAACTACATGTTTCCTTAATTATGAGAATCTCATCAATGTAGACAATAATTTCCCTTTATACAGTTTCTCTATACAATGTTATGCGTAAAACTTGTACTTCTTGAACGAATAAATTAACAAATATAAAATTTTTATTTTTCTACTCATAGCCTAGAGTTTTAGTTTTAATTCTTAATTTTCTTGACCTCCTAATTAGCCACCAAATATGTGCCACAACATCCTCATATATGTTCTACATAGGAATCCCATTCTTGTTTTCTTTTTCTGTACTATAATACTTACGAAACCAAAATATTTTATGAATAGGCATACTTGTGAGAGGATAGAGCTTTAGCCAGCTCTATAGTCTAAATACAACACAAATGAAGAGAGAAAGAAGTATGAAACTTGTGAGTAAGCATCTAGCAGTAAAATTGATTTATAATATCCACATTTGAGGACTTAACCTCATTTTTTTCTTTAGCTTTTAAACATTGCTAAATTACGCAGTCATCTAGGTACTGAAGTTGTCACTACATTATATTATGCAAAACGGTAATCTAAGACATGCATATTGAAGAAACCGTAATCTAATATATTACAATTAAATTTTGAAGTTCAACAAACCAGCAAAAGCTGTCCCTAACACACAGAATTTAATATATCATCCAGATCAATTAGTTAGATTCATAATCTAGAATCTGAAGTTACTGATCCCAAATTTGCACCGTGATTTGGTTCTGATGTCTTTTGCCATTATATATGCCACCATGACATGACCTAGCTGAAGTATTTTTCTCAAGTCATGTCTTCATTCCTTAGTCAATGCGTTAAATTTGCTCTACAAGCCTTATGACGCAAGTTTGCGCCATTTTTATAATCACGGAAAATAATCAATAAATTCACTATGGGTGCCCTTAACCTGCTCCAAATTGAACTGGAAGTGATCAACTGTTCAACTAGGCTTTCAACTGTCCAACAGAATTGCCAAACTGTTGAGGTAACTAAATTGGTTCAATTTATTCCTCAAACTCAGTTTACAACTGAAAAAATAAAAGCAACTGGTAATTGAAGTATCTACTTCTCTGTCACCACCTCACTAGGATAATCTCCATTTATTTATTTGGTACAAGTAATAGCTGATGAGCAAACAGTATTTTCCAGTTTGTAATCATCAGATCTTAGTGTTTAGCTTAGCCTATTACAAAGAGAGGCAACAATTAACCAACACGAGAACTGGGACAGAAACTAGAGATTGCAATTAAAGAACACAAAAGTACCTCTCCTACAGCAAATAGAACATGGGAGTCAATATTAACTGCATCAACAAATTACGTAAAGAAAAATAAAAAGTTGGAACTGCTGCATGACAGATTACCTTTTTGAACCAACATCCCAAAATATAGTGCCAATAATAATAGCACTTATTGTTGTAAAGAACAATCTCACGGCATTATACGCTGGACTTCTCCAATAAACAAGATTTTGCTTCCACAGGCATATTCTGAATTGAGAGAGAGCATTTTTAGAATATGTCGAATCAAATTTTAGAGGTTCCGAATTTTCAGGCGGAATGCTCAGAGTTTGAATGGAAGCTTCAACGTTCCTGCATTAAAAACCGAACAACTTGGGGCTTTCATGATGTAAAATAAAAAAAATCAAACATAATAGAAAGTATTTCATCCCATGAATCTTGTTCTAGAGAAGTAAACGGCTTCATATAAATTTACCGATACTGCTGCGAATTTTGGTATATCACAGCGAAGTCTCCATGGATCTTCTCTTCCATAGCAGGCGTGCTTACCTCAAGCATCCAAGTAGCAGGGTTGTAACCATCAGCTATTGGAGGAACTCCACTTATACTCTGGGCAATAAAAGGAAGAACTGAGAAAGAGTTCAACAAAGCAATAAAGAAAGATATGAGCATGTGACCCATCACATTCTAGTCACTGATGTTGATTGCCAAAGACGCCTGCCCTCTTAAGAAGCGCAAACAATTAATAAGACTTCAATAATTGAACTTATAAGATTAAATAAAAAAAAAACACTAAAACATGACAGGAAATCGAAGAGCCATAAGAATCAGGAATGGAAGCCTTCTAGTGACTTGCGAAATGATTGGGAATATTTGATGCCAAGGAAAACATATCTCTTATTCCATAAAGCGATGGACATATGCAGAAATACTCCACAGCAAGATTACTTGATGATAGACTAAGTTTTACCTGAAAATAATTGATCATGGTTTGAGATCTCTCACCAAGCTTCCCACCATATATCACTCTACCCCCTCGTTTCATAAGAAGAAGCTGCAAATTTTTATTCTTTACAATTAGTTTGCAATCCGTCAATTTAGTATTTGATCAAGTATCTTAGGTTCGGTGCTCGAATTTCGAACCTCATCAAAGGCTTCAAATATCTCAATACTTGGCTGATGTATGGTGCACACCACAGTTCTTCCAGTATCAACTGTGTTGCGAACTGTTCGCATGACAATGGCAGCTGCTCGTGCATCAAGACCGGATGTTGGTTCATCCATAAAAATGATTGATGGATTTGCAACAAGCTCCACTGCAATTGTTAAACGCTTTGTTCTGTGGATAAGCCGAACTGCCTGGCAAGCCTACTAAAGCATGCCTTAGAGAGTCAAGTTCCACTAATTGCATTACCTCTTCAACAAACTCCTGAAAATTGAATTGTTAACAGAAAGAAATAAAAAATAAACATAGAAAATAGAAAATTTAACCAATTATCATGATATAAGAATCCTTAAGTTTCATAGAATCTCACTTTTCTTTGTCCTTCATTCACTTCCTCTGGAAGCCTGAGAAATGAAGAAAACCAGAGAGACTCAATAACTGTCACCTGGGGAGAATGTATATCACTTTGTTCAACATATCCTGATATTCTAGCAAAAGATTTTTGTTCCTTTGGGTAACCAGATATTCTAACATCTCCTTCAATATACCCACTAGTCTTTCGACCAGCTAGGACATCCATCAATGTGGTCTTCCCTGCTCCACTTGACCCCATTAACGCTGTGAGAACTCCAGGCGAGAACACTCCGCTGACACTGTATAAGAGTTGCAACCTTGTTTCTGGTATACCTTGTGAACGCATTTCCTAAAACCCCAGAATTATGTTGTAAATTGCAAGTAGAAATATAGAATGGTTGTAGATGAAGTTGCTCGAAAAACTGATTACCTTGGGCATATCAACAAAGTAGTTGACATTATGGAAAGTCATGGTTAATGGTTGAAATGGTAGAATCATTCCTTTCTTTTTCATTCCATCATTGCCTGATATTGTGTTAGACCTACAGTTCTCAGCTTGACCTGCCAAATCAGATATGATCATATGACAATAAATGAGAACACATGTTAGTTAGTGCATAGCATTGGTAAGTTATTAAAGTTTGCCACTTACCATTTTCTTTTTCATCATCTGATGGAACAATTGTCTGTGATTTTTGAATAGCTGTAAGAGCGAACAGTGGCTGTTAAATCAGAAGGATAAGCATTAACTGAATATTTATTTTCTAAAAATTGGTGATGTGTCGTCAATTCAATTTGCAAAATGTATTAGGAAATGATCTTTTTGGCGATCAAAGAAATCGGTTTTACAAATCTTCCTTCAATTCGATCAAAGTCATTGAAGTCCGACATAGCCATCCAAGATATTAACCAATGTGTGCTGCCTACAGGAAATTAGAAGATGAGAAGTACAACTTTAGCTATCATCATCCTGCCATATTGCTATTCCATGGTAATGATACACATAACTAAATCCCTGCTATCTGCTTTAATATTTCTTCCAACATATATCATTCTTAATCATCATGCGGCTTTTTGCGAACTTTATTCGACGATCTATGAGATAATAATCAATATTAGTTACATGTGTGTAGAATACAATTGCTTATACTGGTAGGATTTCACATTCTCCTCTTTTTTCGGTTGTGGTGCCCATGACACCAAAACAAACTGAGGAAAAGAAGAAAAAAGAGCATGGTGACTACACAGGATTTATGTTGTTAAGCTCAGTGATGATGATGAATCCATTGAATGGTAGGATATTACAGAAGTACTCTCTTGCTCTCACACTCCAATTAGAAATGTACTTGACTACTCTGATTATGAGAATCTCTCTCACTAATCCCATTTGACTACACCATCTTTATGTACATACTGCAGGTCAGGTAAATCCACACCAAAAATGAAAAAATGGCATTGCCTCACTAGCTCGTTAGGCTTTCTAGCTTGCTCGGTGTTGGGATCCCAGGAGTAAAGTATTCTCCCATTCAAAACCAAGTGAAAGCTTAAAATTGGACCGGTTTATGATTTCGGCTCGACACAAGAAATCTTAACATGTATGATGATTTATATCTGTTTTTTCAGCCTTCTTCTGGATATACTTGCAGATCAAGCTTCGCATGTATGTCATCACAAAAGGACCTGGCGTATATTGTGCAATGTGGGGCACAGTTCAAGAATAAATTTCGAATATAATAAAATACTACATTAAAATGATAAAAGAAACTATCTGCTTCCAGATGAAGTTCTTTTTCTTTACCTTCTTGGTTTCAAGGAAATCTATTGTTTAACTTCCAAATATAAATTTTCATAATTTTTATAATTTATTTCGAGTAGCTATATTTTTACAAGTTGACAGATTTATTCATTTAGGAATAACATTTTGTGGTCAGATTTCAGAACTTCAATTTTACTGTTAACAAATTATTCTGAAAAACGATTAACTTGGTTCATAAATATGTGAACAACATAATTTGTTAATTCTTTGAATTATATTATAATGTTACTTTTACTCAGGGTCTGTAAAAAAATGTTAACTTACAATATCATTTTAAAGATGTTTTAGTCTGTTCGATTATATCTCTATGTCAGGATTATTCGACAACATCACAGCCACTCAAACTCAAGTTATTTTACGTGCACTTGGATTGCGTTAGTTTACAATTCTCTATGGATATATCACAAGTGTCGAACAACTTACGATTGAGAAAGGCCAGCGCCATTGTCACAGTAATGTTGAAAAATAGAGCATATGCTAGCAAAACACCAACTCCAAGCCAATACCAATAACCATTATTTGGTAAACTATGAAGCTGGAGAATCTGGTTTCCAAGAGTACTGTTCCCCACGGTTAATCTCTGCAAATTGTAGTTCACCAAAAAACAAACAATTATGCACCAGAAGCAAAAAATTACGTCATTTACTTTATTACTCGATTTCAGCCAATGATAAGAAATCATACCTCCATCCATCTTGTAGCAGTAAATTCATTAACTGAAATTGCACGCTGCCCGTATGATAGAGGGGACACCCAGAAGGCCCAGACCCACCATGGTTTGATCATTTCTGAAGTAAAAGGATTATCACTCGGTATAACCAATTATTAAGTATCTTAATGAGGACAACCATGGCTTACCCTTTGGTACAATAAATCCACCCAACAAAAATATTATCAATAATGCAGCTGACCCAAAAGTATTAGCAATGATCATATCTCTTGCTATAGAAGCCATTGTCCTGAAGAGACCTAAAGCCATCTGGTGTACTGAAAAGAGTAGAAACATAAAACGGAAGAACCTGGAACATATAGAGGACTCGATGAGATTCAGTAAAATATTATAGTTACATGAAATTGAAGAGTCAATAAGGGAAACCTTCCAGCTCCAGGAGCAAATCCTACAGTATAATATACTACGCAAGACCACACAACAGCTTCAATCACCGAGTAAGGCACGCGAAGTATGAAACTCGCGAAAGACCATGCCCATGCAGGATGGAAAAGATTATCTCGCTGCTTGTAGAATACTGGAAGTCGAAATATCATAAGTGGTAACTCGAGAATCCGTTGAACATCATATGCACCAGTCCAAAAACAAACACGAAAGATAAAGCTCGCCATTTGTCACATCAGTTGGATGTAGTCTCGTTCAAGAAACATTGTACATGTCACAAAGCCTACAAATGCAACCTGAAAATGTGTGTAAGTGTAAATACAATGGACATATAATTTTCGGCTGGTGATCAGATAATTTTCCTAATGCCAATGTGAAAAATCAACTTAATTCTCTTCATGGTATTAACTTAAGATGATCAACGAAAAAATGATCCCCATCTTCACCACCCCATACCTCGTCTCCTAATGTCACCATCCCACTAAAACCTCTAAGGTCATTCTACAATTCACGAAGAGCAACACTCCAGGTGCAACGATGGCTGTTGGATTACAGGATGGATGGTTATTCATCACCATCCCTCTTTAACCATGTCTTTGAGTGGACCGAGATTATTGCACTTGGCATACCATAGAACTATACCAACCTTATATCATGTATCTTGTCTGGAGCATTGGCAGCTACATCTTACTAAGCAATGGCCAAAACAAGAACATCTAAAATCCTGAATCCATGACATAATTACTCTTTGTTGGTACTCTTATTCTTATAAGAGTCCACCGCCATGTTCTCCACAGACTATCCCCTTACCCCATCCATAGGCTCATCCCATGCCATCCAGTTGACAACTACCCAAATGGTTTGTAAACTATATTATATATGATCTTATTATAATAGATTTATGATATCATCATGTATATTTAATGACTCGTAGACTTTTTCTATCCAACCTGGTGGGATGAAATTTTCCCGTATCTGTCAATTTCATGTTTCTCCCACTCATAGTGAAAACATGTTTTTCCTCAACATTTAAGGACGTCTGAGACAAGTTGTACACAATGTAGTTTCTGCCAGTTTTTGAGACACAAACGCATTGAGATAACTAACTAAAATTATACATAACCTAATCACCTACTGACAAAAGTCAAATCAAGCAAATTGTGCTCTAATATCAAACCTGGACACAATTTTGTTCAGCGCCAGCAGTCAAATTTATATTTTTAAGCTTCACTTGAATCACTTTCATACTTTACATGCTTTCAACAAAAATTCAAAGAAAATGTGCACCAATGTTACCACAGAATAAGAATCGAACTACCAATCAAAGCATAAAACTTAAAGAAGGTGATGTACCTGGCATGTTCTAAAGATATATAGAAAGCGATGTCTATTGATCAGAAGTAACTCTCTAGAGAAACATGCTTTAAAGAGCTCCTTTTTTGGTATGGCATACTTAGTTCTGGGCAGAGCTGAAGGGTGGTTTTTAGATTTATCGTATGGATCAGAAAGAAAAGACTCCAGATTCTGACCATATCTTGAATTCCTGAAGGCTTCAGCTATTTTTGATACTGGAACAAACTGGTATGGTTTGGAATGATCACCCCAATATTGGGCCTGATCCTTTCTTGATGTCACCTAGATGTACATGGCTTAGGTACGAACCTTGAGGACATCAATCAGAAACCGAAAAAGTAAGAAAGACTTTACCTCTTGCAGAAAATCGGCAACATTCTTACGAGGTGGCAATCGAAAACCCAATGACTCAAAAAACTGGAGAACTTCAGAACGAGGCCCATGATATAAAAGGTATCCTTCAGAAAGTAAAATGAGATCATCAAAAAGATCAAATGTCTCTGGTGCAGGCTGAAGGAGAGCCATTAAAACTGTTCCTTCCATAAGATGAACAAAATTCCTTATACAATTAACAATCTGGAAGGTTGTAGAGCTATCAAGCCCGTAGATATTTCATCCATAAAAAGTGTTTTTCGGGGCCCAACCACCATTTCTCCTGTGTAAAGAAGACACATATCAATATCTCGATCAGAACTATCAAGAGAACTTCTTGAAGAGTTCTTTCATGCATATTCACATACACAATGTTTGATCAATGTGAAAAATAATGAAATATGCACTTATTAGTAATTGACAGCCTCACCAGTCCCAGAATTAGGTAAACTATCTAAGCAGAAGAAAAGTTCCAACCATCACTGACTAATATTCCTTAAATACATAAGTGTATGCATTTGTTTCATGATTTTTTAAAAATCAGAAAAATATTTTTCTCAATACTTTTAACATTGTACTTGAAAATTCAAATTAAGCCTATCATGAGAACTTGAATTAAATGAGAATTTCTCCCAACTTTTAAGAGTCCACAAAATCATGTCACAAGTTCAACTAAAATCTTACGAGCTCTATTCTTTAGCTTTGGATTTCATTATCTATATAAACCATAATGTGCTAAGATAACTAACACCTAACGGTAAGCCAATAAGAATTACAATAAGCATCATATATAAGTCCTGGTCTGACATCATTCAGTTGGCTCTCCAATGAACAGAATTTTATACATTCTAGCAACAACATTTGTTATAAGACAATAGATGAATAGAATCCTAGTAACTGGAACTATCTGCCCACAGAAAAAGAAAAACATACATGATAAATTGGATGATATGTTCAATTAAAAAATTACATAAATTGTGAGTGTGTGATCATATACACACGAGATCGCATATACATACAAACCCAAAGGGCACATGCATAGAGAGAGAGAGAGAGACAGACAGACAGACAGATAGATAGATAGATAGATAGATAGATAGATAGAGAGAGAGAGAGAGAGAGAGAGAGAGAGAGAGAGAGAGAGAGAGAGACCTGTAGTCACTCTCTTCCTTTGCCCCCCTGAAACTCCCCTGAGCATGTCATTGCCAACTAGTGTATCTGAACACACATCTAAACCAAGAACTTTCAAGATGTAGTCTGTTGAGACACTGTGCCTTTTACCACCAATGGATGATGCCTGAGCAATTCGTTATTAGATATCTTAAGAAAATTATTAAAAAGAGCAATGATCGGCACACTTAAGTATGTTAGAAAAGTCACCTTCATATAAGCATCTATTTCAGGGCGGGGTCGTATATTTCTTTCTCTCTCAAGACGAGTCACGTCCTTCATATACCCTGCAATATAAAATTTAAAAAATGTACAAATGAAATATCCTCATCAATGCAATATACTCCCTCTTTATGGAAAGTAGAGTTGAACAGTAAAGTATTCAACTGAGGAACAGTTTTAAGTTATATACATAGAAAAACACAAAAACTCCAACATTTAAAAGGTCAAATGAATTATATTATCTCAAATTGCATACCCGTATTTTCAATCCTTTGTTTCCATGAATTATATTATCTTTTTAGCCTCAATCTGGAAAAGAATAAAATAAAATGATTGGAGTAAATGATATAGATCTTTTCTTGGTGCTATTCCTAGATCAATTTTTTTAAAGTTGTAAAGGTCCATTCTACGTTGCAGTAAGTTCAAGTGTAGTGTTGGGTTCATTTAGGCGTCCATATAATACAGTATGTTTACTCAGCTTGAATCAATTGGACCAGGGGTGCAATTTGTATAGGTTTGAAACAAATCATTCAAAATCACAAGAATTAATGACAGTGCCTTTTACAGATTTTTGTTGGGAAACTAATAATGAATTTGTCCTTTGAATTTGAGGCCCCAAAGGCGCGAACACATCCAATGAGGATTTATGCCTCAGCATCCAAGTTTAAAATCTGAATTAGTTCGTGTTTTTTTTTTTCATTTTCCTTCCACTTCCACCTTATTTGTTATTTCGCACATAGATCCAGGGAGGCTTCAATCGCCAAACGTGAAGCAACACAGCTTCTACTGCACTTCCTTCATTGGAAGAATCGCTATAAGATTTTGTCTTCGTATATTTGACACCAAGCACGGCTTCATATTTATATTAAGCAATATTCACAGTGGAAGTGCAGATAATACTTAGCTACTTGAATTTCTATTTTAAGCTCATTTCTCCGTCAAGCATTTTAGATCGAAATTTTTATGTTTAATTATTTAATTCGTTAAACAGTAATTTGTGGTACTTCTCATCAGACAGCATAAGCCTGCCATAGATATTACTGATGTTTAAAAATTACTAACTCATTGGAGAACAAATATATCACATATAAACAAGTTTGGGGAAAGAGATTGAGAAAAAAGGATAACAGTACCTGAAAAACCTTCTCCTTGGCATCTGGCAGCAAAATCTAGTGTTTCTCTAACAGTCAGCTCCGCAATGTGATTATCTGTCTGGCCAATATAAGCAGAAGCTCTTTGAACAAAGAAATCATCAAACTCATGGCCATTGTATGTGATAGTACCACTTTTCTGTAACCAAAAATTTTTACATGATGACTAAGAAGTGTATTTTAATTTGTTGTCGAAACAAATATTAAAATAAATTGCATAAGTTATAAAAGTGAACACAACTTCAAGAGCTTTCAGATGCATTTAGACAAAATTTTACCAAAAGTAAGTTGAAATTTAGTTTCGCTGGAAATCTAAATCACAATCGTATAGGCATGCCTGGAACGGACCAAAGCAGGATATAGATACTTGGAATTACATGCATTCTCGCTGAAATTACATAGAGGTCATAACAAGTATTAGTGCACTACAATTGACAATACTTCAACGGCTTGCCTCCATATGACTTCATGACCTCATTCTTCTCAATCTAAATACCCCTGAAAATGCACCGTAGTTATTTGGTGCATGCTACCGCTAGTTGACTAGTACTTGCTAATCTGAAAATAAAGTATTCCTTCCGCTGGTTAAGTTTAACTTGTGGCTCTAAAGATATTATCAGTTATCGCCATCTAATTCGAAATAAGACTAGAAGGTCTGCTAATATTACACTGAAGGCCTCTTTTGTACAGCGAAAGCAAAAAAAAAGGCGGAAAAAAAAGAGGCAACTGTTTGCCTCATACATGTGGTGCATCAGCACAGACTGACCTTCAAGCTGCTTTCGAGTTTCCCAGCAAGAGCCCGGAGTAATGTAGACTTTCCAGAACCTGGAGGCCCCAAAAGCAGTGTCATCCTAGCATGAGTAAATTACATAGATAATCAGATATCAAGCTCTTCTAGAACTAATTTATTCCATAATAATATCAAAGACAGGCAGCAGTATAAGTTATGATACTTAGCTGCTGGTGATGAGAACACGACAACCGACAACGGTAACAGTGTGTGCTCAAGACTAAGAGGGCATTTATAGGCATCTTCGATTTTCGTTTGGGGGGAAATAATCCACATCTTCAATTTTTTTAATAGAATAATAATTTGAAGATATGATCAGAATATATGCATTTGAAAGTATTTAATATATATATATATATATGATACACACACACATTTTAGAAGAGGTAAACAAATTATGGAGTCTATTTACGTTCCAATAAAGTTTGAATCTACCAAACCTTAAAGTACTTTATTTTATATTTTTTTCTGATCTGTATTTTATTTTTTTCTCTCTGTTCAAATCATGCTACGTTATCTCTTTTCCCTTCATGCTTTCACGAGTGGTTAGTAATTGTATAAGAAAATCTGCACAGCTTACCTCCCTGGTTTTACCACACCACTGATACTGTTCAGGATGGTCAATGCATGTCTTTTTGGGCGAAATATCCTCAATTTAGTTAACAAATGCTGCATAAACAAAATTCAGTACATTCAATATTTTCGCAGTCAAAACCAATGGGGAAACCTTCGCTAAAAACTGATATATATATATATATATATATATATATATATATATAGAGAGAGAGAGAGAGAGAAATAAAATAGAAACACACAAATTAAATCGAGTGGGTTAATATGCTTTACCTCAACCATATCACGAGAATAATTCACTAAAGTAGGCAGAGCTCTCGAACCTATTTTTACGTCGGCAGTGATTTGTACGTTCTCAAATCGAACTTCAACTTTTGCAATCTCCAAACCCACTCTAAATTATAGTGATTAAAAACATAAGACGATCAATTCAGTGCAAAAATGTTTCATATTATGTCACAATTAAAGTATATAAGTACCAAATGTAAATCAAACCCAATTGATAAACTACAGTAGGATTTTGCATGTAGACGTAGTAAAATGATTTATTACTTATCGAATCGCTCCTTGATCCCAGAAAGGAGTTGAAAGTTGTCCTGTGCGGTGGTGGCGAGTGCTCTCCTAACAACAAGCTCGCGGTTGAACCGATCGAGCTTCCGAACGTCGATAGTGTCAGTGCTCTCTTCACCGCCGTCAGATCGCGACGCGGTGCGCCTCACCAAAGCGAAATTGGAACGCTGCTGGGACGGAAGCCGCTCGATCGCGGCCCAACGCAGCTCCTCCTCGTCCTCCGCCACAAACTCGGCGTTGGACGGCCGGGAAAATGTGTTCTCCACCTCCGACTCCACGTCCAGCTCGAAATACTCGCTCCCATTAGACGCCGCCATTCTCGAATCAAACTGTAGCTACGAAATGATGTCCGCATTTATAAATGGGGAAAGTAGGGTGTGATGTGTATATATATTTGGAAACATCTGATTCCTGCAAATCTTGTGAAAATTAGTTAGAGAAGAAGCATTAGAGTCCTACACGTCTGCGATGTCGAAGCCCAAAGGACCGCGAAGTTTGAAGTGCGGAAAGGACCTACATGCCCTTTGCTTCAAAAAAGACATACACATACACGTTTAAGTATTGATACATACTTGGAGTTAAAGTTTTGTGTAACTAAATTGGTAAATCAGTTAATATTCTTTTGGATAATTATAAAACGACCTCGATTTGGGCTAATTACAAAAAATTCAGTTACAAAAACTATGTTGAAGTTTGATTTCATCTTATACTTTTCCTTCATAAGTGAAAAATTACTTCAAAAACTCTCCTCATATTTATGTTTATTGAAGATGAGGTTTTATGTGAGACCGTCTCATTAATCTAAATTCATGAGACAGATCCGAAACACATACAAAAATATGGATTTTTTTCGTGGGTATGAGTTTGAGTCGAAATACTTTTTAAATATAGTATCCGTCCCATAGATTATATTCATGAGACCGTCTCACGGATTATATTTATAAGACCGTCTCACACAAGTCTTTGTGTTTATTAGAAGTATTATATGTGTTTCCTTAAATTTAAGACTAAATCAGACATCTAGGTGCCTTTTGTAATTTTAGAAAAATTGTTAATTATTCTATAATTAGCCCATAAAAATTTAAAATAGAGGAGAAGAAAAATGAACTAAAAGGCTCTAAGTTGCGCCACCTTGGGGTAAACATGTTTCATTTTAACAATTATAAATATCCCCCTTCTTTATCAAGCACAAAAGTTACTTTGTAGTTTTAGTGCCTTATTAATATAGAACGATTATGCCTCAAAAAAAAAAAGAAAAAAAGATAGAACGATTATGTTGACTTGAGCATCCGGTGGATCTTTCTAGTACATGTAGTTCATATATTTTAAAGAGTCTGGTATAGAAAAAAAAAAATAGGGCGGCCCTTTGTACTCATACAAATAAAAGTTAAAAATAGTTAATTAAATGTTATGAAAAGTAATTTCGTTTATCGAAATTTAAAATAATAAAACATTATATTTCAATTTCAACGTTTCCAATTTCATAAAAGTAGTGCAACAAAACGTTGTTTGGATGGTTTAATGTTTACAAGAAAAGCAAGTGTTTGGAAAAACTGGACAAAGTCGAGGCCTGTATTTAATACAGTCTCCGCAAGACGAAATCGCCCCATATACGAAGTGCTTATGGTTCAGGCTATCATCCCTAAGATATAACGACTTTCTTGTTTACTTAGCAAAGACTTGCAAAAGTCGAAACTACAAATAACTAAAGTGTATAAGGCTTTCAAGCTTTGAAAAATGATATCAATATGATGTAATGCAATGACTCGATTTTAGTCGATTATTTCGTGCTGCATTTCATCTGCAGGGGGCTCTTATAAATAGGCATCAAGGTATCGGATGGAAAGGATATTTCTTTTGGATCGAAAAGACATGTCTACATCCAAAAAATGCACTTGGTTACTCGAACAGGTGCATCTATTCAGACGTGAATGTCCGCGCACACCTGCGTGCGCGTCTAATTATGCTCATTGTCCGCGCAGTGCGCGTCGCACACTATTGCTCACGCGCGCACGCAGGCTTTGCAACACGTGGTGCGCTCTATGCACTGCTGCGTGCCCGCGCGCACCCTCGCGCTCGCGCACCATTCATTTGTTGGAAATAATTATTTAATTAATTAAAAATAATTAATTAATTTTAAAGGGTTTTAAATAAATTTGGTCCAAAAAGTACAAAGGCCTTGAAGCCCAAGCCTAGACCCACGACCCGGACAGGGCTGGTCCAAGCCAAGACGGCCGGCCGATGGGCGGCAGAGGCGGCGCCTGCGCATGTGTTTTGTACCAAACCCACAGGCATGTGGTCCTCAACCCTTTAAAAAACTTTTGTGCCCCAAGGCCCAAACCCAATTGTCTAACTTATGATTTATAAATTGAGCAAACTTTGGCTTTCTACTCTATCTGGGATGGAGCTTTTCTCCTTCCCCATATTTTTTATTTTCCATACCATTTTCTAATTTTAAGTGGCTAATTTCTAGTATTAATTTCTCATTCACCCGGAATTGGTTTTGAGAAATTGCAAATGCCAATCTCATCTACTCACTTAGTAGAATTTTTACAAATAATTTAATTCTATTTTTCACTAATGGAAACCACTTAAATATTTGGTCAAAATTGGGTCAACACCCAATTTCACATAACCAAATTCCAACAATCCTCCACATGAATTAAATTAATGCATGCGTGTATGCAAATTCACTTGAAAGTCTCGGCGAACTGTTATTGCATTAAGATAGGTAGCTTGTGGCTTTGAACATTCCTTAGTAAAATATTATCGGATTTACTAGTTGTTTAGTGACGCGATGACTTGAACTACTTATCCATTTGTGTAAACTGAGACAACAGTACTTACACAATAACAATTCTATTACTTTTTTTTCTCACGTTGTGTCCATTTTGGCCCAGGACCATATCTTAGATTCAAAAGTGTTTCTTTGAAGCGACCATTACTTCTCACTTATATAGGTGATCTTCTATTGAAGAGTATCCTACCATACTCCACTTTTCGGTATAAGAATCATTAAAAGTCGTAAACTTAACCTCATCACATTCAGTAGGTTTCTATTTCACTTGGAAGTTCCAGGAATGAGCTAACATATTTTCCAAGTATTCAGCTAAACATTCATAACTTAGTTGTCCCATTGAACTAAGGTCTTAGGATCTCCAATTCACAAGGTTGGGTTACCTCTATGAACATTCTTTATTTTGTGGATTTTAAACTCATTCCCCTTAACAATTTATACAATTGATCTCGATTTATACCTTTTATAAGAGGATCTGCAAGGTTTTCCTTTGACTTCACGTAGTCAACCGAAATCAACTGTCTAATGGTATTGTATCTTCGACGAACATATCTAGACTTACCTCTTTTCTTTGCGAGAAAAGACATCTTTTTATATACAATATTCCTTGATTTAATGATCGTACCATCATTTATATCAATAATGATGAATTTATTTTCTTAGGTGCATCTACTTTAGCCAAAGCACCCCCACACTTCAAGGTATTATCCTTTATGTGGTTCGCTAAAAAGTAAAGCTACCCCTTTCAATTTCTGGCATCCTTATTCAACAAGATTATCCAAAACTTTTATGGTTCTCGGATGACTTTTATTTTATTTGTTAGAACTTTGTCCTAATACTTCAGTTAGAATCTCGTTCTGACAGGTTTTAGACCTTAGTTCCAACAACTCCATTAAAACCTTCATAAGATGTGTAACTTTTGGTGTTATCACATCTTTAGTAACACTTCAAATTTAATTTGTTAATGTGTCTACCTCTAGTATTACAACACTTTGGGCAATACTTCATGCAACTATGGTTTTGGTGTTACAATACTTTTGGCAACACCTTATGTTACATTTAAAAATGCAACAGAAGCTCCATTGGTGTTTCATAAAGTATAGTCACAACCCCACAATTGTCGATTTTCAATTGGAATCATAGTTGTATTCCTCAATCCAAAGTCGAACTATCAAATCATCAAGTCTCATTTCCTTCCGGTTGTGCTTGAGGTAGTTCTTAAAAATTTTCCTCGATGACGGTAATTTTTTGATAATTGCAGCCACTTAGAACGACTCATTCAGAATCATCCCTTTAAACAATAATTAATGAAGTATGATCTGAATTTTTTGGACTTGACTGATCACCGTCTTGGTGTCAGCCATCTTGAAATCCAGAAATTTGCCG
Organism: Rehmannia glutinosa; assembly: GCA_016081115.2. Taxonomy (NCBI): domain Eukaryota; kingdom Viridiplantae; phylum Streptophyta; class Magnoliopsida; order Lamiales; family Orobanchaceae; genus Rehmannia; species Rehmannia glutinosa. Next base: position 431,891 of record JABTTQ020002761.1, on the reverse strand, counting down.
ACAATAAATTTTTCTGTGCCGGCATCTTCTATTTTGTACTTTTATTCTCCAAAGAGTCCCACAACTCTTTGGGCGTTTCGAACGAACTATAGACATTATAGAATGTGTCGTCTAGCCCATTCAAAACATCGATTCGATAGAAAAAATCGATGTTATGTCAATCATCCACAGCGATTCTTCATTGGTTGTCGGTTTCTTCATCGCCAATGGTAGGGGGTCCTCCTTCAGAAAATGGGACAGACCCAAAGTTGTCAGGTAGAACATCATCTTTTGTTGCCAACCACTACAAGAAAAATGCTCAACAACAACAGATATAATCTGTTGTTTATTACAATAATCACCGTAGTAGATGGTGTTGTAAAAAATCCGCTCAACGACAATGATTACAATCCGTTGTCGTTAATAAGAAGACAACGGTTATAATCCGTTGTCTTTTAATCTTTGAAAGACAACAATTGGGACAACGATTGGTATTTGTTTTTGAATTATGAGATACAACAATGGATTTGACAACGGTTAATATCCGTTGTGGTGTTGAATTATCACAACAGTTCTACAAGGCTTTAAACCGTTGTACTTTGTAACTATTTCAACAACAGATCAAATCCGTTGTGGTTTTGAAGTATTACAATAGTTTAACAAGCCATAAAAACCGTTGTAATTATAGACCATGGCTAATGTATTTATATTTGGTGTCTATTAATTTTTCCACCTGTGGTAATATAAATTTTGATTTCATATATGCAAAAAACAAATACAATACAAGAAAACAACATATAACTAACTAAAACAAAACATGACATTCAAGTGATTGTATCTAGTACATGTCTGCAAAAGTTTAACAAAACAAATATATCAGAAATATATCTAACAAGTGTTTAACAAAACGTCTAAGAAGTGTTCTCAAAGTTACACTAATTCTTTCATTGAGGGCAGCTGCAATATCATGCCTGCAAATAAGAAGTATATACATCAATTTACATAATTTAAGTTCATGCCTGCAAATAAGAAGTATATACATCAATTTACATAATTTAAGTTCATGCCTGCAAATAAGAAGTATATACATCAATTTACATTAAAATCAGATTCACTCAATTACAGAATGAGCAGTCTTTACAACTATGAAAATTTGCATATAACTATGAACAAAATACCTATTCACTCATGTATATGGTCTTGGACGCATTCTGCCCACTCCAATCGCACTTCATCAATTTGAACTTAAAAATACTCAACATTTGAGAACTGTGAGAAAGCATAGGTTATATAATTGTCTTTGGCTCCAATTATTGAACATTTGCAAAAAAATGAGAACGCCAAATTTTAATATAATTTACCATTGATCACAATGGATAACTCCCTCTCTCCTCTCTTCTCTAAAAAAGTTGGAGAATAAAATGATACATAGTTGAAATATTCACACCTCTCTTTTGGAATTTGCTGTTAATCTTGTATATTTCTGTTTTTCTTGTTTTTCTTTACAAGTAGCCACTAATGGAAGTTCAGCAACCTCTCGTCCAAATATCCTCAGAAGGGCAGCAGATACAACATAGACCTGCACACATATGGTGTTTAAACTTTCACTTGTTATAGTAAAATTATTCATGAAATGACAAAGCAAAAGAAAAAATAATGGAAATAAGGAATAATTCCATGTGAGTGACTTACATTACAATTAAAACCACACAATACATTCCACCAAATTCTTGCCCAGATATGTTCCTTCTGCAAAAAGGTAGAACAATATTATAGGTGAATGAAGGAAGTAAAAAGTTAATATGATGAGTCAAAACCGTGGAGAATGAAGCAATGCAACACCGATTTCAATATCCAATTGATCCACAACTACCAATGCTCTATCTCTAACAAAGGAAAACAACTATTCTTGAACTAATGGATGAAATCAAGCTAGATAAGATTATTCCAGCACCACAGCAAAACCTGTCTCTGAGGTATTAAATGTAACATTTGACTTAAGCTGGTCCTAGCAATCACCAAATCTTGATAAGCATGGAGATAATCAGATACAACATACCAACAGAAGCGGAAACTTACCCATACACCATAACAGGGATGAGATCTCGACCTGATTTGGCAACAATAGGTCAAAGCACTCCTGTAAGATAATCAAAATAGAATTAAAACAGCTCCTTGTCCTGTGAAGAAGAACGTCCAGGAAATACAGGGTGCCGAGTATTCAAATAACACAGTTCAGCTCGTCCAAACACCCGAGATGATGGGGCAATATAAGCATTTCGGAATTGGAGAGCCATGTGAATAAGATAGAAAGCATCAACAATAGTACGCAGTGTCGTAGCCGTAATAGCCAACTTTCTATCTATGTCTAGGCAAATTGATGACTTGTTAAGAACTGGAAGAAAGAAAAACAGGGGATCCACAGATACACCCAGAATACACGACATTACAAAAAGTTTATTCCAAATTGTAAGAAGTTTGTCTTGGGGGTCAAATATCTTTTTCTCAGACACTTTGAGGTCTTCCGGAAATACCGCTCGAGAGACCCCAAATCCAAGGGACCAACCAATAGATTTTAGTCCTTGAGACCCTTTTCTCATTCTCCTCTTAAAGGATTTTGATTGAGCATGAGTTGAATGATTACCACGTCCCAAGCCATCAATACCGAAGCCACATTTGTTTGTTGGAACTGACGACGAAGGGGATGACAGTCTGGAGTTCATGTCGTCCAACCTTAACATAAAAAATCCCTCAGCCACATGTTAAATAGAAGAGACCAAGAAAAACGACATCTAATGTTTTGTCATTTGCAGCAATGAGAAAATGTAGCTACTGTACTATCATTTTTTGCACGGACAGCCAATATTGCTCGAATTTCAGGGATTTAGTTTACTCAAGTAATCGAGTTCCAATTATTCTAGCATCTAACTGTTGTTACATCTTAAAACACTGTACCTTCCTCTTCCTTCAAGCAGTCCACTAGTGAAGGCAACAAAAGAAAGAACTTTTATTTCCTAACACATAAGGAAAATTAGTATACCTTACAAACTTGTCCCGCTGTCCAGTAATATAAGTCTTCGGACCGCAGTCGAACATTTTGTATGATTAATGTAATTTTAACTGCAAGAGAAGAGAAATATTTAAATAGGCTGCAGAAAATTATTACATGCTAAACAACTTCATGTTGTGTTTTTAGAAAAGGTTTTCATTTTTCTAAACAATTCACACCCAAATAAAGCATTTTTTGGCCCCCATTTTGAAGAAATCTCACTGAAAATGTGAGTTTTAATAAAATTTAAAGCATCAATACATGCCTTCCCCATAATATTTTCTCAAATCCCAAACACGTAGCATCTAGAATAGGTCATATATTAATCAACTTACATGCAATAATCTTGGGATTTCATCTTCGCCAACCCAAAATACTCACAAACTGACAAACCAAGCCAGATATTTTTTTTTTTAGAATAAACCAAGCCAGATTAAATATAACTGTGATTGCATCAGAGTAATATTTCATACTTAACACATCCAGGTCAATCAACAAGACGAGGACTATATTTCAAACAAATTTGTGAACAATTTGGTGGCACTTAAGTGATAATTCATAAGCAGATGCAACATAGCTGAGGAAAGAATTGGCACGTGTCCCAAAAATAGCTTATTTATCTGCACTAGCCTTGTGTTTTTTCAAATATTTGGAGGACATCAACCGATTTCATTTTACAATAGAAATCTTCTCACAGAATCATAATCAGAACTAAACATCAAAAGTGATCAGATGTACTTCAAGCAGAATTAAAGACCGAATATCTCGTTCAAAGGTTCTTAGAGCAATTCTCTATGCAGAAACTGAACTTAGAGCAGGCAAAAATGAATATGCTCCAAACCATAAAAAATTTATTTCCCTCGTCAGGGGAAAACCTAAATCCTGAGTAAGAAGATAAATTTCAGTTGATCAAATGATACCTTTCAAAAATTAGGGTTTTAAAAGATTTGGGGATTTTAGTGGATGGGAAAAACTCACCAACAAATCACTCCAAGATGATGCAGCGGCCGAGCTCCTATTCTCAAGCGTGGTGGACGGCGTGGATCTCGAGCGGCGTGGAGCGGCGGCGTGGGGTGGAGCTGCGCGGTCGAACTACTATTCTCTTCTGTGATGCTCACCCCCGTAATTGTCACGCCCCAGACGGGACGCGACGAACGATCCACAACTTAAATACCATAACCAAACAGTCCATACAAATATCAACGAGAACCCAATGGAACAGAGTCTAAATAGCAGCGGAAATAAATAAACATAAGTACGAATTACTACTTAAGTTCCAAAGAAAATCCAAATACATCCAACATAATAACCCGAATAAGTTTACGGGCCAAAACTAAAACAAAATGTAAAGTACAATATCCAAATCTTAAACGTCAAAGGGTCCTACGCCCTTAAATTACAGTCAAAGAGAGAGAAGAGTAGCAGGATAAACGGGAGTCCAACATCAATAGAAGTACAAATAAGAACGATCATCGGTAAAAGGTGCAAGATCGACAGGCGGGACGAGGTCATCAATCAGTGGCCGGTTCGAAATCTTCAATATAGTCCCCATCTAAAGGTTAGAAAACAAAGGGGGATGAGACGAAAATCTTAGTGGATGGGGGATCGTGTGCAAGTGTGGCGCAATATAGTTAATGTGAGAAAACAATTATATGAAAATGCGTGAGTATGATGCATGGATTCACACACGGTTCGCAAGCGCCGTGATAAAATATTTAAATAATATACTTATACGATTCAGAAAAAACGATTCATGGTCACACAGGCACTATGTGATTCATTCAAGCATGTAGGATTGCGTGCGGAAGTGTAACGCCAATCCCAATGCAAGGCAAATAATGGTTGCGTCACGGTTTGTAGCGCCAACCAATGCAAAGCGGTAGCGGTTGCGTTTAAATGTAACGCCAACCAAAATGGGTCCGATAACTCTGGAATCGTGTGGATCAGACAGTGGTGAGTTCTTGTGGAAATACATCCGTATATGCTGATACTATAGGTACTTGGTTGATTTGTGTCTCAACCTTGGTTTTGTTAATTACAAACGCCAAGTACCCCTGAGCCCCTCTAGTGATCGCCCTCCTCGCTTTCATTGCTGAAATGATTGGGGCAATCTTAACTCGTGCCCTTCTCCACTTCGGGTTTTCCGGGTTCACATAGCTTAATGGACTTGTTATGGCAGTCCATTTGTGCATGGTGTGCAGATAACCGGTTCATTCCTAATATCACGTCATATTCGGATATAGGTAATAAAATCAAATCGGCAGGAAAGTTTATCTCAGCAATCTTAACTTCGCATGCATTATAGATAATATCTGTTATCTGACTTGCACCCATAGGAGTTGACGCTTCTAAACATATAGCCATATGTTCCATGCATGCATGCAGTTTGTGTACAAAATGCGGTGCAACAAATGAATGCGTTGATCCAGGGTCGAACAATATTATAGCGTAGTGGTTAGATACTAGAAGCGTACCTTCCACCACGTCTGTTGCCTCCGGAGCCTCCCCGTCCATCTAGTGCAAATGCTCGGCGGGCATCCTTGCCCGATTACCCCCGGCCATTTCGACTTCTCGCGGTTGCGTCTGTTTAGTTCGATCATCGTACTTGGCAATCTTGCACAGTGCTGACATTACCACAACAAGAAACACCTTCTTGTTTTACGCCAACGATTGTCGGCGGATGTCCCGATTTACGCAATGTGCACACTCTTGACCCGCTTTCCTTGACCGGTCTCTTTCCTTTGTCTCTTTCGTTAATCGGTCCTTCAAACTTAGCAGGGCGGTTTAGATGGTCATCCCACACTGTCCTCTTAGATCGTCGATGGCCTATTTTGTTGAATCGTCCCAATACGGTTCGATCCCGACTTAATGCGGAGAGTCGCCTTTACACGGTGAGTAGGTTGCCGTTCAACAGTCAACAATCAAGCTTACAAGTTCCGTTTCAATCCTCGAGTGAACTTGTAAAGCTTATCCTCTTGATCTTGATTGTCCCCGAGCATACTTGGACAATCGGTGAAATTCGACTGCATCGAGCTACGATCGATTCCCTTGCCTCAATCTATGGAATTGTCTCGCCGCGCTTCCTTCACAACCTGGGAATATCTTGTTCGTTGAACTCGGCCAAGAAATTTCCCCATGTTCTATTACCCTGATCTGTTCCCATCTCCTTTCAACGCCCTCCACCGGTCTCTAGCGGGCCGATTCCGGACGAAATACAACGAGTGTGACTCTGCCGCTTTCGTCGGAGTATTGAAGAGCATTGAAGATATTTTCCACTTCTCTATCCATTCTTCTCGCTTTCACATCGTCCGGCTCTCCCAAGAAGGTTGGTGGGTCGAACCCAGCCAGAATCGCTCCAACGTGTGATTGTTCGCCTCTCTGGCGAGTTCGGGAGCACGGGGTTGAGGCTCTGCCTGTTGCCTCATAAAAACCAGTATTTCTTTGTAAGGCTTGTGCGGTCGATTGTCTCCTGCAGTGGAGGAGGTGGTGGTAATTCCGGAGAGGGTACCCGATCCCTAGGTACATCATCGTCTCCTCGTGGAATGCGACGAGGTCTCCCACGTCCTCGATGTTCTGCCATTCTGTATCTTGAAGTGTTAATTGCGATTTGCGAGTAAATGAATACAATAATGATTCGCGTAAAGTAAGTGATATCGCAGGGAAAGTAACAACAAAACTAAGGCGGATCAGTCAAAGGTAGAGGAAAGATAAGGAGAGAATAAGGAAAGAATGAATAAAGAAAGTCGATCAATCAACTAAGTCAAAACAAGTATGACTATGGAACCTCAAAATATGCGTTCTAACTTAGTTCAAATATCAATAAGACGGTCTATGCCAATTTGAAATCGATTTCACACTTAATTGGTCAAGTCGCGGTACTACCCAAAACACGGACCGAGGGTCCTATCACCCGGGTCACTCGGTGTAAGTTTCCATCTTACTAGCCGAGCTCGATACCACTCTAATCGTCACGCCCCAGGCGGACACGACGAACGATCCACAACTTAAATACCATAACCAAACAAATTCATACAAATATCAACGAGAACCCAATGGAACAGTCTAAATAGTAGCGGAAATAAATAAACATAAGTATGAATTACTACTTAAGTTCCAAAGAAAATCCAAATACATCCAACATAATAACCCGAATAAGTTTACAGCCAAAACTAAAACAAAATGTAAAGTACAATATCCAAATCTTAAACGTCAAAGGGTCCTACGCCCTTAAATTACAAATCAAAGAGAGAGAAGAGTAGCAGGATAAACGGAGTCCAACATCAATAGAAGTACATGAAATAAGAACGATCATCGGTAAAAAGGTGCAAGATCGACGAGGCAAGACGAGGTCATCAATCGTGGGTTCGAAATCTTCAATATAGTCCCCATCTAAAGTTAGAAAACGGTGGGGATGAGACAAAAATCTCGGTGGATGGGGTGATCATGTGCAAGTGTGGCGCAATATAGTTAATGTGAGAAAACAGATTATATGAAAAACGCGTGAATATGATGCATGGATTCACACACGGTTATAAGCGTCGTGATAAAATATTTAAATAATATACTTATACAGTTCAGGAAAACAGTTCATGGTCACACAGGCACTATGTGATTCATTCAAGACAGGTAGGATTGCGTACGGAAGTGTAACGCAAATCCCAATGCAAGGCAAATAATGGTTGCGTCACGGATTTGTAGCGTCAACCAATGCAAAACAGGTAGTGGTTGCGTACGGAAATGTAACGCCAACCAAAACGGGTCCAATAACTCGGAATCGTGTGGATCGGACAGCGATTCCTTCGTTCTTCCTTGTAACTCCCGGTCGATGGTCCAAGACCAAAGACCTTATCGCTCCGTAGGCAAAGACAAAATCCACAAAGTGGAGCTTGCAAGACTTGGATCTGTCATAATCATGATTATACCTCGGTCTTACGACCCGCTTCCTCGGACAAACTCCGTCCCTCGATTGCGGGATTAGGGCGATGGGGCGGAAGAGTGGAATAGCAGCCGAGCTGCCCGATTCCATCCCCAACGTATCCATTCCGGGAGTCATGAGCTCGACACACCAAGTTGACTCAGCAGAAATTAATTACATGTACAAAAATCAACCGAGCAAATGAGTATTATTGATTCAGGGAAGCAGTTTTAGAAAGATTTTTGAAAAACGCGAGTGGAATTATGGCGTTGGTGGAGTTTTTGGATGAAGATGATTATCGGAAGGATAAGCAACCTTCGATATCTTGAAAGATTAGGTGGAACATAAGTCCCGTTATAGATTCAAATTGCAAGGCGAGGAAGTCGCTCCGCGATCGGGTATTAATCGGTCAAGTCGATCCGATAAGTCAAGGGTTTTTGGAAAATAAAATACTTTAATTAAATCTCCAAGTCAGAGGGTCCAGGGCTATTTTAGTAAAAGAGAAAATAATTTGAGTTAGGTCCTTTATAAACGAAAAATTGTAATTTAGCCCCATTTTGTAAAAACCAACACTTTTGGGGTTAAAAATTGAATAAATAAATATCCCGACCTTGAAAAATTAAGAGGTTAGTTCCTAAATTCTCCAAATTGTCCAGAGATTCAGGTTTTTAAAGTTTTGAGGTCGAGTTTTTATAAAATTCTCACATTGGCCCCAAATTTGTAAAAATTGCCAATTCGGACCTTAAATTTTTAAAAATTCGGAACTCACAAACCGGAAGGGCTTTTGATGTGATTCCAGTTGGAAAATATCACTAAGGTTAGTAGGATATTGGGAAAAAAGTAGTTTTTAAAATAAATATGTGTAGGTCCTTTAACTTTTGAAAATATCATTTTTGTCCCATTTTGAAATAATTGCCTTTAAGGCTTTTAGGGGTCCAATTGTTATGAAATTTGAACCTTGGGTCCAAAATATAATTAAGTTATAGTTAAGTTAGTATTTCCAGGTGCATGGGCTGCATAAGTCCTGGAAATTTCATTTGGGTCTTCAAGTTTAGTATTTTACACATTAGTCCCTCAATTTTAGTAAAATTACTTTCCAAGCTCTAAACACTTGGATTTTTGGAATACTTTTAAAATATGTAATTCCCAGTACGTTAAAAGTAAAAATTTCAAATTTTAAAGTTTAGGTCTGGTACAGTTTTAAAAATTGCAAAGTAGCCCTTAAACTTTCAAAATTTTACAATCTAGTCCTTGGGCTTTTAAAGGTTGATTTTATTTATCTTAAAACTCTTAAAACTTTATTAAAATGTCCAAAAGTCATTTTTGAACCTGAGTACAGTCCCAATTTTCGAAATTTGCAGAGGGGTCCTTTAATTTTCATTTTTACATTTTTAAGTCCAAATTGAAATTTAATCAATTATGCTCGACTTTTCCAGGTTATAAGTCATCCAAAATATAGATTTTAAAGATCATACACATGCATGTCCAATACATACAAGAATTCATCAAATAGAACATTAAATTGTACATGCATGCACCTAAAATTCAATAAATAGTAAATTTTGAGCAACTCTTGAGAATTTTCATGACTTGATACATAAAATTGACATGAAATACATAGATTATATATATCTCAAGGCTCATGATCAAATTTTCTACATGCATTTAATCAAAACACCTAAAAGTTAGAAAATATTTTTCCACCCACCTTAAATTTGGAAATTGTGAAATAAAAGGATAATTTCACAATTTTTGGATGAGGCTTCTTAGGTCAGCCCCTAAGTCAAGAAAATATCAAAATTTGGAGTTAGAAAAATGAGAGAAAATTAAGGAGAAAAAGAAGGAAATAAGGAATTGAAAAGGACTACACTTTACCTTGTGTAGTAGATGTTTGGAGACTAGTTGAAGCTTGAAAATTGGAAATTTTGGCTCAACTCCAAAATCTCCTAAGGTCAGCCCCTATTTCTCAAAAATGAAAAAGGGGTGTTAAAATTTGAAAAAAATAGGAAGAGTAGGAAAGAAGGGGTCTAGTACTCAATTCTTACCTTGTAGTCTAATTTCCTCTACTATTTTCTTCTTCAAGCTTGAGGTCCTTCTTCAAAAATGTTATCAAGCTCTAATCTTCAAGTTCTTCTAAATGTACCTCCAAACCAAATTCAAACTTAAGTTAAGAAGGTGGAAGAGATGAACAATGTGATATCCAAAAATGGATTGAAGCTAAAATTTCATACCTTGTATGATGATGGTTCGATTTTTTTTTTAGTGAAGAATAGGAGGAAAATGTTGAAATTTTTTCTAAGTGTAGAAGAAGAAAGTGAAAGGAAGAATAGAGAGAAGTTGGGAGTTTTTAGAGAGAAGGAGGAGAATTGATTTGAAAGATCAAATGTGTTGGTGAAATTTGAGATGAAATTTTTGTGTAATTAGGCCATATGGCCGTCCAACATAGTGAGAGAGGGAGAGAAAATTTTGTTCAAATTGTGTCTTGTAATTTGCCTCATGCATGGGAGACAAAGTGCAAGTCAAAGTATGGGCTTGAATGGTGTTGGGGAATATTGAGAAGAATGTTGGTAAAGTGGGAATAAGTTGGGAAAAATAGTAATAAAGAATTGGTGTATAAGATGATGTGTGTAATGTTTGAATTAATGATATAATTATACACAAGATGACTAATATATGGTGTAGGTGTACAAGAGTTGGATGATATTTTTACCCCAAAAATACCACCATGGCCATCCACTATCAGGGCAATATGGTAATTCCATATATATATATATATTTTCCCAAATTTGATGATAATAGATGAAATATATCAATCTCCAAAATATGTAGTGATTTCCTTGATCACTTGTAAGTCTCATGATCACTTAATCTAAATCAAAATCTTAATTCTATAAGGTAAAAGTCTCTAAAATAATTAGTCTCTTAAAATTCTAAGGTGACTAATAAATACAAAAATAGTAATAATGATCAATCAAGTGATCATAAATGAGGAATAGAGTTAATAAAGATCATGATCACAAGTAATTAAATAAAATGAAATAAAATACAAAATGTATATATTTATTATTAATTACCCGTCAAAATGACGTGGTAAAATAGTCGATCAAAAGTATAAACGACAATAAGGATCAATTAATAGCTTCGGAAAAATCGGGGCTTCACATCCTCCCCTCCTTAAAAGAATTTGGTCCCCAAATTCTTGAAATAGTTCTGGATATTGATTCCTTATGTCTTCTTCCATCTCCCACGTTGCGTCTTCGTCTCGGTTGTGGTTCTGCCACACCACTTTAACCATCGAATTTCTCTCTTACGCAATCGTCTCTGGCGATCAATGATCCGGATTGGCCTCTCGGTGTAGGATAGATTTTCCATTAGAGGAGGAGTATCTCGGTGATGATATGCTCGGGATCCTGGTTGATACTTCTTCATCTCGACACGTGGAATACATCGTGCATTCCCGCATATAGTCTTTGTAACTCGAGTCTATAGGCTAACTTCCCGATCCTCTCTAAAATCTTGTAAGGTCCAACATATCTCGGACTCAACTTGCCTCATTTCTTTGGATTGATCAATCCTTTCCGTGGTGAGAGTCTGAGAAATACTTCATCACCGACTTCAAATTCCAAATCCTTTCTTCTATTGTCTGCGTAACTCTTTTGGCGGCTTTGAGCTGTGCGAATCCGCTCCTTGATCAGCTTGACCTTCTCCATGGCCTCTGAACTAAGTTGACCTTTGGAATCGAAGGCGACTTTCGTTTCTCTTTCGAGTCCATTGGTCATCAATCTCCCAAGATATAGTGGGGATCTACATTTTCGCCCATACAATGCCTCGTAGGTGCCATCCCAATCGTGGCCTGATAATCTGTTATTGTAGGCGAACTCGGCTAATGGTAAGTGCGAATCCCAACTTCCTTGAAAATCCAAGGTGCAGGCTCGCAACATATCTTCAAGAGTTTGAATTGTTCGCTCGGACTGTCCATCGGTTTGTGGATGTGCTGCTGTGCTGAAACTTAGTGAGGTACCCAATTCCTTGTGCAAGCACTTCCAAAATCTGGAGACAAACCTCGGGTCTCTGTCGGATACTATATCGACTGGTACTCCATGCAGTCGAATGATTTCTCGGATATAAATCTGTGCAAGTTTCTGCAAGCTATCAGTTTTCTTGATGGGTAAAAAGTGTGCAGATTTCGTGAGTCGGTCTACAACTACCCAAATAGCATCATGGCCTCCTCTGGTCCTTGGTAGATCCGTCACGAAGTCCATCATTATATGTTCCCATTTCCACTCGGGAATTCTCAACGGTTGTAGCAAACCGGATGGTCGTTGGTGTTCTGCTTTTACCCGTTGACAAGTCAAACATCTCGCAACGAATTCTGCTACTTGGTTCTTCATGTTTATCCACCAATAACTCCGTTTCAAATCCTTATACATCTTGTTTCCTCCAGGATGTATAGTGTATTTCGAGCGGTGTGCCTCTACTAGGATTTTATTCCTAATCTGCTCGTCATTCGGTACGCACACTTGATTCCGGAATCTGATAACTCCATCTTCAGGTACCGAGAATTCTGATCTTTCTCCTTTAAGTACCTTCTCCTTCAGTTTTTGAAGATGTGTATCTTTCTCTTGTGCTTCTTTGATCTCATTCAGCAGATTGGGTGTAACTGAAATGTTAGCACATGAAATCTGAGTATTGGTTCTCGTCAGATTCCAATTGCTCAGCTCTTTTAATGATTCCCACTCTCGAATCACAAGTCTGGCTAAGCTCGCCTTTCTGCTTAGAGCGTCCGCTACGACGTTAGCTTTCCCGGGATGGTATTGAATATCAAAGTGATAGTCCTCAACCAACTCCATCCATCTCCGTTGCCTCAGATTGAGGTCTTTCTGAGAGAATAGGTACTTCAAGCTCTTATGGTCCGTGAAAACCGTGAATGTTGCTCCGTAGAGATAGTGTCTCCATTTTTTCAATGCGAACACTATCGCTGCCAATTCCAAGTCATGCGTTGGATAATTGGCTTCATACGGCTTAAGCTTTCGTGATGCATAAGCGATAACCTTTCCTTCCTGCATGAGCACTGCTCCTAGTCCTTCTTTTGATGCATCACTGTAGACGACAAAGTTTTCGGTTCCCTTTGGAAAGGCTAAGACTGGAGTTGTATTAAGTCGTTTCTTCAGCTCTTGGAAACTCACCTTGCACTTGTCATTCCACTCAAACTTGACTTGCTTCTGGGTTAGTCGAGTGAGTGGTCCGGCTATCTTGGAAAAATCCTGGATAAATCTTGATAATATCCAAATAGTCTAGAAACTCCTGATTTTAGTTCTAGACTCGGTCGTTTCCATTCAACCACCTGTCTGTACCTTGAAGGATCCACCGCAATCCCGTGCGGATACTATATGTCCCAAGAACGCGACTTCACTAAGCCAAAATTCGCACTTGCTGAATTTGGCATACAGCTTATGCTCTTGTAGTGTCTCTAAAACGATTTTCAGATGACGTTTGTGCTCTTCTCTAGACTTAGAGTATACGAGTATGTCATCAATGAATATCACTACGAATTGATCCAAATAAGGTTTGAAGACTCGATGCATTAGGTCCATAAATGCTTTGCATTGCATGCATTAAATCGGACCGAAAGGCATTACTACAAACTCGTAGTGTCCATATCGAGTTTGAAATGCGATTTTGGAAATGTCTCCTTCAGCGGATGTTCGATTGATAATATCCTTGATGTAAGTCAAACTTCGAGTACACCGTCGCTCCTTGAAGTTGATCAAATAGTTCGTCTATCCTCGGGAGGGGATATTTGTACTTGATGGTCACGCTATTAAGACCACGATAATCTATACATAGTCTTAATGTACCATCCTTCTTTTTGACGAACAAAGACAGTGCTCCCCACGGAGACGCACTCGGTCGGATAAATCCCACATCCATCGATTTTTGTAATTGCGTTTTCAACTCCCCGTAACTCAAGAGGAGCCATTCTATACGGTGTTAAGCGGCAATCGGGCGTCCACGGCAACACCTCGATGGTGAACTCGACTTCCCTATCCGGAGGGACAATGGTGAGTTCTTGTGGAAATACATCCGTATATGCTGATACTATAGGTACTTGGTTGATTTGTGTCTCAACCTTGGGTTTGTTAATTACAAACGCCAAGTACCCCGAGCCCCTCTAGTGATCGCCCTCCTCGCTTTCATTGCTTTGAAATGATTGGGGCAATCTTAACTCGTGCCCTTCCCGAAATCTCCACTTCGGGTTTTCCGGTTCACATAGCTTAATGGACTTGTTATGGCAGTCCATTTGTGCATGGTGTGCGAGATAACTTGATTCATTCCTAATATCACGTCGTATTCGGATATAGGTAATAAAATCAAATCGGCAGGAAAGTTTATCTCAACAATCTTAACTTCGCATGCATTATAGATAATATCTGTTATCTGACTTGCACCCATAGGAGTTGACGCTTCTAAACATATAGGCATATGTTCCATGCATGCATGCAGTTTGTGTACAAAATGTGGTGCAACAAATGAATGCGTTGATCCAGGGTCGAACAATATTTTAGCGTAGTGGTTAGATACTAGAAGCGTACCTTCCACCACGTCTGTTGCCTCCGGAGCCTCCTGTCCGGCTAGTGCAAATGCTCGAGCGGGCATCCTTGCCCGATTACCCTGGCCATTTCCCGACTTCTGCGGTTGCGTCTGTTTAGTTCGATCATCGTACTTCGGGCAATCTTGCAGCTGGTGCTGATTACTACCACAGTGCAAACACCTTCCTTGTTTACGCCAACAGTTGTCGGCAGATGTCCCGATTTACGGCAATGTGCACACTCTTGACCCTTTCCTTACCTTTGTCTCTTTCCTTTGTGCGTTTTAAATCGTCCTTCAAACTTAGCGGGCGGTTTAGATGGGTCGTCCCATGTACCGTCCTCTTAAGATGCTCGATGGCCTATTCATTGAATCATCCCAATACGGTTGATCCCGACTTAATGCGGAGAGTCGCCTTTACTGCCGGTGAGTAGGTTGCCGATTCAACGATCAACAACTCTTTCTCGAAGTTCCGTTTCAATCCTCGAGTGAACTTGTAAAGCTTATCCTCTTGATCTTGATCGATTGTCCCCCAGCATATTTGGACAATCGGTGAAATCGGACTAAATCTTGAGCTACAATCGATTCCCTTTCCTCAATCTATGGAATTCGTCTCGTGCGCTTCCTTCACAACCTGGGAATATATTTTTCGTTGAACTCGGCCAAGAAATTTCCCCATGTTCTATTACCCTTGTCTGTTCCCATCTCCTTTCAATCGCCCCACGATCTCTAAGGCCGATTCCGGCGAAATACAACGAGTGTGACTCTGCGCTCGTCGGAGTATTGAAGATATTTTCCAGCTTCTCTATCCATTCTTCTACTTTCACATCGTCCGGCTCTCCCAAGAAGGTTGGTGGGTCGAACCGCAGGAATCGCTCCAACGTGCAATTGTTTGCCTCTCTGGCGGGTTCGGGAGCACGGGGTTGAGGCTCTGCCTGTTGCCTCATAAAAACCAGATTTCTTTGTAAAGGCTTGTGCGGTCGGTTGTCTCTGCAGTGGAGGAGGTGGTGGTAATTCCGGAGAGGGTACCCGATCCCTAGGTACATCATCGTCTCCTCGTGGAATGCGACGAGATCTCCCACATCCTCGATGTTCTGCCATTCTGTATCTTGAAGCGTTAATTGCGATTTGCGAGTAAATGAATACAATAATGATTCGCGTAAAGTAAGTGATATCGCAGGGAAAGTAACAACAAAACTAAGGCGGATCAGTCAAAGGTAGAGGAAAGATAAGGAGAGAATAAGGAAAGAATGAATAAAGAAAGTCAGTCAAGAATCAACTAAGTCAAAACAAGTATGACTATGGAACCTCAAAATATGCGTTCTAACTTAGTTCAAATATCAATAAGACGGTCCTATGCCAATTTGAAATCGATTTCACACTTAATTGGTCAAGTCGCGGTACTACCCAAAACACAGACCGAGGGTCCTATCCTGGGTCAGCTCGGTGTAAGTTTCTATCTTACTAGCCGAGCTCTGATACCACTCTAACTGTCACGCCCCAGACGGGACACGACGAACGATCCACAACTTAAATACCATAACCAAACAAATCGGACAAATATCAACGAGAACCCAATGGAACAGAGTCTAAATAGTAGCGGAAATAAATAAACATAAGTATGAATTACTACTTAAGTTCCAGCAAAATCCAAATACATCCAACATAATAACCCGAATAAGTTTACAGGCCAAAACTAAAACAAAATGTAAAGTACAATATCCAAATCTTAAACGTCAAAGGGTCCTACGCCCTTAAATTACGATCAAAGAGAGAGAAGAGTAGCGGGATAAACGCGAGTCCAACATCAATAGAAGTACATGAAATAAGAACGATCATCGGTAAAAGGTGCAAGATCGACAGCAAGACAAGGCGGGTCATCAATCGTGGCGGTTCGAAATCTTCAATATAGTCCCCATCTAAAGGTTAGAAAACAAAGGGGATGAGAGAAAATCTCGGTGGATGGGGTGATCATGTGCAAGTGTGGCGCAATATAGTTAATGTGAGAAAAAACATTATATGAAAAACGCGTGAGTATGATGCATGGATTCACACACGGTTCAAAGCGTCGTGATAAAATATTTAAATAATATACTTATACGATTCGGAAAAGCGATTCATGGTCACACGAGACACTATGTGATTCATTCAAGACAGTGCGATTGCGTGCGGAAGTGTAACACCAATCCCAATGCAAGGCAAATAATGGTTGCGTCACGGTTTGTAGCGCCAACCAATGCAAAGCGGTGTAGTGGTTGCGTGCGAAATGTAACGCCAACCAAAATGGGTCCGATAACTGCGGAATCGTGTGGATAAGACAGCGATTCCTTCGTTCTTCCTTATAACTCCCGATCGGTATGGTCCAAGACCGCACCTTATCGCTCCGTAGGCAAAGACAAAATCCACAAATGGAGCTTGCAAGGCTGATCTGTCATAATCATGATTATACCTCGACTACGACCCGCTTCCCTTGGACAAACTCCGTCCCCCTCGATTGGATTAGGGCGATGGGGCGGAAGAGTGGAATAGCAGCCGAGCTGCCGGTTCCATCCCCGACGTATCCATTCCGACTATGAGCTCGACACACCAAGTTGACTCAGGTAGGAAATTAATTACATGTACAGGCAGTCAACCAGGCAGTCGAGTATTATTGATTCAGGGAAGCAGTTTTAGAAAGATTTTTGAAAAACGCGAGTGGAATTATGGCGTTGGTGGAGTTTTTGGATGAAGATGATTATCGGAAGGATAAGCAACCTTCGATATCTTGAAAGATTAGGTGGAACATAAGTCCCGTTATAGATTCAAATCGCAAGGCGGGAAGTCGCTCGCGATCGGGTATTAATCGGTCAAGTCGATCCGATAAGTCAAGGTTTTTGGAAAATAAAATACTTTAATTAAATCTCCAAGTCAGAGGGTCCAGGGCTATTTTAGTAAAAGATAAAATAATTTGAGTTAGGTCCTTTATAAACGAAAAATTGTAATTTAGCCCCGTTTTGTAAAAACCAACACTTTTGGGGTTAAAAATTAAATAAATAAATATCCCGACCTTGAAAAATTAAGAGGTCAGTTCCTAAATTCTCCAAATTGTCCAGAGATTCAGGTTTTTAAAGTTTTGAGGTCGAGTTTTTATAAAATTCTCACATTGGCCCCAAATTTGTAAAAATTGCCAATTCGGACCTTAAGTTTTTAAAAATTCGGAACTCACAAACCGGAAGGGATTTTGATGTGATTCTAGTTGAAAAATGTCACTAAGGTTAGTAGGATATTGGGACAAAAGCAGTTTTTAAAAGAAATATGTGTAGGTCCTTTAACTTTTGAAAATATCATTTTTGTCCCATTTTGAAATAATTGCCTTTAAGGCTTTTAGGGGTCCAATTGTTATGAAATTTGAACCTTGGGTCCAAAATATAATTAATTTATAGTTAAGTTAGTATTTCCAGGTGCATGGGCTGCATAAGTCCTGGAAATTTCATTTGGGTCCTCAAGTTTAGTATTTTACACATTAGTCCCTCAATTTTAGTGAAATTACTTTCCAAGCTCTAAACACTTGGATTTTTGGAATACTTTTAAAATATGTAATTCCCAGTACCTTAAGAGTAAAAATTTCAAATTTTAAAGTTTAGGTCTGGTACAGTTTTAAAAATTGCAAAGTAGCCCTTAAACTTTCAAAATTTTACAATCTAGTCCTTGGGCTTTTAAAGGTTGATTTTATTTATCTTAAAACTCTTAAAACTTTATTAAAATGTCCAAAAGTCATTTTTGAACCTGAGTACAGTCCCAATTTTCGAAATTTGCAGAGGGGTCCTTTAATTTTCATTTTTACATTTTTAAGTCCAAAATTGAAATTTAATCAATTATGCTCGACTTTTCCAGGTTATAAGTCATCCAAAATATAGATTTTAAAGATCATACACATGCATGTCCAATACATACAAGAATTCATCAAATAGAACATTAAATTGTACATGCATGTACCTAAAATTCAATAAATAGTAATTTTTGAGCAACTCTTGAGAATTTTCATGACTTGATACATAAAATTGACATGCAATACATAGATTATATATATCTCAAGGCTCATGATCAAATTTTCTACATGCATTTAATCAAAACACCTAAAAGTTAGAAAATATTTTTCCACCCACCTTAAATTTGGAAATTGTGAAATAAAAGGATAATTTCACAATTTTTGGATGAGGCTTCTTAGGTCAGCCCCTAAGTCAAGAAAATATCAAAATTTGGAGTTAGAAAAATGAGAGAAAATTAAGGAGAAAAAGAAGGAAATAAGGAAATGAAAAGGACTACACTTTACCTTGTGTAGTAGATGTTTGGAGACTAGTTGAAGCTTGAAAATTGGAAATTTTGGCTCAACTCCAAAATCTCCTAAGGTCAGCCCCTATTTCTCAAAAATGAAAAAGGGGTGTTAAAATTTGAAAAAAATAGGAAGAGTAGGAAAGAAGGGGTCTAGTACTCAATTCTTACCTTGTAGTCTAATTTCATCTACTATTTTCTTCTTCAAGCTTGAGGTCCTTCTTCAAAAATGTTATCAAGCTCTAAT
Organism: Rehmannia glutinosa; assembly: GCA_016081115.2. Classification (NCBI taxonomy): domain Eukaryota; kingdom Viridiplantae; phylum Streptophyta; class Magnoliopsida; order Lamiales; family Orobanchaceae; genus Rehmannia; species Rehmannia glutinosa. The sequence goes on along the minus strand of JABTTQ020002761.1, from coordinate 412,802 downwards.
CTTCAAGTTCTTCTAAATGTACCTCCAAACCAAATTCAAACTTAAGTTAAGAAGGTGGAAGAGATGAACAATGTGATATCCAAAAATGGATTGAAGCTAAAATTTCATACCTTGTATGATGATGGTTCGATTTTTTTTTTAGTGAAGAATAGGAGGAAAATGTTGAAATGTTTTCTATGTATAGAAGAAGAAAGTGAAAGGAAGAATAGAGAGAAGTTGGGAGTTTTTAGAGAGAAGGAGGATAATTGATTTGGAAGATCAAATGTGTTGGTGAAATTTGAGATGAAATTTTTGTGTAATTAGGCCATATGGCCGTCCAACATAGTGAGAGAGGGAGAGAAAATTTTGTTCAAATTGTGTCTTGTAATTTGCCTCATGCATGGGAGACAAAGTGCAAGTCAAAGTATGGGCTTGAATGGTGTTGGGGAATATTGAGAAGAATGTTGGTAAAGTGGGAATAAGTTGGGAAAAATAGTAATAAAGAATTGGTGTATAAGATGATGTGTATAATGTTTGAATTAATGATATAATTATACACAAGATGACTAATAAATGGTGTAGGTGTACAAGAGTTGGATGATATTTTTACCCCAAAAATACCACCATGGCCGTCCACTATGAGGGCAATATGGTAATTCCATATATATTTTTTTTCCCAAATTTGATGATAATAGATAAAATATATCAATCTCCAAAATATTTAGTGATTTCCTTGATCACTTGTAAGTCTCATGATCACTTAATCTAAATCAAAATCTTAATTCTATAAGGTAAAAGTCTCTAAAATAATTAGTCTCTTAAAATTCTAAGGTGACTAATAAATACAAAAATAGTAATAATGATCAATCAAGTGATCATAAATGAGGAATAGAGTTAATAAAGATCATGATCACAAGTAATTAAATAAAATGAAATAAAATACAAAATGTATATATTTATTATTAATTACCCGTCAAAATGACGCGGTAAAATAGTCGATCAAAAGTATAAACGACAATAAGGATCAATTAATAGCTTCGGAAAAATTGGGTCTTCACAGTAATCTCTCGTAATCTCTCAGTTTTCTGTTCTTTACATTTTTTTTTGTTTTTTTTTGAGAATTCCTTTATATTTTTAAATTGTGTATTATAAAATTGCTAGTTATATTTATGTTAAAGTTTCTAAACCAAAAAGTTTAACCTATAAAATTATTAGTTATATTTGATTATTATTTTTTTCAAATGAAATAAAATAAAGATTTAATAAAAAAAATATTTACAACTCCCAACACTTTTATAATTATATGCTAAAGTTGTTAAAATAAAATTGATAAATTAACTAAAAGTGATACTTATACCATGAGATAAAAAATTGATAACAAAATAAAAATTAACTCTCATCACTTTTAGAATTATGCTAAAGTTGCTAAAATAAAATTGATGAACTAACTAAAAGTGCTAGTTATACAATTAATATAAATAATAAATAAGGACATGAAAAATGCTTATCGACTCCAGTTTATAATTGTTGTTAAAATTGTTGTCTTTAAGAAAAAAAAATGACACTAATTACAACGGTGTAACCAACCGTTGACGAAAATGATGAATAAATGTTGTCTTTGAAAAGGATTAGGCACTAATCGACAACGGATTACAAAAACATTGTCGAAGACCCGAGAAACGTGTTGTCAAAAAATAAAAAGACCGGTAATCGACAACGCTTCAAGAAAGTATCTTAGGCTCGAGTGAACTGTTGTCGTTAACAAAAAATCCGCTCATCCACAACGGTTTAGCAAAAATCCGTTGTGAATGCTTGTAAGGACAACGATTTAGCTAAAATCCGTTGTCTTTGGGGTGTTGTTGTTGAGCATTTTTCTTGTAGTGAACGTTTGAAATAAATGCAGGTGAACTTCGCCGGCTTTTCGCTGTGAGCAGGAGCAGCAGCCATTGGAGTGAATGAAATGGATGTTATCGTCTTGGAAACAACAAAAAGAATTTCATCTTGCGATTGTTGTTTGAGTGGTTTACTGTTTATAAGAAAAATGGCAAGTGTTTGGAAAAACTAGACAAAGTCGAGGCCTGTATTTAATACAGTCTCCGCAACACAAAATCGCCCCATATACGAAGTGCTTACGGTGCCGGCGATCGTCCCTAGGATACAATTTTACTTTTTCGACTTAGCAGCATTTGCAAAAGTCGAAACTAGAGCGAACTAAAGTGTATCAAGCTTTCAAGCTTTGAAGGAAATGATATCAATATGATGTAATGCAATGACTCGATTTTAAGCTGATTATTTTGTACTAGATTGCATCTGTAGGAGGCTCTTATATATAGGCATCAAGGTGCCCGATTGAAAGGATATGTCTTGTGGATCGAAAAGACATGTCTACAGCCAAAAAATGCACCTGGTTACTCGAACAGGTGCATCTGTTCAGACGTGCGTGTCCGCGCACACCTGCGCGCGCGTCTAGTTATGCTCATTGTCCATGCGGTGTGCGTGGCATGCGCACGCTGGCTCCGCAACTACTGCGCGTCCCCGCACCACACATTTGTTGGAAATAATTATTTAAATAATTAAAAAATAATTAATTAATTTTAAAAGGTTTTAAATTAATTTAATCGAAAAAGTATAAAGGTCTTGAAGCCCAAGCCCACAACCCGAACTGGGCCGAGCCGAGCCGAGCAGGCCAGTGGGTGGCGGCGGTGGCGCGTGCGCGCGTGTGTTTTTAACCAAACCCACAAGTATGTAGGTCCTCACCCCTTTAAAAACTTTGCTCCCCCAAGGGTCCAAACCCAATTGTGTAACTTGTGATTTATAAATTGAGCAAACTTTGGCTTTCAACTATATGTGGGATGGAGCTTTTCACCTTCCCCACATTTTCTATTTTCTATACCATTTTATATTTTTAAGTGGCTAACTTCTAGCATTAATTTCTCATTCACCCGGAATTGGTTTTGAGAAATTCCAAATGCCAATCCCATCTACTCACTTAGTAGAATTTTTACAAATAATTTGATTTCATTTTTCACTAATGAAAACCACTTAAATATTTGATCAAAATCGGGTCAACACCCAATTTCACATAACCAAAACACAAAAGAGATTAGCCATAGAAAATTGACATCCTTGCATTTTATCTGCAAAATCATCAATCAGTCTTTCATAATCAAGTTTGTCTAGAAATTCACTCTCAATTGAGATCAAAGATAATGCATTCAATCATGTTTGGGTCATGGTTGATCTCAAACAAGATTTCAACAACTTCAATCTAGAAAAATCTCTCCCTATTGATGCAACAATCACGAGAACAGTCAATAATATCTTGTAGGCAATGAATGAATTGGGAAAACAATCCATTCTTTTCAAAAAGTTCATTATTGCATAAGTTGTTTTTGCTTCATGTGGTAACTTATGTCGCATGATTTTTAATTCTTGATATAAATCATCTCCATCTAAATCTGAAACATTGTGTTCTATGTCATCTTTTCTTTGTAGTTGTTAATCAAGATTTTTGCAGCGAGCCTTCAAGCTCATCAACTAATGAACTCAACCTATCTGCAGTGAAAAGGAACCCAAAACGATCTGCATATTCCTCATATTGCTCAAGCCTTTTCTTCTAAGACTCGATTATTTGATCAACTATTTATAAAAAGTAACGAACCCTAAAAGCTTCCTTGGTTGATACTTGTGGTATTTGGGAAGATCATATAAGAGCTCATCAAAGTGTCTTTTTTTATATACTAGTAATTAAGGTAAACGTGTGTTGCACGTAGAGCTGTCAAAAAGCCGGGCCCACGGCCCAGCCCAAGCCCACTGGACTTTTCAAAAAATCGAGTCGGGCGGGCCGGGCCAAACAGTACCCCGGGCCGCCAAAATGGGGAACCCAACCCGACCTAAAAACAAAAATTACACTGAAAAGGTCGGGCTTTTCAGGCTAGCCCGTCGAGCTGGGCCGATCGGGCCGGGCTTTTGAGGTTCAACTTTTTTCAGGCCTTGAAAAATAAAGCCCGGCTATTGAAAACCGGCAAATTTGGTTGGGGCAGACCGTAATTGTGACTCTAATTGCACGTGAACCAAATAATTTTATTAATTTAATTCAAATTAAATCTTTAAATTTCAACCAATTTTTATTATATTATTTGTATTTATAATAATTGTCGTTCATGTATTTTGATCTTAAAAGAAAGTTTGCAAAAGACTAAATTTAAACTTATTTGTTGGTGAAATATGGTTCGGACATTTTAAACTCAAAAACATGATACTTAAAATGATATTATCGTTGAACAACGTATAATGGATATTAAAGAACTAATGAGTAATCTATATATAACTTAAATATATATAACTTAAATATATATATATATATGTATATATATATATATATATATTCCAAGAACTCATTTTAAATCAATGCATATCTTGTTTATTTTTTGAGTGTCTACTTCTTCTTCATACTTAGCTTTGAGAATTTTTTGCAATTTTTTTTTGAATGCACTTTTAGCCCGAGCATGATTGGTTGACGTATAAATGTATTTCTCTTTTACTCCATTTTCTAATGGGTGTTGTCTTTTAAATCGGTTTGACTATAAGATTTCGTTTTTGATTCACCACATGTGTCTCTTTTGTTAAGAACGATGAGAAAGTAAAATTCCATTTTATGTTTAGAAGCTTAGCTCCCGTAATATTTATTCATGTTCTCCCAATTTTTTTTGATAATTAAGTACATATCTTGGGAGGGGAAGGATGATGGGAATCAAACCCCATACCTCTAGCTGGGATGAGAGTCTTAACCCCTCGACCATTATCCAATTTTTATCGTGTTTTCCATGATTAAATTAATTATTTATATAATAAAAATGAAGATAAAATAGACTAATCAATTGTAATTGAAAACAGTCAATAAATTGATTCAATTTGAAAAAATAGTCACATTTATATATCAAATAAATGACAGAACTACATCATAGAAAACAAAATTATTGAGTGTTTAATGAGATTTATGCTCCATTCTATTATCATTAAGAACATGCACGACATCATAAATTTATTGCTTCCACATAATTTTTTATTATTGAGTTTGCTGATGTGATTAATAATTATTATAACTTGTATATCAAAAATTAGTTATGTAATATAGCAATGAAAAATTTAATAACAGTAAAAATGATTAATTAATACATTGAAATAAATAATATGAAGGACCTCAATTACGTCTTTCATGCTATTTTCTTTCAAAAAGTATCACTTCACATTCTAAAAATCCATCCAATTGAGCATATCCAAAGAATAATCCATCATTTAGAGCTCTACAATAAAATTATAGAATATAGAATATAATAGTCCAGAAGTGTGTCAAATAACCACAAAACATAGGTTAAACTCATTATAACATTTTATAGAATGACATAACAAAAAACTCCTCACTTTTTAGTTGTTCGTGTTCTATGCATGTGACATTTTCAAGAAAATATAGGTCTTAATTTATTATGTTTTTTTTTTTTTTGTGAAATCAGTAAAAACATTATATATAAATTGATAGGGGGACCTATCTTTATATTGTCTTAAGCATAAAAAAACATTTTATTCATTTTATCTTTGTCGATGGCATCTTTCAATGTAGCATAAAATTTACAACACAATTCACAAAAGTATAATGCATGTATTTGAATGCTTAAAATGTTAAAACTAAATATATTCTAAATTTAAATCTTCGACCTAATATTAAATCAACTTTACCATATGATGAATTATATGTTGAAGAATGTCAATATATACATTTGAGTATTTGATTAAAGGATTAATTGTTATCTTTATATAGAATTTTATATATGAATGCTTAAAATTTTACTTTAAAACTCTAAAGAATAAATTATATAACTTTTCAAATCTTACTCAAATTATTGTTCTTTTTGGTCTCTTGATATTCCATCACATTTTTTTTATTTATTAATTGATACGTATGTATGTTGGGAAATTTATTGTTTAGATTTTGATGAATGCCACGTAAAACTTAGACTAGAAAGTTGACACCCCATTTTCTTTGTAATTCATATTGTAATAGATAGAAATTTATATAAGTTTTAGTCAAGTCGACTATGCACAGGGAATACAAGAAGTCAATCAAGACTAGAATGATGACTCATTGTGAAGCGGTGAGTGTGGCAAGGAAGAGATGTCAAGAACTCGATGAAGGAGTATCGACCGTGAGACAGCTATGAGAAGAGTCAGTTAAGTCAACCCAAGAAGCCAAATCAAGTTGAAGTGACAGATGAGTCTTTCAATCATTAGAGCAGACTCAAGTTACCTGGGGAAAAGGCAGCTGCAAAGAGGAGTTAACTGAAAAGAATCCGTTGCACAAAAGTCAAGAATATTACTTAATCAAGTAATACTTCCATATTGCCATGTCTTAAAGTGCTCAGTCCCAGAAGCGTGCAAAAGGAATAAACCAATGGGAAACACTGCACCTCGTGTCAGATTCTGAAAAGCTGATCATTCATTTAATACGAGGAAATGTCAACATCAAAGACTGCAATAAGACAAGCCAACGAACTCAAATGATTTTTGAAAATCAGTCTATCTCTTCAACGGGTAGATTTTTGAAAATTCACTATAAAAGGCTGAGGAATCACATTGAGAATAGTTTACCTTGATTACCTTGCATACCTGAGATAACAAGTATTATTCATACTGTAATCTGCAAAATATTCTCAAGTTATTCTAGCAAAATCCTCAAGCCTAAATCTCGAAGGAAATCGATCCAACACAAAGTTGTGAAGGAAAGACAACTTCAAACTGTTGAAGAGGAAACTTTTGAAGAAGCAAAAGGGGTCTACTTTCCATGGAGGATTGTAGGAAGGTTCAAGGTCGAACCAATCTCAAGTTATTGGAGGGCTTCGTGATCAAATCCAAGAAGCTTGAGAAAGTGAGTCAAAGTAGCAAAGGCACCATGCAGTGAAGTAGCCGAGTCGGACGAGAAGCCAACCGTGTGACCAAGGCATCTCCAGATTGAGTCCCAAAGGAGCAAGTCAGCTGTGTGATCAAGACTTGTATCTGGACTGATAACCACTTTGTACTCTGATCATTACTTAGTGGATTCCTCCAGGAGTTGGAGAAGAGAGGAGTAGAAGAATTACACCATCTTCGAACCTCTATAAAATCATTGTGTCATTTACATTTCAGCATTTTATTTCTGCATATCACTTTATATCTGCTGATAATTTGCGATCAAAATGATAATTAACAAAGTGCTAAACCAAGTGTCAAAACAAGATTAAATCAAATTAAAGGGTGTTAAGTCTTCCGCTGAAAATCTCATCACAACCAAGTTAAGGTTTAGACTAAACAGCTGAGTTATTCTATCAACAACTCAATCAAGTCTGTTGAGTGGCTAGCTCTGCTGGTTAACTAGCTTAGCTGTCCCCCAAGGACTTAGCTGTGTATTTAACTCTATAATATTTTAAAAGGACTAAAATCGAAAAGTTGGTAAGGTTTATTCAACCCCCCCTTCTAAACCTTACTCACACCCCTTGGGACCTACAAGTGGTATCAGAGCGGTTGGTTCATTGAGCCTTCCGCACTAGTTACTGAACTAGATCTCCAATCTTTCAAAGAAGTTTTTAACACTTGAGTTTTTAAAGCTTTTATTTCAAAAGCAAAGTTATTATCATGGAAGCAAATCTATCGCGCATTCCAATGTTTACTGTGGAAGAGTTTGATGACTAGAAAATTCGTATGCAGGCTCATCTATCTGCTTTACATGATGAAATGTGGATAGTGATAGAGGAAGTTGTTGTTGAAGCAAGACCAACCCTGGTTGAGAAACCAAGGACTGAATGGACAAACGAGGACAGAAGAAGATACAACTTGGACAATGTGGCCAAGGACATACTTTACAAAACCTTGGACAAAGCAATGTTCAATAAAGTCAAATCTTGTCAAACTGCAAATCTGGGATAAATTAACTTTAATTTGTGAAGGATCTGAGGAAATTAAAGAAAACAAATTATCCGTTGCTGTACAAAAATTTGAAAGTTTTAAAATGCTTGTAGGTGAAACCTTGGATCAACTGGATGCTCGATTCACTGAGATCACAAATGAATTATCCGCACTTGGGAAAGAATATACACAGAAGGAAATGTGTATGAAGATTATGAGAAGCCTCCCAGCTGAATGGGAAATGAAGGTCATGGCCCTGAGATATTCAATGAACCTCACAACAACATCCGACCATGAGCTATTCTCAGACCACAAAGCCTACGAGTTTGAGCTGAGAAGAAAAGATCAAGAGGAGACAACTGTACCCAAAACAGCTGCACTTATAGTCAAGGATGGGAAGAGATCTGAAGTCAAGGAAGCCATTGACCAGGAGGAAATTGCCTTGATGGTTAAAAGATTCAACAAGTTCTTCAACAAGAACTATAAAAGAAACAAGGGTGAATCCTCCAGGAGACATTCAACTCCCTCCAAGTCAAGGGAAGATAGGCCACCCAAGAGAGCTGAGCATCAAAAAGTTGAATACCAAAGAGCTGATAATCCAAGAACGGAAAGAGCTAACCAAAGAGTTGAGAACCTGTGTTGGAACTGTAGACAATCAGGACACTTTGCTATTGACTATCCATATCCTGTAGTCAATAAATACAGGAATGAAGAAGAAAGAAAAGTCTTCAGAGAAAGAAGACAAGAAAGGAAAAAGGCAATGTTGGTGCGAGAGATCTGCCGAGACAATAAGTCAAAAGAAGCAATGGACTCGAGTAGTGAAGGCGACTACTCAAGTGACTCAAGAAGAAGCAATGATCTGTCTAATGGCTAAAGAACAAGATCAACTCCGACCAAGAAGATGAGGTACACTCTAACTCATCTCAATCAGATTCTAGTGATAGTGATTGTGACATACACACATCATCACCCACTGATCTTTATGATTCATTAGGCAAAATGATGAAAGACTTTGAGCACATTAAATCCTCACACACACTATTAAATGAGGAAAACAGCCACTCAAAGCCAAAACTCACAAACACTAAGGAGCCGAGTACTCTAAGTCACATAGCTGATGAGAACAAAGAGCTGAAGGCTGAAAATGCAAAACTAATAGCAGAGGTAGCTGCTATAGAAAAGAGGGAAAATGATCTCAAAAATGTGATTGCATCATTTACAAAGGCATCTAAATAATTGGATGACCTTATTATGAGCCAAAAAGAATGTGGAGGTAAAACTGGAATACGATTCAGTTCCTTTGTACACAGTCAAACTCCTAGAGTGATTTTGGAAAAAGGATCTTCAAGTAATGAAGCATCTCAAAAAACCAAGACACCAAATGTTGCACCCACATTCACTCCAACGCACAATCACAAACAAACTGGCCTTGGATATAAAGGGAAAGGAAAACAACCAGTTGAGTATGCTGAGAGGACAGCTGAGAAAAAATCCAGCAGAGTTCCTCAGCAAACTCCAAATAAAAAGTACTCTGTAAAGAAGAAACAGAGCTACCAGAAATCCCAGAAATTCTATCAAAAGACACATATGATGGGAATGGTAGAAACTACCCAAGCCAAGCTGATTGGAATAATGTGAAATATCAGCAAAGACCTATGGAATATAAGCCTAAATGGCGAAGGCCTAGAACTCAGCAAAGGCCATTCCAAAGTCAAAAGAGCTATCATCAGCACACATATGCACCTAGGCACTACACTCAGAAATATCACAAATACCCAAAGAAGGCAATTGCTAAAACACACACAGAGGCATACAGACAAAAGAGACAGCTGTATGAACCTAAAGCCCCAAGCAATTTGCCAAAGTGAGTTATGATTATGGCACAGATAGATGGAAACCTCTTAGAGTCAAGTCATTTGGCTATAGGTTGGTTGGATCATCTTACAACACTAACCCCTCAGGACCCAGACAAGCATGGGTACCTAAAAACTAATTTCCTTGATTGCAGGTTCAAGGAACAACTGAGTGCCAAGGAACCTGGTACATGGATAGTGGCTGTTCCGGACACATGACAGAAACAAGAAAAATCTGTCAAAATTCAAGGAGATTAGAGGCGCAAAAGTCATATTTGGAGGAAATGAAGCTCCAGGGGAAATAAGAGGCACTGGATCCATCAAGAAAAATGGATTAGAAATCACAGATGTTGCATATGTTGAAGGCCTCAACTTCAACCTGTTAAGCATTAGCTAACTCTGTGACAAGGGCTATAATGTTGGATTCAATATGGGAATGTGCCAAATTAAAGACGCTGAATCAAATGAAATAGTGTTGCAAGGATCCAGACAGAAGAACATGTATGTGGTAGACTGGTCGACTGCCACTCCAAGTACTTGTCTATTAGCAAAGAGTACAGCCGAATCAAGTTGGTTGTGGCACAAGAAGCTGAGTCATCTGAATTTCAAGACAATTAACAAGCCTGCAAGGAGTCATCTTGTGGAAAGACTGCCAGACTCAGTATACAAGAAAGAAAGTGTTTGTGATGCATGCCAAATGGGAAAACAGATCAAATCATCATTCAAAGAGAAGTCTAGTGCATTTTCAACAATGGTATTGCATCTGTTGCATATGGATTTATTTGGTCCAGTTGAGCCAGCTAGCATAAGTGGAAAGAAATACACTTTAATAGTGGTGGATGATTATTCAAGATATACATGGACAATCTTCATGTGTAAAAAGAAGGAAACTTTGCAGAAGTTACCTCAGCTGATGAGAAGAGTTCAAAGTGAGAAGAGTCAAACCATTATAAAGATAAGGTCTGATAGAGGAACTGAGTTTGTCAATGGGATAATTACTCAGTATTGTGTTGAAAATGGTATTGCTCATGATTATTTGCAGCAAGGACTCCACAGCAGAATGGAGTAGCAGAAAGAAGAAACAGAACTCTCAAAGAAGCTGCAAGAACCATGTTAGCTGAAGCTGGATTGCCAAAGAGATTTTGGGCTGAAGCCATCAACACTGCATGATATACTCAAAATAGATGCATGATTAACAGACAGCTGACAAAGTCTCCCTATGAAATATGGACAGGGAGAAAGCCAAATGTTGCATATTTTAGAATATTTAGATGTAAATGCTTCATCCACAACAATGGCAAGGATAATCTAAAGGCTTTTGATGCTAAAGCTGATGAAGGTATCTTTTTGGGATACTCAGCTGAAAGCAAAGCCTACAGAGTGCTGAACAAGAGGATTATGGTCACAGAAGAGTCTATCCATGTGGTTTTTGATGAACCTAATGTAAATGGAGAAGACATTGAAGAGTTAGCTGATAAGCTGAATCAGCCAACTACGCAGAAGAGTCCTTATGTTGAAGCTGAAGCTGGAGCAATCAATCAAGATGAAGACGAGACTTCTGAGTCTCAAAGATAGCTGGGAAAATCTGCAGCTGAATGATAATGAAAGAGCTGCTCAAGAAAACACAGCTGCAAGACGACTGAACCCAACTGATTTACTCCAACCTGATGTGAGATGGCTGAGAGACCATCCACCAGAGCTAGTCATTAGAGATGTAAGAGATGGTGTAAGAACCAGATCCAGAGCTCAGCAAGAAGCAATGTTCACTTGTTTTATTTCCCAGATAGAGCCAAAAGATGTGTCACAAGCATTGGATGACACACATTTGATTCAAGCCATGCAAGAAGAGCTGAATCAGTTTGAAAGGAACAAAGTGTGGGAATTGGTGCAAAGACCAACCCATCAAGATGTTATTGGCACAAAATGGGTTTTCAGAAACAAGATGAATGAAGAAGGTTTTGTGGTAAGGAACCAAGTAAGATTGGTAGCCAAAGGGTATTTCCAAGAAGAAGGAATATATTTTGATGAAACATTTGCTCCTGTTGCAATATTAGAAGCAATAAGGATGTTTCTTGCCTATCTTTCACACAAGAACTTTCTTGTATATCAAATGGATGTGAAAAGTGCATTTTTAAATGGATTGTTGGAAGAAGAAGTCTATGTTGAGCAACCTCCGGTGTTGAGCCAGAAGACCATTGGAGATAAGGTGTACAAGCTCAAGAAAGCTCTATATGGATTGAAACAAGCACCTAGAGCATGGTATGATACATTATCTCAATTTCTGACAGATAATGGATTCCCAAAGGCAAAGTGGACAAGAACACTCTTCAGAATTCAAGATGGGGAGAGTATATTGCTTGTTCAAATATATGTGGATGACATCATTTTTGGATCCACAAACAAAGAGTTGTGTGATAAATTCTCAAACCTCATGCAAGGTAAATTTAAAATGAGCATGATGGGAGAGCTAACATTCTTCTTAGGACTTCAAGTTAAACAGCTGAAGGATGGAACCTTTATAAGTCAAACAAAGTATACCAGAGATTTAATGAAGAAATTTGGTATGGAAGAGAAGTCTTCTATGAAAATAACAATGAACACATCAGTCAAGATGGACATGGATGCAGATGGCAAGCCTGTGGATCAAACAAGATACAGAGCACTTATTAGATCGCTGCTCTATTTAACAGCAAGCAGGCCAGATATCACATTTGCAGTAGGTGTATGTGCAAGATTCCAATCTGCTCCAAAAGAAATCCATATGACTGCAGCTAAGAGAATCCTAAGATATTTAAAGGGATGCCAAGAAGTTGGCTTATGGTATCCAAAGGAAGGTGGATTCAAGCTTATTGGTTATTCAGACTCTGACTATGTTGGATGTAGAGTTGACAGGAAGAGTACTTCAGGTACATGTCAAATGCTTGGAAACAGACTAGTTTCTTGGTTTAGCAAGAAGCAAAATTCAATAGTCACATCCACAAAGGACGCAGTACACATAGGCTGCGGGCAAACAAGTGCCCAAGTCTTATGGATGAGACAACAGCTGAGAGATTATGAAATTGAAGAAAAAGAGATTCCAATTATGTGTGATAACACAAGTGCTATTGCATTCACTCAGAATCCTGTGTTGCATTCGAGAACAAAGCACATTGATGTCAGATATCATTTAATAAGAGATCATGTTGAAAAGAAAGACATTACTTTGGAATATATCTCAACTGATAAGCAGTTAGCTGACATATTTACCAAACCCCTATGTGAATCAAGATTTGAAGAGCTTAAGCATGAGCTAGGGCTAATTGAGCTGAGTTGACACTCAGAAGACTCAATGAGAAGAGATGAAACATGAAAAGATGAAAATAGAGCAAATCTCATGAATCAGCCAAGTGAATCAGCCGTATCGGAAAGTCAGCTGTATCGAGTTAGATGATAGCTGAGTCACTATACGAATAGAGAGAAGAAGAGATGGGTCATTTAAGGAGTAAGCTGAGTCATTTATGAGCTAAGTGACAAAAACACAGTCATTTTTAATGAGCGGGAATGTTTTTAAGGATGACGTTAGTGTAATTATGACAGGTACAGTCAAAAGCTGCACAATTAGCATATGATTGGATATAAATGCTGGCGCATTAAATGCGAGCAATTAAATGCAATGAGACGTGCTAAATCTGAGCCGTTGATCTCGATCAAAATTCAAAAACCAAAAACACGTTCTTTCATAACCCTTATATACTCATTCTTTCAGTTTTCTCTCTCACACTGAAAACTGTTCATCTTCAAAAATACGAAAGCAAGTCTCTTTTCTCTTGAAAACCCTACCTGTTCTCAAAGCAAGTTCATCAAGATTCAATCTGTAAAATCCTCTAGAAATGGCACCAAAGACTGATTTCGTCTAGTTATCAAAGCAAATCCACACAACATTAACTGTGGATTTTGAAGGGTTGATAAAACAGGGTTCCGATGAAACCCTTGTGAAGAAGATTGCTGATAACATCGAGAAATCCGGACTAAAACCGTTCCTTACGATGGAATATCAAATGACATATGTTGAAGAGGTGGCGCAGTTCTATGTGAATGCCGAGGTGCAGGACGAAGGGATTAAGTCCTCCGTCCACCGCGAGGACATCAAGATCACTACTAAAGACCTTGCGGAGCACTGCTTATTACCGTCGGAGGGTATGACAGAGATATACGAAGCTGATGTGGACTTGGTTGCTGCATGGAAAGAAGTATCCAAACCTGGATGTGTTGCAAAAGTAGTCTACACAGCTGAAAAGAAATTGTTGAAGTACGACTATCACAAGCTGATGGATGTCATCTCAAAATGTGTGGACATGAAGTTTGGAAGCTTCAATCAACTGTCCAAGACTAAGCTGATCGTCATGGCTGCGATCATGCAAGGGAAGAAAGTTAAAGGATTAAGCTGAGTTCGTATCTGAGACTACTGCCCAGAACATTGCAAACAAGTCCTTCAAGGAAGATGGATCCTTTGGAGGATCACTCGGCTATGGCCTAGTTATTGGCCACTTGATGGAAGTGAAGGGCATTCCCCTTCAGCATGGAAAGTCCTTCCATGTAAAAAAGAATATGTTTAGGGCTAACCTCTCGGGAGCCTAGAAGAGAGCCCCAGCGAAGAGGGCGCACACACCGGAGAATCGGAATCACCCCAGGAAACAATTATTCCTCCCCTCCGAAGAAGAAAGCGCCCATGCGGTGGGAAAGAAGATAGTTGCCCCTACAAAAAACAAAAAGACGCACCTTTTGCCCCTCGGTAGTCGCGCGACCACTGCGGCCGTGTCTTACGCCCACGCACGAGCGGAGAAGAAAACCCAAATACCTTCTCAGACCATCAAAAAGAAGAGGACTGCCAAGCCAAGAAAGGCAGCTCCTCAATCAAAGAAAGATGCACCGGCCCCCATCGCCAAGGAATCTGAGGAAGAAGTATCCGAACCAGAACTTCCTCTGGTAAGGACAAAAAGAAGAAGAAGACTCACCAAGCGCTCGGAGCTTGAGAAGACAGCTGAGTCTGCCACTCAGCTGTAGAAAATCTCTGAGACTGCTGAAGAAGTGCAGTCTCCAAAAGTTGTTGATGAGACAGTAAAGTCTGTTGAGGCAGATCAGCAGAGGCAAAAAGAAGACCCAGTTGTGGATAGAACAGCTGAGGAAGAAGAGGCAGCAAAGACAATAAAATCTCCTGATGAAAGAGTTGTGTCTCCACCTGCCCCCGATGCTGCTGAAGGAGCTGAGCAGCAGAGTATGTTGCCTTCCATTCCTGAAAAGGAAGGGCAACAAGAAAATGATGAAGATGATGATGTGATAATTGTTTCTCCTGTGTACACAGATATTCAGCATCGTCTGAGTGAATGGCATGCATGGAAGCTGAGTCGCTCGAGGGTACAGTTTGAACGCCCTGAATTCATTGAGAAAGAGGAAGAATTGCTGAATTTCCTAGGATTTACCACCGTGGTTCAGACACTTGATGAAGATAACTGCCTGGATATCTTGCATATCTTCAAGGAAAAAGAAAAGGAGAGATTAGCAGAGAAAGCTGAAGCTCGTAAGAAAGCCAACATTTGTCCTCTTACTGGAACCAACGACCATACTCATCCTCACCTTGACATGCTCTCAGATAGTGATGAGGACATGGACCCTATTGCTGCACAGAAAAAGTTGGACATGCAGCAAGCCATGCGGGAATCCACTTTGATGCATGAGCAAGAGCTGATGGAAGGACCAGGAGAGTCTTCCAAATCACAGCTGGAAATTGATCCGTTGGGAGTGGTACAACAGATTGCCACAGTTATTGCTGCAACCACTTCCCTAGTTCACTCAGAGGACGGATCTAAGGGTATTGGTAATGACACTGGGAACTTGGGCACCCAAGTTGAGCCAACCCCTGTTGAAGGTGTCTTACCACCTGCCCCCACGGCTGAGCACTCAAAGAAAGGAGCCGGGAGTCTGGAGCAGAGTGACCCCAACATAAGTCACTCAGCTGGTGCGCCAGCTGAGGGGGAAACTCACTCCATTGCAGCTAGGTCGGAGGATGTTGCAGATGACTCCACAATGCAGGAAGGAGGCGACGTGGAGAAGGAAAAAGAAATAGAACAATAGCAAGTTGTCACTGACGAAGCTGGGACAGTTAAGTCTGTCTCAGTTGAAGTGCCAACAGCTTTGCAGGCTGAGGACACTGCTGATGCAGTCGAGGCACATGATGGATCTGCCCCGGGAGTTAACACTCTGGGCAATGAAAGTGCAATCCAGGGAGTTGAGACTCATGTGGATGCCACTGCAGAAGACCCTAAGACAACTGCATCTGTCGAAGGGAATGTACAAGGCCTTGCTGCAGTTGAGACTACAGGAGGTAATGAATGCCCAAGGGAGGTTGAGACTTACCTGGGTAAAGAGACGGAAATGCAGAACATCCCTCCTGTTCACATTGAAGAAACTAAGAAGGAGATAAGTGCTCTTCATGATTCCCAAGACAACCCTGACATATCATTTCTGGGATATGAAGATGAAGCTTAGTCCACCCCTGCTGCACATCAAAAAGACTCAGCTGAGGATGTTCTTCCAAGTACGAGTAAGCCAGATTTCAATGCTTTGCTCGGCAAGCGTTCAATTTTGATGATGAGCCAAGCCCTCAAGTCTCATCATCTTCGATGACGCCATCGTCGGCCGAGGAACAACAAACTCAAAAGGACAAACCAATTGAGACCGAAGAATCACAATCAATCGCGAGGCTTCCGTAGCGCAGCGAAATGACTTCTCGTACGATTTCACATGTACGAGACGTTGCATTTGAAGAGACCTTCCCATTTTCAATCGAGCTACCTGCACTAGGAGAAGAAACTGCGAATGAATAGAAGAAGTACTCTGCACACGAAGAACCCATCTTCCCTACCGACTCCATTGTACCAGCAGAATTCGATTTTGACGTTGAATGGTCGCCAGCTGAATCGGAAGTGACAACTAAAATCCGTGAAGTCTTCAAGAAAATATGTAGAGAGATTGAGAGGATCGAACGACATCAAGCCTCATTGGACATGCGGCTGGACAATCGAGATGCTACCCTCACAGCCAACTTGAGAGGGATAGTGATAAGAATCGGGGAGTGGTGTCAGCAGCAATCTGCCATGCGTCTCGAACAAGTTCGTTACTTCAAGGCACTCTATAACAGGATGCTTGTTTGGAGTGCAGACAATGCTGACATGAAGCAGAGAATGCAGGAGTACTACATTGAGAGGTTGCATGCCTCTCACAAAACCGAAATGGAGGTGCTGCAGGAGTTTCAAAAGAAAGAAATTATGCGACTTGAGGAGACTATGAATGTCAAATTCAGCCTCCTCATGGCTGAAATGAAACTAGTTACAGCTGAGTCGAAGGCCACCCGTTCGAATTTTGTACGGCTATCTGCGGCCGACTCAAGCGAGAATTTAGCCATCAGCCGACTGGACTTCATGCTTGCTGGGATATTTCCAGGGGTTCCTCTCTCCTTTGATGATGCCAAAAAGGGGGAAGAGGAATACCTGAAGAGTTTGAAGGAGACAACAACTATAGAGAGGAAATATGCAACTGTTGAGAAGAGGAAAGAAAAAGGAAAAGTTGTTGAGGGGGAAAGGTCAAAGGATGTGACCTTAATACTTGCTGAAACCCCTCAGCAAGGTCATGTCACAGCCAGCATAATCAACAAACTTCCTGTAACTCTGCTTTCTATCACTCTTCTTGTGCCCATGTCTCATAAGAAAAAGATTGTAGAAGTAGAGATGGAGGATTTCGACAAAAGAACGGATGTCCGTGTTGAAGAGATGTTAAAAAATTTGGAGGCATTCCTAAGAAAAAGATCTTGATGCCATTCCAGATGACGGACAAGAGCCAAGATCTGTTGAAGAATTCAAAACACTCGAGATCAAAGGATATTTCAAAAACATGTCCATAGCCCAAGCCTGGGACTTGTACTGGGAGAAAGGTCCGGCGTGCGAATTAGGCGGCGAGCGACGGACTACTAGCGATCACTCTGTGGTAAGAAGAAGAAGACTCCGGTAAAATATACGCCCGAAAAAAAAGGAAGAAGTGGTGGAGGTGGAGGTTTTAAACCAGACCTCTGCCCAAAAATATTGAATATGTAGATCCGGCAAGAAAGGAAGGATCTACTTGGGGATATGATCTATAGCCAATCCGGAAGTGGAGAGGAAAAATCTTTGAATATGTAAATAGGATTGAAGAGGAAAACAAAAGGCAAGATCAGCTGTGGCAAGAAAGACAAGAAAGAAAAAGAAGAGATGAAGCTGCGAAGAGAGCTTACGAGAAGAAGAAAGCAGCTGAAGAGAAAAAGAAAAGAAAGAGAGCTGACGAAGACAGAGCTGAAGAAGAAAGAAGGAGACATCGAAGGCGATGAAGTGTTGCTGACAACCCCTTCATGTATTTTACTTTTGTAAATACATATGTATGTAAGTCTTCTGCACATTTAATGAAAAATCTGTATTTTGCGTAGATATAGTGTATGCTTTGATTGCTCTGACACACATTGCAAACAGCTGTGTAAAGAACAAGAATGATATGATCAATAAAACGATCTATTCAACACATACATTCTTTGTTTCTGCATTGTCTGTATGTATCTGTGTTGTTTACATTTTACTTAATTTTGTTAAGTTTTGGCATTATCAAAAAAGAAGAAATTGTTGGGAAATTTATTGTTTAGATTTTGATGAATGCCATGTAAAACTTAGACTAGAAAGTTGGCACCCCATTTTCTTTGTAATTCGTATTGTAATAGATAGGGCTGTATAATCTGAGTCAAGTCAGCTATGCCTGGGAATACAAGAAGTCAACTGAAGACTAGAATGATGACTCCATTGTGAAGCATGAGTGTGGCAAGGAAGAGATGTCAAGAACTCAATCGAAGGAGTATCGTTGAGAGACAGGTTGTGAGAAAGAGTCGATTAAGTCAACCCAAGAAGCGAAGTCAAGTTGAAGTGACAGATGAGTCTTTCAATCATTGGAGCAGACTCAAGTCACCTGGGGAAAAGGCAGCTGGAAAGTGGAGTTAACTGAAAAGAATGTGTTGCACAAAAGTCAAGAATATTACTTAATCAAGTAATACTTCCATGCTGCCATGTCTTAAAGTGCTCAGTCCTAGAAGCGTGCAAAAGGAATAAACCAATGGGAAGATCGCACCTCGTGTCGGTTCGAAAAGGCGATCATTCATTTAATACGAGGAAATGTCAACATCAAAGACTGCAACAAGACAAGCCAACGAACTCAAGTGATTTTTGAAAATCAGCCTATCTCTTCAACGGGCAGATTTTTGAAAATTCACTATAAAAGGCTGAGGAATCACATTGAGAATAGGTTACCTTGATTACCTTCCATACCTGAGATAACAAGCATTATTCATACTGTAACCTACAAAATATTCTCAAGTTATTCTAGCAAAATCCTCAAGCCTAAATCTCGAAGGAAATCGATCCAACATTAAGCTGTGAAGGAAAGACAACTTCAAACTGTTGAAGAGGAAACTTTTGAAGAAGCAAAAGGGGTCTACTTTCCAAGGAGGATTGTAGGAAGGTTCAAGGTCGAACCAATCTCAAGTTATTGGAGGGCTTTGTGATCAAATCCAAGAAGCTTGAGAAAGTGAGCTAAAGTAGCAAAGCGACCGCCACTGTGAAGTAGGCGAGTCGGACGAGAAGCCACTGTCGACCAAGGCATCTCGGCATCGAGTCCCAAAGGAGTAAGTCGACTCTGTGATCAAAACTTGTATACGGACTGATAACCACTTTGTACTCGATCATTACTTAGTGGATTCCTCCGGGAGTTGGAGAAGAGAGGAGTAGAAGAATTACCCCATCTTGAACCTCTATAAAATCATTGTGTCATTTACATTTCAGCATTTTATTTACGCATATCACTTTATATCTGTGATAATTTGCTATCAACGATAATTAACAAAGTGCTAAAATCAAGTGTCAAAACAAGATTAAATCAAATTACGGTGTTAATTCTTCCAAAAAAAATCTCATCACGGACCAAGTTAAGGTTTAGACTAAAAGCAATGAGTTATTCTATCAACAACTCAATCGAGTGCATTGAGTGGTTAACTCTATTTGGTTAACTAGCTTAGTTGTCCCTCAAGGACTTAGCTGTGTTTTAACTCTGTAATATTTTAAAAGGACTAAAATCGAAAAGTTGGTAAGGTTTATTCAACCCCCTTCTAAACCTTACTCACACCCCTGGGACCTACAATGTATATTGTTGTTCATAGATAGAATATATATATATATATATATACATATAGGGTTAGTATTAAATGTGGCAAGGGGATTACCGTGTGGCAGTGTGGATTAATCCAATACATCCACACATGATGTGAACCGCAGCAACGATTGTGCATACGACCCAACAACAATATGTTGTTAACCCAAGATCTTCACTAGTTCGGTTAAATTGGTGGAAACCTCGACCCGTTGCTTAGCAAAGCAAGAACCTCGGTATGCGAAGACGCCACAAGCAATTATGGATTATTGCCTGATAAGTCGATAATTGCAACAAGAACACAAATCTTGAAGCACTTGGAGAATCACTCAAGTTTGAGTAAAAGATTAATTGTATTGATTGATTTTTGAAAAAAACAATAAGTGTTCACCCTTATAAGGGATCCAAACCCTAATCCTACTAGGAAACAACTTAACCCGAAAAAGGAAACTCAAAAAACTGGAAAACAAAACGCAAAAAAGTCAAATCAGCGCCCCGCGACACGGCTGTGTCGGGGGACTCGGCCAGTCGTGTTCTCTGCTGTCAATCGGGCAAAAATCTCCTCTCGCAACATAGCCGTGTTACCTGACATGGCCAGGCCGTGTTGCGCTCTGGAACTCGAACTCTAACCCAACCAATATAGCACGACCGTGTTTCATCGACACGGCTAGGCCGTGCTACTAAGCACGGCTGTGTCAGTGAACACGGCCATACCGTGTTGTCCTGCACATGCCCTATTTCAACCTCCTTTTCGTCCCGAACTCAAAATAACAACCTAAGACGCGGCCCTAAAGGTTTTCTTGGCCTCCAGACATCAAAACAACTCCAAAATAATTGAAAATTACAACTAACTAAGATAATCGAACACAAGACACTAATGAGACTTGATTACAATGTATCCAAGACACAAAGTGACTCGTATTCTCGGCATCTTTAGCTTGCTCAGTCTGAGGTGGACTTTGTAATGTCGATGACTCCAATCAACTGGACCACCCGAACCTCTTCCTCTGTTGGCAATGCACTCTCGGCCTCCTTTTGTACGACTTGAATCAACCCATTGAGCGCATCTTTAAACTTCCTTGCTCGAGCCCGTGTTATCGGACCAACTGACACTGTTACTGGATCCTTCGTCCATGGATTCTCATCATTCCCCTCCTCTTGAGAAGGATTTGTCCTCAAATCCGAATTGACATCAAAAGGACTAAGGTCAGCAACATTGAAAGAAGCACTAACACCATAGGCGCCCGACAAGTCTATCTTGTATGCATTATCATTGATTCGCTCAAGCACTTGAAATGGTCCATCCCTTCGCGGCTGCAACTTGGAGTTCCGATGTGCCGGGAAACGTTCGGGCCGCATATGCACCCAAACCCAATCGCCTAGTTCGAACACCACCTTCTTTCGATTCTTGTTAGCCTGTACTGTGTACTGCTCTGTTCGCCGTTCAATGTTGAGCCTTGCTTTCTCATGTAACTGTTTCACAAAATCATCTTTCTTTTAGCCATCTAAGTTAACATGCTCAGAAACAGGTAAAGGTGATAAATCCAAGGGGGTTAGCGGATTAAAACCATAAACGAGTTCAAATGGTGAAAACTTTGATGCAGAATGCACAGCACTATTATAAGCGAACTCAACATGCAGTAAACACTCTTCCCACATTTTAATGTTCTTTTTAATAATAGCCCTTAACAATGTAGACAAAGTCCTATTGACTACTTTCGTTTGACCGTCCGTCCGGGGGTGACATGTAGTAGAAAATAACAATTTAGTCCCCAATTTCCCCCACAAGGTCTTCTAAAAGTAACTTAAGAACTTAGAATCCCTATCCGACACAATGGTTCTAGGCATACCATGCAACCTTACAACCTCTCTAAAGAACAAATCTGCAATTAAAGACGCATTATCAGTTTTATGACATGGAATAAAATGTGTCATCTTTGAAAAATGATCTACGACAACAAATATAGAATCGGACCCATGTTTAGTTCTCGGGAGCCCTAAAACAAAGTCTATAGAAATATCAACCCAAGGTGCCGTCGGAATAGGTAGGGGCGTGTACAATCCCTGATTTTGGACCCGTGATTTAGCTTGTCTACAAGTAACACATCTACTACAAATACGCTCAACATCTCGCTTCATATGTGGCCAATAGAAATGCTCTTGTAAGACTGCTAACATTTTGACCACCCCAAAATGTCCCACTAGTAAGTCTCTTAAAGAACACTCAGGAATGCACAATTTATCCTCCTGAAATAAAAACCCATCATACTTATAAAATTTACCCTCTGCCCCCTTCTCACATGCAACAAACGACTCAGAAAAATCAAGATCATGCAAGTACAACTCTTTAATATGTTCAAATCCAAGGATTTTAGCATCTAAAGTCGAGATAAGAGTGTACTTTCGAAATAGTGCGTCTGCTACAATATTAGTTTTACATTGCTTGTACCAGATGATGTATGGGAATGTCTCGATGAATTCGAGCCAACGGGCATGTCGCTTGTTCAACTTTTGCTGCCCCTTAAGATATTTTAGGGACTCATGATTGGTGTGGATTATGAACTCCTTCGGCCACAAATAGTGCTGCCACGTTTTCAAGGCCCGGACCAAAGCATACAATTCCTTGTCGTACGTTGGATAGTTCAAGGCCGCCCACTCAGTTTTTCGCTAAAGAATGCGATCGGCTGCCCCTTTGCATTAGTACGGCGCTGATTCCAACCCCCGACGCGTCACACTCGATCTCAAAGACCTTGGTAAAATCCGGCAATGCTAGCAAAGGCGCATGTGTTAGCTTTTCCTTCAACAACTCAAATGCCTTGTCTTGGGCTTCGCCCCACTGAAACGCAACACTCTTTTTAATAGTTTCCGTCAATGGTGCTGCGATAGTACTGAAAGCCCGCACAAATCTCCGACAAAAGCTCGCAAGTCCATGAAACTACGCACTTGACTGGCCGATGTGGGTTTAGGCCAGTCCTGGATAGCTTTAATCTTCTCCTCATCCACTGTAATTCCCTTCGAGCTCATTACAAACCCCAAGAATATCAACTGCTCCGAACAAAATGTGCACTTCTTGACGTTTGCATACAACTTCTCTTTTCTCAATACCTCTAAGACGGCCCTCAAATGATCCAAGTGTTCATACAATGATTTACTATAAATGAGAATATCATCAAAGTAAACCACGACAAACGTACCAATGAAAGCTCTCAAAACACGGTTCATGAGTCTCATGAGCGTCTTTTGCGTTGTTAGCCCAAAAGGCATGTCTAACCACTCATATAACCCATGCTTCATCTTAAAGGCCGTTTTCCACTCATCCCCTTCTCACATCCGAATTTGATGGTACCCACTCCTCAAATCTATCTTGGACAAGATGCTAGAACCATGGAGCTCGTCTAACATATCATCCAAGCGAGGTATGGGATGCCGGTACTTGATAGTGATGTTATTAATAGCTCGGCAATCCACACACATCCTCCAAGACCCATCCTTCTTTGGAACTAGTAGTACCAGAACCGCACAAGGACTCATGTTTTCCCGGATGAGTTTCTTGCTTAGCAACTCATCAACCTGCCGCTGCAACTCTTTTGTCTCCTCCGGATTAGTTCTGTAAGCCAGCCGGTTAGGTAGTGATGCACCCGGAATGAAATCAATTTGATGCTTAATCCCTCGAATAGGCGGTAATCCATCCGGCATCTCGTCTGGAAATACATCCTCGAACTCCTGCAACAAAGACAAGACAGAACTAGGCAAATCGGGGTGAAGATCGCAAGAGATAAATAAGTGCCCTTGTAAACCAAGAGTATCATCGAACAACCACTCGTGGTGGCTTTCCTAAGGTCACTCATTTTTGCCATCAAATTTATTTTTCCCTCGTTTCTTACCTCATGGCCGTCCCTCCCCCTTTTTGTTTTCCGGCCCTCTCGAAATTATTGCTCTCCTTTTTCCCGGCTATCTCTCGAACCTCACTTCTACCCTTAGCCGGACCCTCACTCTTGTTTTCTCTCAAACTCTCCTTTTTCTCGGCTTTATTTTGATTTTTATGCTCACTAGCCGAACTCTCTTTTTCTTTTACTTCTCCCACTCTCGATTTCACTTGATCCTCATAAATTTCTTTTGGAGTTAAAGGAAGAAGTACAAATTGCTTTTGATTGTGAACAAGAGTATACTGGTTGGTGTAGCCGTCATGTTGCACCCTCCTATCAAACTGCCACGACCTACCCAACAGGATGTGCCCCGCCTGCATTGGCACCACATCGCACAACACCTCATCCTTATATCCCCTATTTGAAATGCTACTTTCGCCTGTCTACTTATCCACATCTCCCCACAGTCGCTCAACCACTGCAATTTATAAGGTTGTGGGTGTTTTATTGTCGTAATTCCTAGTCTATCCACCATCTTTGCACTTGCTACATTAGTGCAACTCCCTCCATCTATGATGACACTACACACCTTTCCAATGAAAAAACACCTTGTATGAAAGATGTTTTCTAGCTGGACTCCCTCATCTGACTTAGGTTGAATACTCAGCGCCCTCCGAGACACCAGGGACAACGACTCCCCCTTCGCCGCCTCTAACACCTCTGGAATATCCTCTAACTCCGGCATATCACTATAATCCTGCTCTCCCTCACTCTCCGACTCCATGTCCCCATTCTCGCGCAACACCAACACCCTCTTATTTGGACATTGACTCGCTATATGCCCAAACCCATGACATTTAAAACATTTAATATCCCTTGTGCGAGCAGTAGAGGGTTCAATTTTACCTGCGGGTTTAGGCTCGGGCGCCCTCCCCCTTTGATCCGCCACCTTCGAACTCTGCTCCTCCTTTTTGTTGGTGTTTGACTTCCATGCATTGGAGTTAGAGTTAGGTGTGGGTCGGTTGAAACCACTCCTTTTGAGTTGTTGCTCCACCTTCACCGCCATATGCACCATCTCCTCGAGATCGACATAGTGATGTAGGTCGACGACATCCGCAATGGGCGTGTTCAAATCCGCGATGAACCTGGCCATAGTCACCTCCGGGTCCTCATCGATATTTGTTTGCCATAAGCATCTCCATCTCCTTGTGGTAGTCCTCCACACTCTTCGAACCCTAGGTCAACCTCTGCAACCTTTGATAGACGCCCCTATAATAGTGATTTGGAACAAAACGTCGTCGCATCAAACTCCTCATCTCCTCCCATGTAGAAACTGGCCGCTCGTTGTTTCTCCTCCTGTTTACGGAATAATTTTGGAAATCGAACACATTCTCGATTTTCCTTTCCCAATCCAAATAGGCATCCGGATCACTTTTCCCTTGGAACGAGGGGATTTGCATTTTGATGTTACTCAAATTGCTATCCTCACGTCCCCGATCACCCCTATCTCCGCGCCGACCTCTACCCGGATTATAATTTTGCTCCCTTTCGGAATCAAAATCATCAATCTCGTCTACCCACTCCTCTAACTCGAACCTCCTCGGCCTCCGCGCCCTAGTAGCAGGTTCCTCTATTTTCGGCGCCTCCCTAGGATTCCCGTATGTTTCGATTATTACTTTTTTCATGACGCTTGCAAGTGCCTCCATATCAAGCTTCTCCAATGGTTGTCGGTTTTCGTCTGTCATGCTTAAATCACTCACCTCACGTGTATACACTCGTGTATTACTCAACTCACAATCCCCAAGTACCCGCATTTGTCACGATTATAAACTAATCAGACAGTCGCAAGTACGCCTCAATACACCAAGAAAATTACCAAACCAATCAACGGATCGTAAAAGATGAAATTGAAGACCAGGGCTTAAATTTTCGAATTTTCCAGAATTTTCGTTTTTTTTTCTGCACGCGGTTTAGATTCTTTACCCGCTGATATTTTTTGGTGCAGTTCGAATATTTTTTTTTGTATCCTTCAAGAACTAGGGTTTATGAGAAATTCTGGAAAACAGCAAAAATTAAAGAACAAGGATAGACTTAACATTGCTAGATGGCTCTGATTACCAACTGATGTGAACCGCAGCAACGATTGTGCATACGACCCAACAACAATATGTTGTTAACCTAAGATCTTCACTACTTCGGTTAAATTGGTGGAAACCTCAACCCATTGCTTAGCAAAGCAAGAACCTCGGTATGCGAAGATGCCACAAGCAATTATGGATTATTGCCTGATAAGTCGATAATTGCAACAAGAACACAAATCTTGAAGCACTTGGAGAATCACTCAAGTTTGAGAGTAAAAGATTAATTGTATTGATTGATTTTTGAAAAAAACAATAAGTGTTCACACTTATAAGGGATCCAAACCCTAATCCTACTAGGAAACAACTTAACCCGAAAAAAGAAACTCAAAAAACTGAAAACAAAACGCGAAAAAGCCAAATCAGCGCCCCGCGACACGGCCGTGTCGGGGGACACGGCCAGGCCGTGTTCTGTAAGTCCAAGCGGCTACGATAATCTAGAGGGGGGGTGAATAGATTATCTCCATCTTTTCGATTTAGCCCTCTTTTTATAATCGAATGCTCAAACACAATAATAAAGGTGCGGAATGTAAACAACACACGTCGATTTAAAGAGGTTCAACCCACCTAGGGCCTAATCCTCTACCACCCCAGTATATCCGGGATGGATTTCAAAGAAAAAGAATTTTATTAATTACCAAAATTAATACAAATTCAACTTACAACACCTTGAAGAGCACCACACTCTTCTTCAACACCACCTTTGAGATTACCACAATCTCTTCTTGAAGATTACCACAATCTCCAACGGCACCTTGTGAAGATTACCACAATCTTCAACCTTGAAGAATACCAAATTCTTCAACACCTCAATAAGAAGATCACCACAATCGTCTTGCACCTATCACCTAGATCATCCAAGTGTGTTCTTACCACAAGAACACTCACAAGGATATCTTGTGTTTGAATGATAACCAAAAATCAAGATTACAACTCAATAATGAATATTACAATTTGAGTGCGAAGTGTAATCAAGAATAGCCTAGACCTCAAAGATGTGAAAGTGATAAGCTAGGCAAATTTACAACAAGAATAATAACAATGAAAGACCAAGTATTTGCTTGAAGTGTATCTTGTTGTGTTGTATCTCAATTGTTGTCTTGGTTGCTCCAAATCTTCCTCTATTTATAGGAGATGATTGATCAAGCATAGGCTCCTCTTGGGGATTGAAAATCTACAGAAAAATATAATTAAAATCAAGAATATAGCTGTTAGAAATCAATCCCACAATTTAAGGATATGTGTCTGCTGTCAAACGGTCATATTTTAGCTGTCAATACACAGGGCGACCGGTCGCACAGAAATAAGAGAAATAAGAACACTTTGAAAATTACAACAGGCGATCGGGTCGACGTAAGGCTCCGACCGGTCGACCCTCTGTCTCAACGGGTCCCCCTAATCAAAAATAGAAGAGATTTTGTTCTGTTTCAAAAACAAACTTGCAGGTACCGGTCGACCGTTGGGCGACCGGTCGACGCCCAGGGTGACCGGTCGACCTGCTTGTTTTTACTTCCGTCTCATTTTCTGTTTCTAAAAACATCTTCAGTACGGGTTGCCCTATAGGGCGGCCGAGGTCGACCACGAGACAAAATGTTGTCCAATTTTTGTCGAAAATAAAACTCAAGAAATACTCCGAAAATTTAGTAAAAACATTTTAAACCAATCGGGAGTATTTAGACAACATTTAGAAATCTAGTTTTAGGAGTAAAAACCCATTGACATAAAATCATTAAAAGTGTTGTCCATTATTATCAAAAATAAACTTGAGGAAATACTCCGGAAAATATTAAAACCATTTTAGATCATTTAGGAGTATTTGGACAACCTTTAAAAACATTGTTTTGGTGACAAAATAAAATCATCAAAATTAAGATAAAAACATGTATCAAACAATCTCCCCCTTTTTGATGATTACAAACCAAAACAATTTTTACACAAACTAAGAGAGCAATTTTAGAAATGATTTTCCGTAAAAACATTTGACCGTTTGGAAGCAACCAAAATTTCCAAAAATATTAAAGCAACCAAGTAGGGAGTAAATATATTCAATAATAAGCACAAGCTCCCCCTATCAACAAGCATATCAAGAATAATGTAAAAGCAATTTTCCATAAGCTAAAAGCTTTAGCTTTTACAATTTGTTCAAGAGCTTATAAGCTCCCCCTGTCACAAAACATCATTAAACAATTATATAAGTCCATCAAGCAACAATTGGACTAAAAACAAATCACAACTTATGGCTTTTATGAGCCATAGCTTATAGCTTTTATGACAAGCTTTTATTAGCTTCTTTGAGCTAATGAGCCAATATCCTGTTTCTCCCCCTTTGGAATCATCAAAAAGAATGTTAGGATGGTGAAAACACCATACAATAATATCAAAGCGCGCCAAAGGGACGGTTTAATAACCGTTGAGCAATGAAAGCATAATAATCCAAGGAAAATGGGAGAAGTGTAATATGAAGAGTTCATACGCTTGTTTTGTTTGTCAAAACATGATCTCAATAAGTATAGAAAACTTTGGAAAGCAAGAGAATCATGTATAAGTTGAAATTTTCATTGCGACATATCATCGAACACCTTGTGTGCGTTAAAAATAAAAGAGGTTGTATATAACCTTTGTAAATGGTTCAAGCCAAAAAAAAATTTCAACATCAATCAACCTCATTCCAAAGCTCAAAAAGGATCATATGTACCATATGCAACAATTTGTTCATCAAATAAGAAGCTCAAAGTAGATTCTCAAGGGTTCAACCCAATTGAGATAAGCTAAGAATGATCAAGGCATTATAAATGCCAAAAATTAAAGCATCCATCAAGTAATATAAGTCATGCCTTAAGCAATACATGCATCAAATATCCCAACATATCCAACTAAGCATAAAGATCAAAACATTTAAGGGAAGCACTTTTACCATCAAGTACTTCATACCAATATTCAAACCATGCCATAAGAGTATTTTTACCATCAAATACTCCATCAAAATAATGATTATCCACAAGTCATTATCAACTTGCAATTTTAACCCTTTTAAGAAAAACAAGCAAATATCATTAGTACAAGGAAGTTTTACAAAAGTTCATAAAAATACAAAGCATCATTAATGAAAATGCTAGAAAGTAAAGGGGGTGGGGATATCATTCCTCATCCGAGGAGAAGCACGATCCGGGAATAAAATCCTTGATGAATTTCTTCAATTTGCCGATAGACTTTTGCATTTTGGAGGTCTTTTGCTCCAAAGCCTCATATCTCGTCTCATGAAAAGCCCTCATCTCATCAAATTCGGCTTGAGTATACCTCCTAGGCGGTTGAGCACCGGTATTACCCTCCGAATTGCTCGGTTCACCTTCTTCCGCCAATCTTGCGGCTTCGGCATCATCAAAGTAGTCATTAGGATCGGGGGACTCTTGTCCTCTTCCTCTAGCCATTTTGGTTGGTCGGATGTCCATATTCTTGCGCATCGTGACCATTTGGGAGATATTATCAATGTCGAAGTCATTTTGAAATACTTCCGAGTTACACTCCGACGAAGGAAGTCCCGATTGAATAAGAAGTTTACAAATCCAATTTCCCATAACTAACTTCTTATTACCTTGAGTGATGGACTCGATTAGACATTGAATAAGTATGGCACCAAAGTTAAGTGGTTCCCTCCTAGCAATCTTATACGTCAAAAAAGTAATCCATGTTGCTAGGCATCTTTCCCGACTTACCACAAAATGCAATATGAGACAATGACCGACAAAATACGATGCTCAAGTGTCATTGCCAACAAAGAATACTTTGGCCATACTCCCAAATATGTCTTCACTTCTTTCATTGACACTCCCAACATTTCATCATTCCAAGTCCCACAAGAGAAATAATCCCAACCACCTTCTCTAACACGTAAAAGCCGGCAAATATCATTGGGAGTCCATCTAAAATGACGACCCTTTACAAGCGAATTAACGGCAATCGGCTTTCTTTCATTATCATATTGTACCCACATATTAGCATAAAAATGTTGGATAATATCATCATCATACAAAACATAAGCATGCTCCCATAGATACATCCAACCTTGCTCCTCAAAAAATCCTCTAATCGTAGGATACTCATTTGTAAATGAACTAAAACGACACATTTTAGTCCGAGCAATAGATTTTCCACCCATTCCCGAATCCTCATAATACCATTCCGCATACTTATTGATGAAATTAAGAACATTGTGGGAATTAGGGGCTTGAGTGACAAAGGATTTTTTACCTTTTGCCCAACGGCAATTTTCGAGCGAAATAGTTCCGCGTAGCTCGGTAATTTGGGCCCGAGAGAGAATGGGATTTTGAATGTCATCACCTTCTTGAGCCACGTTTCTTTGAGCGGCTCGAATATCCCTTTGTTTGGTTTCCTCTTGCCGATTTCTTGACGAACCCTCTCCGCCCCTTCTACGCTTGGAGATGGGATTTCGACCGGTGGAATTCTTTGGGGGAGCCATATGTGTAGGATTCTTGTGAAAATAAGAAGATTAGCAACAAGAATCGTGAAAAATGATGAAGAATTGAGGAATATAAGAAAAGGGGAAAAAACTTCGCTGTTAAGGGTTTGAGAAATATTGCTTCGTCTTTTCAAAAAAGAAGAAACGAACGATTTTAAGAAGTGATTTTGTCTTTGGCGACCGGCCGAGGTAGGGTGCGACCGGTCGAGGTGCGGCGACCGTCGCCCTTTGACCGTCCCAAAGGCAATTTTTCTTTCACGCACTTTTCGAAATTCGATTTTTCACCCCAAAAGTTTTAAGACTTTGCAAAAAGATAATTTTGGACTATATCCAACAAATATGGATTTCGGGAAAACATATATTCGATAAGATCGAGACTTACCGAGTAGTGCATTTTTAAAGAAAATATTTGCAAAATCATTTAGGGGCACTTTGAGGGGTTAAAGTGAAATATCTTAAAAGATATGTGCATAAGCATAATATCGAGTTTAAAGGAAAATACGAGTAGACATACCTCGATAGTTTTAGAAACTTGATGACGTAATAGCCAATGAGTATGAATTATGTATCCTACACAATTCTTAGACAGCATTTGCATAGAAAATACAAGTGTAGGCAAGTAATAGGAGATATCAAAAAGAGCTTATGCTATAAGAGATAATAAGCCACATAAGTCTAATAAAATGCTCAAGAGTTTTAGAAAATCATGTAAGGTCTCTTTTTTTAAAAAAAAAAAATTAAAAGCACAAATATATATTAAAGACCTTAAAAAAAAACTTGAAAACTCATTTTGCAATTAAGACACAAATAAAAACATGCATAGAATTAAAATAAAATGCATATATAAATGGAGAGATACGGTTTACCAATTTCGTCGTTTCCATGGGTTGTGTCTTTCCCATTCTTGATGATATCTTCCCCTTGAGAAGTCACTTTGTTGATGATGACTTCTTTGATTACTCCATTTCCAAGGTTGGTTACCTTCCCATTGTTGATGGTTTCTTCTTCTTTGAAAATCATCTTGTTGATGATGTCTTTGCCATTTCCAAGGATTGTGTTCTTCCCATTTTTGATTATACGCTCTTCTTGGAAATTGGCTTTGTTGAGAATAGTTTTTCCTTCTTTGATCAAATGAAACGGTCATTTGATGTCTTCTTGGCGGTATGAGTTTTTTTCGATCATTCTTTCGCCGGGTACCTAATATGACATTATTTTGTGGTACCCTCATGTGTTTGGGTCCTTTGGGATTAGTCTTGAGACTTTTAGGTCTCCAACAATAATTAGAGCTATTTCTAGCTCGACAAAAATTAGTCGTATGACCCTTTTTACCACAATAAAAACATGTAATAATTCTAGGAGCATAATGACCAACATGCATAGTGACTTGATCCTTTTTCATATGATTAACAACATTAGGCTTATGATCAAGTCTTTTATCACAATTATGAATATCAATAATGTTGGACATTTTATTGGTACTCAAGTTGGATTTTAATAAATCCTTTTTCATGCAATCAATATTCTCAACAAGAGTACTATTTTCTTTTTCAAGGTTTCTAACCTTGTCAAGAGTGGTGGTGTGAGCCCCTCAAAAAAAAAAAAAAAAAAAGAGTGGTGGTGTGAGCACATGATAGTGATTCATAGGAAGTAAATAAACTATCCTTATCATTATTCAAAATATTGAATTCCTTTTTCAAATTTTTGTATTTAACAAGTAAGCTTTGGAATTCATTTGAAGTTCATCATAATCATTTTGCAAATCACTATAATCATTTTGAATGACAATATCATAGGAAGTAGAGGGTTTAAGACATACCTCATTTTCTTCATTGATGCCCATAAAACAATATTCTACTTCTTAATAGTTGGAAGTTGTAGAAGGCTTGTTCCTTAGATTTGAGCTTGTATGACCTTGAGAAGTAGATGGTTTTGTTTGACTCCTTTCATTTGCAAATACTCCATAGATGGCTTCTAATTTTTGCCATACTTCATGTGCCGACTTTATTCCTACAATATGTTCATATTCTAAATTAGTAAGTGAACAATACAAAATATTTAAAGCCTTACCGTTTAAGGAGATGATTTTCTTCTCTTCATCATTGAGCTTTTTGAAGCCTTTTGAGGTGTGTGGTGTATCTTTCGTTGGAATGGATTCTCCATTAATGACGGTGTTCCAAATGTCGAACCCGCAACCTTGTAGATAGCATTCCATTCTTTCTTTCCAAAAATTAAAATTCTTAGAATCAAATAGTGGTGGCTTGGTGGTGGAGGTGCCGGATGGATGAGCTTCGTTTGTAGCCGTCGATCGTTTCTCTTCACTCGCGATGTGAAACGAGCTTGCCAAAGAGTTTGGCTTGGATACCACTTGTAAGTCCAAGCGGCTACGATAATCTAGAGGGGGGGTGAATAGATTATCTCCATCTTTTCGATTTAGCCCTCTTTTTATAATCGAATGCTCAAACACAATAATAAAGGTGCGGAATGTAAACAACACACGTCGATTTAAAGAGGTTCAACCCACCTAGGGCCTAATCCTCTACCACCCCAAAGATATCCGGGATGGATTTCAAAGAAAAAGAATTTTATTAATTACCAAAATTAATACAAATTCAACTTACAACACCTTGAAGAGCACCACACTCTTCTTCAACACCACCTTTGAGATTACCACAATCTCTTCTTGAAGATTACCACAATCTCCAACGGCACCTTGTGAAGATTACCACAATCTTCAACCTTGAAGAATACCAAATTCTTCAACACCTCAATAAGAAGATCACCACAATCTTCTTGCACCTATCACCTAGATCATCCAAGTGTGTTCTTACCACAAGAACACTCACAAGGATATCTTGTGTTTGAATGATAACCAAAAATCAAGATTACAACTCAATAATGAATATTACAATTTGAGTGCGAAGTGTAATCAAGAATAGCCTAGACCTCAAAGATGTGAAAGCGATAAGCTAGGCAAATTTACAACAAGAATAATAACAATGAAAGACCAAGTATTTGCTTGAAGTGTATCTTGTTGTGTTGTATCTCAATTGTTGTCTTGGTTGCTCCAAATCTTCCTCTATTTATAGGAGATGATTGATCAAGCATAGGCTCCTCTTGGGGATTGAAAATCTCTAAAAATACAATTAAAATCAAGAATATAGTTGTTAGAAATCAATCCCACAATTTAAGGAAATGTGTCCGCAAACGGTCATATTTTAGTCATTAATACACAGGGCGATGACGGTCGCACGTAAATAAGAGAAATAAGAACACTTTGAAAATTACAACAGGCGATCGGTCGACGAGGCTTCACCGGCCGACTGTCTCAACCGGTCCCCTAATCAAAAATAGAAGAGATTTTGTTCGCTTTCAAAAACAAACTTACAGTACGGCCGACGACTGGTCGACGCCAGCGCGACCGGCCGACCGCTTGTTTTTACTTCCGTCTCATTTTCTCTGTTTCTAAAAACATCTTCAGTGCACGGTTGCCCTATAGGGGCGATTCTGGTCGACCACGGCACAAATGTTGTCCAATTTTTGTCGAAAATAAAACTCAAGAAATACTCCAAAATTTAGTAAAACATTTTAAACCAATCGGGAGTATTTAGACAACATTTAGAAATCTAGTTTTAGGAGTAAAAACCCATTGACATAAAATCATTAAAAGTGTTGTCCATTATTATCAAAAATAAACTTGAGGAAATACTCCGGAAAATATTAAAACCATTTTATATCATTTAGGAGTATTTGGACAACCTTTAAAAACATTGTTTTGGTGACAAAATAAAATCATCAAAATTAAGATAAAAACATGTATCAAACATGTTCTCCACTGTCTACCGGGCAAAAATCTCCTCTCGCAACACGGCTGTGTTGCGCTCTAGAACTCGAACTCTAACCCAACCAATATAGCACGGTCGTGTTTCATCGACACGGTTAGGCCATGCTGCCAAGCACGGCCGTGTCAGTGAACACGGCCAGACCGTGTTGTCCTGCGCATGCCCTGTTTCAACCTCCTTTTCGTCCTGAACTCAAAATAACAACTTAAGACGCGGCCCTAAAGGTTTTCTTGGCCTCCAAACATCAAAACAACTCCAAAATAATTTAAAATTACAACTAACTAAGATAATCGAACACAAGACACTAATGAGACTTGATTACAATGTATCCAAGACACAAAGTGACTCGTATTCTCGGCATCCTTAGCTTGCTCAGTCTAAGGTGGACTCTGTAATGTCGATGACGCCAATCAACTGGACCACCCGAACCTCTTCCTCTGTTGGCAATGCACTCTCGGCCTCCTTTTGTACGACTTGAATCAACCCATTGAGCGCATCCTTAAACTTCCTTGCTCGAGCCCGTGTTATCGGACCAACTGGCACTGTTACTGGATCCTTCGTCCATGGATTCTCATCAACACATTTTATTCAATGGTTCAGATTGTTATTAAAAATAAATAATTTATCAATTAATTAATAGGTGAGAAAGGACATAATAGTAACTAGCAAAATGCCACAAATCACGCCCCTACAATAAAGGGATTGATTAATATCACATTTCCATAACTGAATTGTGCACCATGTTAATAGTTGAATTGTACACCATATTATAACTGGTTGTACACTAGTTTATATCTAACAGTGCATCATTGTATAACTAATTGTACATCATTCAACCCCAGCGATGTTTATGAGATTTGATTTTACGATTGTTCCCACTTTTCATTCAATTGTGGTTTACTCACAATGATGTACAATTAGATATACAATAATGCACTGTTAGGTATAAAATGGTGCACAGTCAGTTATTAAATGGTGCACAGTTCAGCTATTAAAATGGTGCATAATTCAGTTATGGAAACGTGATCTTTATCACATTCATGATTGTGGGGCGTCATTACGAGAAGGTGGTTACACCATTTTGTCTTTATAGGATTTTTAAATGATGTACAATTAATTATACAATGATGCAATGTTAGATATAAAATGGTGCACAATTAAGTTATTAAATGGGAAGATGGTTATACCATTTTGTCTTTATAGTTCCTCTAGATGATGTACAATTAGTTATACAATGATACATTGTTAGATATAAAATGGTGCACAGTCAGTTATTATATGGTGCACAGTTCAGCTATTAAAATGGTGCATAATTCAGTTATAGAAACGTGATCTTATCACATCCATGATTGTAGGGCGTCATTATGGGAAGGTGGTTACACCATTTTTTTTATAGGGTTTTTAGATGATGTACAATTAGTTATACATAGATGCACTGTTAGATATAAAATGGTGCACAATTAACTTATTAAATGAGAAGATGGTTACACCATTTTGTCTTTATTGTTCCTTTAGATGATGTACAATTAGTTATACAACAATGCACTGTTAGATGTAAAATGGTGTACAGTCAGTTATTATATGGTATACAGTTCAACTATTAAAATGGTACACAATTTCAGTTATGGAAACATGATATTAATCAATCTCTCGATTGTAGGGGCGTGATTTATGGCATTTTGCT
The DNA here is from genome assembly GCA_016081115.2 of Rehmannia glutinosa. Classification (NCBI taxonomy): domain Eukaryota; kingdom Viridiplantae; phylum Streptophyta; class Magnoliopsida; order Lamiales; family Orobanchaceae; genus Rehmannia; species Rehmannia glutinosa. The sequence goes on along the minus strand of JABTTQ020002761.1, from coordinate 376,780 downwards.
AGTTACTATTATGCTCTTTCCACCTATTAATTAATTGATAAATCAGTTATTTTTAATAGCAATCTGGACCATTGAATAAAAGGTGTGGATGGATGGGATTAATCCACACTGCCACACGGTAAGAGGCTGACACACGAGATCCCATCCCTATATATATATATATACACACACACACACACATACACACATATATATGGCAGGGAGCTTATCGTGTGGCAGTGTGGATTAATCCACTCCATTAATTCAACAAATCCAAAGGTTCAGTTTTTTTTTTTTTTTGAATTTTTTATTTATTTATTTAGTTTTCGCCCAATTAAGGGCAAAACTATTATTTTATTTGTAAAATAAAGCAGTTACTTTTGGTAACTATTCATCCCAGCGATTTTTATGAGATTTGATTTTATGATTGTTCCCGCTTTTCATTCAATTGCGGTTTACTCACAATGATGTAAAATTAGTTATACAATGATGCACTGTTAGATATAAAATGGCGCACAGTCAGTTATTAAATGGGTGCACAGTTCAGCTGTTAGAATGATGCATAATTCAGTTATGGAAACATGATCTTTATCACATCCATGATTGTAGGGCGTCATTATAGGAAAGCGGTTACACCATTTTGTCTTTATAGTTCTTTTAGATGTGTACAATTAGTTATACAATGATACACTGTAGATATAAAATAGTGCACAATCAGTTATTAAATGGTGCACCGTTCAGCTATTAAAATGGTGCATAATTCAGTTATGGAAAAGTGATCTTTATCACATCCATGATTATAGGGAGTTATTATGGGAAGATGGTTACACCATTTTGTCTTTTATAGTTCTTTTAGATGATGTGCAATTAGTTACACAATGACGCACTGTTAGATGTAAATTAGTGTACAGTTCAGTTATCAAATGGGAAGTTGATTACACCATTTTGTCTTTATAGTTCTTTTGAGATGATGTACAATTAGTTATACAATGATGCACTGTTAGATATAAAATGGTGCACAGTTCAGTTATTAAATGGGAAGATGGTAACACAATTTTGTCTTTATAGTTCCGTTATATGATGTACAATTAGTTATACAATGATGCACTGTAAGATATAAAATGGTGTACAGTTCAACTATTAAAATGGTGCACAATTCATTTATGGAAACATGATATTAATCAATACATTGATTGCAGGGACATGATTTATGGCATTTTGCTAGTTACTATTAGGTCTTTTCCACCTATTAATTAATTAATAAATCAGTTATTTTTAATAGCAATCTGGACCATTGAATAAAATGTGTGGATGGATGAAATCAATCCACACTGCCACACGGTAAGAGGCTGCCACATGAGATCTCATCCTGATATCTATATATATATAAAAGCAAAATGGTTTCTAAATATGTTTTCCCGCCTAAAGAGACTTGCTAAAAAATTTGGTGACCTTTTTTTTTTGTTAATATTTGATTAATATGGAAGATTGTTTTCAAAATGGGAATAATTGACCCTCTTTATTGCTGATTTTTGTTGCCATAATTCATGATTGTCGATATTCATAGAAAATTAACATACAAAATTCAAATATAGCAATTTATTTTCTAAAAATGTTAACTTTGGAATTAAATATTTGTTATTATGGTAGGATTAATATGAAGAATCATAATTGATTGCAATCCGATTATTTATGTTAATATCAATCACTACTAACTACGGATTTTGATAACAATTGAATTATTATTGCAAACTAAATATTTACTTTTGACAAGTAATTAATATTTGTGATACGATTTTGATTTAGACTGGGAAAAAAAAAGAAAAATTCACAAATTGAAATTATTTTATTGACATAAATCGAAAATTCATATCTTGATATCTAATTATTCCAAAAAGTCCAAAAATTTTGGGATCCAATACAAAATAGTTCACAAAGATACATTTAGATAATATAAATTAAAATCGATCAAATATAATTACAATATGAGTGTATAATTATAATATATACTTTCCATACTTAAATCTTCTTCAAAACACCTATAAATATGAGTTTTCCTTGCAAAATAAAATTCGCATTCATATTTCATCTCATTTCGAAAAATCCTCTGTCGTTGCTTTCTTTATCTAAAAAAATGGCAAAAGAATGCTTTCATATCAAAGACATTAAGATGTCAAAATCACAATGAGCAATGGGCTATGAAGCTACGTCTAATTGCCTCTCTACGAAAACCATCATACACCGATTGAACGAATACAAATAGTTTGGAATGTGTTTTTCACGACTCGGAGATCTGATTTTTATTTTACCATTATTAAGAACTTATCACATATAATATCAACTGATGTCTTTGTGATTTCTATTACTGCAACGAGATAGAGTACACAGTAATATACGAAAAACAAATATCACATAATATAAATGAATTTTGATTGGGGGAAACATATATCTAAACGAAAACTAAGAAAATAAAGTTTCTACTGTGGGCCTAGGCTTCAAAATATAAGATTAACATTTATTGGGTTGGAATTTTTTGCTGGGGCTCTTAATATAATTTGTCTTTATTTTATTGTTTTTAAATTAGTCTTGAAATTAAATTTTATTAATTCTAATTATCTTATATTTCATTTTACTCAAAAAAATTAGATTTCTTATTTCAGTTTTTTAAACTATGGCAACCATATATAATATATTAAACATTTACTGGAAGTAAGAGAAATGATTGAGAAATAATATATAGTTATTTTTTGGTAGAACAATATTATATGTAATGAAATTAAAATGATATTGAGTTATAAATTTAAGTAATAATCTATGTTATTTCAATTAAACTGGTGTAATAGATAATAGTAGATATCGACTTATTGTAAATATTATATTTTAATTTGTAAAACTTATCAATATATTCAGAAGATAAATTAATAGGATATTAGTGTTGAACTATTTTTTTATAATTTTTGAATTTTCAGGTAAATTAATACTTTTTTTGGTGACATATATAAGAAAAAATGCATTCCTTTTATATGTTTACCCATTCAATAATTGTGAAGTATGTGTTTATATTTCTTTACAACATTCATTTTTTATATGTTTACCCATTTTTGTATATTTTTATATTCATCGATAATATGATTTTTATAGGCATGCAATTTGCATGCAATTTACATCAAACGACACATCCCACGCACACGTCCCATCTCGTGCATCGCACGGGCAAAATACTAGTATATATAATAACAAACCTGCTTCTATATTTATTTTCCCGCCTAAAAGCTATTGCCTAAAATTAATTTCTATGATTATTTAATTAAAAAAATGATTTCCATCAATGACCAAATCTTTTTAATCGTCATTAATGTTTTTCCACTCTATTTTAGAATGATTTACAATCTAATTTAAGCAACATTAATTGTTGTATCTGTGTATTTTGGAATGATTTACAATCTATAACATAATATAATATTATATTTCATTCTTAAAATTAAACATATTTTGTAAAATAATTAGTGATTGAAAAAATACTTTAATAAAACTCTATATATTTCTGATGATACAAAATCTTCTTTTATATATGTCATGGGCATATATAATTTTTTGTTAAGATAGATTTTTAATATTACAAAGTTAATATTCTCCAAACAATAAATTATATTTTAATAAACAAATTGATAATACTTTTCTGAAAATATATAAAATTATATATTAAAATTTATATATGCAATAATGATTTCCCACCCACCAAATTAGCTTAGCATATCTATTGTTTATTTTATATACAAATCTCTATATACGAGAATGATCTCCAATCAATCGTCAGTACATCTTAATGTGCCCGATGTTTATGTTATATTCAAATCTATATATACGGAAATAATTTCACGCTCACCGTCAACATAACTCATTCAATGTTGATGATGCAATATTTTATGGGACTGATCACCATCGTTACAGAATATTGAGTATGGATTGATATGAATACAATTACCTAATTCTAGAGGTAACGAAACAGGTTGACCGATGAAAAGGCCGGATTGGCTATATTTTTGGAGGCCTGAAAGGACTGAACCTATTTGGCACAACCCATTAGCCCCAAAAAGTCGGCGGCTTGGCCATTCCATGTGTATTTACATGGGATGTGTCTTAAAAATAACGGCCTAATGGAATTTCAACCCAACCCAACCTGATTTTTCTCTTTGACCTAACAGACCAACATCTCCCGGCTTAAGTCGGCCCATTTGACAGATCTACTAATAATTAATGTAGCTCGTGCATCGCACGGGGGCCTCACCTAGTTTTGTTTAACAAAATAAAATATAATATGAAAAATTATAAGAAAAATGTTAAAAGTAAAGAGGATTAAAAATAGTATGTCTATCATTGTAAAATTTAGAAGAAAAACTTGGAAAATGCTATTTAGATCTTTGTTAATTTAACATTTACGATAAAATCTGGTTTCACTTGAAAAGTACACATTTTAAAAATTAAATTGTTCAAGAGGGGGCCATGTTTTAAAATTCATAACTATGAAAATAATATTTGACCAAAATTTAAATTATTAGTATAACAGTACATATATATGTACACTGTAAAATGTTAAATCAAAATCATAATTATTTTTATATATATATAAATTAATGTATAGTGCTTATATCTTCAAATAGACTCGAGATTTAAAGTTGACTAAAATCAGTTACTTTTGTTAATGAAATTAATATTTAAATTATAATGAATAATTTATTTTCAAAATCATGTCTTGAAAATAAGAAGGAATATATTACTTTGATCCATAAATAAACTTTTTGCTAAAAATATATAATCAAATGTGATATTGTGGTCGCCTAAAATTCAAATATCAAGTAAGTTTTATATTTATTGTGCATAATATAATACAATATTCTGTAAGTAAAAGATTAACATATCAACATGTAGATTAGGCAAGATGTACTTATGATATAAATGTCAGATTATTAATTTTTTTTTTTGTTTTTCCTAAAATTTTCAGATTTGATTCCTGTTTCATATTTTATTCCATTTTTTTTTTTTTGTTAAGTTAGATTTTTCTCTACCTGACTAATATAATAATTATCATTTTTTTTTACCTAAACTTATATAATTTATTAAGGGTGTACGTAAGTTTTAAGCAAAGCTAAGTATTATCATAATAAATGTTAAAATGTACCTATGTAAATGGTTTTTCTTCAATATTTCTTCTACCATTCTGACAATAATATATATATGAAAAAATTGTTTTTTAGTCCTCTAACTTGACGTTCTTGGAAATTTGGTCCTATTTTATTTTCTCGACTTTGGATTTAGTCCTTTAAGTGGGTAAAATTAAGATTTTTGGTCTTTTTAGCTGCTATAACAGGTCAAAGTGACTTGTTAGGCTTATGTGGAATATCTTTTCTCCAAACATTATTATTTTAATTATAATGGATGAGATGGATGCTTATTTGGCAATATACTTGGCAAAAATGGAGGAAAAAATAAGAACAAATCCAACTTGGTATTATAATTAAATTAAAAATTGAATAATAAAAATGATTTAATTATGTTTTATACTTAAATTATTGCTTAAATTTTAAAAAATATAAATACTACAATAAAATTCAAAATATAATAAGATAAATATATTTGGAATTCCATAATGTAAAACAGATTTTACATCATTAGTTTAAATTAATTCCTATTTTAAAAAAATAAACACTTTAAAAAAATCATATTTATAAATAACTTTTGGATAAAATAAATCAACATGTAAAATATTTATAAATAATTTATAAATATTTAGTAAAATTTGAAAAACTAAGTGTATGACAAAATGTAAAATATTTAGTAATCATTGCACAAATATAACAAAATATATTTATGCGAAAATTGCATTAATTATTTGTGCAATGATTACTAAATATTTACAATTTGTCCAAAAATTATTTATTTTTAAATTAATTATAAACATTTTGCATGTTGATTTATTTTGTCCGAAAGTTATTTATAAACATGATTTTTTTCTAAATGATTTTTTTTAAAAATACGAGTAGTTCAAACTAATGATCATGTAAATTTATTTATCTAATTAATATATAATTTAAATATATTATATAATTAAAATATTTTTATTTATATAAATTTTAATTTAATTATAATACCATATTGAATTTGTTCTTATTTTCCTCTATTTTTGCCAAGTGTATTGCCAACTAAGCATCCATCTCATCCATTATAATTGAAAAATTATTTTTGGGAAAAATATATTCCAAATAAGCCTAACAAGCCACTTTGACTTGATGTAGCAGGTAACATGACCAAAAATCTGAATTTTACCCACTTAAAGGACTAAATCAAAAGTCGGAGAAAAGGACCAAATCTCCAAATACGTCCAATATATAACATTTTTAGCTGTATTTAATTTAAATCTATATTAGTTTATTATATTAAGTTTATTTTTTTAAACTCAAGGTATGTTTATTGATGTAATATTTTTCAACCAATACACCTCTATATTAGTAATAAATAAATAAAAAAACAACCATAAAATAGAAGAGACTAAATAGGAGCAATAATTTCAATCTAAAATCTCTGATATGTAAAATAGAATAAGATTATTAAAAGTCATATTGGCTTCATATTTATAATTTAAAAGTAAAATATTTTGTTACAATAAAATTACTTACTTTCTTTTTTCCCTAAACTTATTAGACCTTTTATCCTATTAAATTAAATTTCATTATGCGAAGAAAAATATAATCAAAATTAAAAAAAATATTTTCTTACTATCTATACATCTATATTAAAACATAATTTAAAATTACATTTCATTAAGTCTGGGAACAAATATTTATCCTTTTAAATAAATTTTATAGTTAATTTCATGTTTTTATTATCATATTTATTGGCTTATTTAACTAAAAGAATACACAATGATAAATTATTAATTAAAATTGATAAATGAATCTAAGTATAGATTTGAAAGGTCAAATGGTGTTTGATAAATGGTTTTATCATGATTTTGATGATTTTGTTTTTATACCAAAACAATGTTTTTAAATGTTGTCCAAATATTCCTAAATGATTTAAATTGTTTCTACTAATTTTCCAGAGTATTTCTTCAAATTTATTTTCGACAAAATTGGACAACACTTTTGATGATTTTGTTTAAATGAGTTTTTATACCAAAACAATGTTTAAAAATGTTGTCCAAATACTCCCAATTGATTTAAAATATTTTTACTAATTTTCCGGAGTATTTATTCAAGTTTATTTTCGACTAAAATATTGGACAACACTTTTGATGATTTTGTGTTAATGAGTTTTTAAATCAAAACGACATTTCTAATGTTGTCCAAATACTCCCGATCGGTTTAAAATATTTTTACTAATTTTTTGGATTATTTTTTGAAGTTTATTTTTGATAAAAATCGGACAACATTTCTAGTTGGAGGTCGACCGGTCGAGCAAACGGTCGACCGTGCCGAAGAACGCACAAAATGAAACAAAAGCATTTCGTAAAAAATGAGAGGGGGCGACGACGGTCCAGAGAGGGCCGACCGATCGGACCCCCCCGACCGGTCGGATCCCCCTCCGAACTGTACCTGGATCGCACTAATTTCATTCAACGTTCGAAATTTTCTATAGAGCGATCGGTCGCGCTGTGTAATCTTTTGACAACAAAATTTGAACAGTTGGACATTCTTATCATCAGATTTACTTTTCATTTTTGTACAATATTTTTACATCTTGTGATCCTCTTTTTGTAGACAAAAGTGAAGAAGGAGGAGCCTATGTTTGTGAAGACTCTCCTATAAATAGAGGATAATTTGAAGACACAATAGATGAACAACACAAGCAAATACACAACAAGAAATCTACAAATTTCTAAGCTTTCATATTCAACACTCTTGTTGTATTTATAGCCTAAGTATTTCACTTTCACATCTTGAGGTCTAGACTTGATTCTTGATTACACTTGTACTCAAATTGTAATATTCATTATTGAGTTGTAATCTTGATTTTGGTCATCATTCAACACAAGACATCCTTGTGAGTATTCTTGTGGAAAGAATACACTTGGGTGATCTAGGTGATAGGTGTTTCAAGAGGGTGGTGCTCTTGAGGTGTTGAAGAATTTGGTGTTCTTCAAGGTTGAAGATTGTGGTAATCTTCACAAGGTGCCGTTGGAGATTGTGGTAATCTTCAAGAGAGATTGTGGTAATCTCAAAGGTGGTGTTGAAGAAGAGTGTGGTGCTCTTCAAGGTGATGTTGTGAGGTGTTGTATTAATTTTGGTAATTAATAAAATCCTTTTTCTTTTTGAAATCCATCCCGGATATATTGGGGTTGTAGAGGATTAGGCCCTAGGTGGGTTGAACCTCTATAAATCGACGCGTGTTGTTTACTTCCCGCACATTTATTATTGTCTTGGCTTATTTGTTTCGAAAAAGAGGGCATAATCGAAAAGATGAAGATAATCTATTCATCCCCCCTTAAGATTATCGTAGCCGCTTGGACTTACAAGTGGTATCAAAGCCAAACTCTTTGGCAAGCTCGTTCCACATCGCGAGTAAAGAGGAACGATCATCGGCTACGAATGAAGTCTACCTTACCGGCGCCTCCACCACCAAGCCACCACTATTTGATTCCAAAAATTATACATTTTGGAAAGAAAGAATGGAATGCTATCTACAAGGTTGAGGGTTCGATATTTGGAACACGGTCATCAATGGAGAATCTATTCCGATAAAAGATACACCACACACCTCCAAAGTCCACAAGGAGCTCAATGATGAAGAAAAAAAATCATCTCCTTAAATGGTAAAACTCTTAATATTATTTATTGTTCACTTACCATTTTGGAATATGATCATCTTCTAGGAATTAAATCTGCACATGAAGTATGGAGAAAAGTTAGAAGAAGTATATGCAAATGAAAGGAGCAACTCAAAAGCATCTACTTCTCAAATGGGTACAACATCAAACCAAACAACATGGGATGAGCTTACTACAACTTTCGACGACGATGAAAACGAACGTTGTCTTATGGGCTTCGAAGAAAATGAGGTAAGTTCTAAACCTTCTACTTCCTATGATAATGAATTACATAATGATTATAGTGATTTGCAAAATGATTTTGATGAGCTTCAAAATGAATTCCAAAGCTTACTTGTTAAATACAAAAATTTGAAAAAGGAATTCAATATTTTGAAAAATGATAAGGATAGTCTATTTGTTTCTTATGAATCACTATCATGTGCTCACACCACCACACTTGACAAGATTTGAAACCTTGAAAAAGAAAATAGTACTCTTATTGAGAATATTAATTGCATGAAAAATGATTTATCAAAATTTAACTTGAGTACCAATAAAATGTCCAATATTGTTGATGTTTATAATTGTGATAAAGGATTTGATCATAAGCCTAATGTTGTTAATCATATGACAAAATAATCAAGTCCCTATGCATGTTGGTCATTATGCTCCAAAAATTATTTCTTGCTTCTATTGTGGTAAAAAGGGTCACACGGTTAATACTTGTCGGACTAGAAATAGCTCTAATCATTTTTGGAGACCTAAAGTCTCAAAGCTAATCCTAAAGGACCCAAACACTTGAGGGTACCACAAAATAATGTCATATTAGGTACCCTGCGGAATAATCATCAAGGAAAATTCATACTGCCAAGAAGACATCAAATGACCGTCTCATTTGATCAAAGGAGAAGATATCACCACAATAAATTTCCAAGAGAAAGATATTATCAACAATGGGAAGGACATAATCCTTGGAAATGGAGCAATTGGAGAAGCTATCATCTACAAGATGATTTTCAAAGGGGAAGATACCATCAACAACGGAAAAGACACAACCCATGGAAATGGCGAATTGGTAAACCGTATCTCTCTATTTAAATATGCATTTTATTTTATTACTATGCATGTTTTTATTTGTGCCTTAATTGTCAAAATAATTTTTCAAAATGAGTTTTCAAAAAATTTATTTTTAATATTAAAGTCTTCAATATATTTGTGTGTTCTTAAATTTTTTTTAAAAAAATGAGGATCTTGCATGTTATATTTAAAACTCTTGTGTATTTGAAATGGCTTGTATGTTCATTATATCTTATGGACTTATAATGCATAATATACTTGTGATATTTTTTTATTGATTTAGCCTACACTTCTATTGCTATGTTTTTGGGCAACATTTGTCTTAAGAATTGTGTAGGACTTATATACCTACATTAATAGTTATCTACTCATTATTTGACAAGAGAGACATAGACTATCGAGGTACGCTCACCATTGTTATTCATCTTATAGACTCGATATATTCTTTGCGATATGCCTATGTGCTTGCTTTTTCAAGATATTTCAAAGTATTTCATACAAGTGTCATTTAGAGGATTTTTTGATTTTTTGAAAGGCACTATTCGATTAAGCTTGTTTTATCCGAGACTTGTAAAAGATTATATTTTATTTTGATAAAACGTTTGTTTTTCATCCTTCTCTCAATATAATGCATTTGATTGTTCATATTCATTCTTGTCTAAATTCTTGCTTGGATTTTTCAAATTTCACAAGAGACCTTATATAGCTTCCTATAAGCTTATTTGAACTTACATGTTTTATGAAACTCTTGATGATTTGTTTGAAAGCATAGTACGTGTTACTTATTATTGTAGCTCTATTATTCGATGTTACTATGTCCTTGTGTAAAGATATATTGTTAAGATTTTGCATTTTAGAACAAGTTTGATGACCAAGGGAAGGTTAGTAGCTCAAAGGTAATGTCAAGAAGAATGTATTGATTTTGATGAAACATTTGCACCCGTAGCATGTTTTTGAAGCTATTCGTATTTTAATTGCCCATTCTTATTTTAAGAAAACTTCAAGCTTTACCAAATGGATGTAAAATCCATTTTTCTAAAAGAAGTCTATGTAAAACAACCGGGGTTTGAAAATTTTTCTAAGCCAAATGATTTTTATAAAAGACCTTGTATGTTTAAAACAAGCACCCCGTGTATGATATGATAAACTTAGATATTTTCTTTTGCAAAATGATTTACAAGAGGTAAAGTTGAAACTACTCTCTTTGTTTTTTTGAAAAAAAGGGCAAGATTGCTTATTAATACAAATTTAAGTTGATTTGGTGCTACTAATGAATTTTTGTATAAGATGTTTTCTAAGTTGATGCAAGGTGTATTTAAGATGATCATGATGGGGGAGCTCAATTTATTCCTTGGATTTCAAGTTGAACAATGCCATGAAGGTGGTTATATTTCACAACCAAAGCATACACAAGAACCTTTGAAGAAGTTAGGCATTGAAGAAGGAAGAATCATCTCAACCTCTATGGCTACCAATGTAAAGTTTGAGAAAGGTTGAGGAAGGCATATTGATTGACAAATACATTCGAGGTATGTTCATTAACGTTTCTTATTCCTTTAGACTCGACATTCTCTATGCCTTATGTATATATGCTCGACTTCAAAACTATCCCAACGGATCTCATTAAAGTGCCAATAAAAGAAATTTTCAAATATTTGAAAGGCACTTCTTCTTATGGCTTATATATCCAAAATTTTAAAACGTTCATATTTTTCGGGATAACAAGTCCGGTGATTACATCTCAAAATAAGGTTCGTCATAATCGAACTAAATTTATTGAGATTCGATATCTTTTTCTAAGGGATTATATTTCTAAAAACGAAAATTTGAGATGTGTTTAATTCCGTTTCAAAGATAACTCGCGGACATTTGTTCATTTACCACCGAGTCATTTTCCTCATTTCAAGCTTGATTACGACATAATGTATATTGAATGAGGTCGACGTTTGCATTCTGCACGTTTTTAAAACTTAGGGGCGAAAAATCGGATTTTTGAATCAAATTTCGGACTTTTGCAAAACAGATGAAACAGTGGCTGCCATTTTGGTTAAAATCATTTCTGTTCTCATTCTCTGCCATTTTGGTTCATTTCACTCTACTTTCGTCCCCTTTGCAAATTTTACACACAATTCACTTCAAATGAGTTTTGTTGCATAAATTACATATTTTGGGGATTATATTGCTCGTTTATCATCATTGTTACTCATCCTCACTGATTAAATGGTAAAAATTCTACTCCCTTATCTCAATTGGGTGGAACCCTTGAGAAAATGCTTATGTATTGATTTTTGTTGGAAATCTTGCATAATTGTGTTGTGAATGATGATTATTGATGGATGATACTTGTAAAATTGCTTTTGGTGATGAAAAACTTGGCTTGATTACATTTACAAGGGCTATATATATCTTCTTCAATTTTTGATGCCCGCCAAGTGTTCGATAAAATGTTTCAATGAAAAAATCATCACCTACATGATTCTCTCGATTTCAAAAGTTTTATATATTTATAGAGATCATGTTTTGCAAATCAAATGAGTTTTCATAAGCTTCTACAAGTCATATGATTGACTTTTCCCTCCTATTTGGTTTATAAGCTTAAATGTTCAAATAGCTCGATACATCGATTTAGTTGCGCACTTTGATACGAATATATGATGTTTTTATCGTGAAAACATTCTTTTTGATGATTCCAAAGGGGGAGAAACAGGTTATAAGCTCATTAGTTCATAAACGCTAAAATAAGCTAGAGAAAGAAGCTATAAGCTGTGGCCATTAAAACCATAAGTTGTGGATCATACTTAGTCCATTTGATGTATTATGGACTCATATTCATGTCTAATGATGTTTTGTTGACAAGGGGAGCTTATAAGCTCTTGATACTTAAGCTCAATTCGTAAAAGCTGAGTTTTTAGCTTTTAGTTGATTGCTTCTATATTACTCTTGTTGTGCATGTTGATAGGGGGAGCTTTTGGTTAAATGCTTTGTATATCTATACTCCCATCCTTGTGTTTATGTTGCGGGGAATGTTGTCACTCACAACGGATAGTTCTTTTTTAAACCGGTAAAATTGTTTTGTTTTCAAAATCGACCTCGTAAAATTGTTTTGGTTTGTAATCATCAAAAAGGGGGAGATTGTTTGATAAATGGTTTTATCATGATTTTGATGATTTTGTTTTATACCAAAATAATATTTTTAAATGTTGTCCAAATACTCCTAAATGATTTAAATTGTTTCTACTAATTTTCCGAAGTATTTCTTCAAGTTTATTTTCGACAAAATTGGACAACACTTTTGATGATTTTGTTTAAATGAGTTTTTATACCAAAACAATGTTTATAAATGTTGTCCAAATACCCCTAATTGATTTAAAATATTTTTACTAATTTTCCGGAGTATTTATTCAAGTTTATTTTTGACTAAAATATTGGACAACACTTTTGATGATTTTGTATTAATGAGTTTTTACATCAAAACGATATTTCTAATGTTGTCCAAATACTCCCGATCGGTTTAAGATATTTTTACTAATTTTTTGGACTATTTTTTGAAGTTTATTTTTGATAAAAATCGGACAACATTTCTAGTTGGAGGTCGACCGGTCGAGCAAACGGTCGACCGGTGCCTGAAAAACGCACAAAATGAAACAGAAAGCATTTCTGTAAAAAAAATTAGAGGGGGCGACCGGTCCAGGAGAGGGCCAACCCCCTCCGACCGGTCGAACCCCTCCGACCGGTCGAACCCCCCTGACCGGTCGGACCCCCCTCCGAACTGTACCTGGATCGCAATAATTTCATTCAACGTTCGAAATTTTCTATAGAGCGACCGGTCGCGCTGTGTAATCTTTTGACAGCAAAATTTGAACCGTTGGACATTCTTATCATCGGATTTATTTTTGTACAATATTTCTACATCTTGTGATCCTCTTTTTGTAGACAAAAGTGAAGAATCTGCAAATTTCTAAGCTTTCATATTCAACACTCTTGTTGTATTTATAGCCTAAGTATTCACTTTCACATCTTGAGGTCTAGGCTTGATTCTTGATTACACTTGCACTCAAATTGTAATATTCATTATTGAGTTGTAATCTTGATTTTGGTCATCATTCAACATAAGACATCCTTGTGAGTATTCTTGTGGAAAGAATACACTTGGGTGATCTAGGTGATAGGTGTTTCAAGAGTGTGGTGCTCTTGAGGTGTTGAAGAATTTGGTGTTCTTCAAGGTTGAAGATTGTGGTAATCTTCACAAGGTGCCGTTGGAGATTGTGGTAATCTTCAAGAGAGATTGTGGTAATCTCAAAGGTGGTGTTGAAGAAGAGTGTGGTGCTCTTCAAGGTGATGTTGTAAGGTGTTGTATTAATTTTGGTAATTAATAAAACCCTTTTTCTTTTTGAAATCCATCCCGGATATACTGGGGTGGTAGAGGATTAGGCCCTAGGTGGGTTGAACCTCTATAAATCGACGCGTGTTGTTTAATTCCCGCACCTTTATTATTGTCTTGGCTTATTTGTTTCGAAAAAGAGGGCATAATCGAAAAGATGGAGATAATCTATTCACCCCCCTTCTAGATTATCGTAGCCGGTTGGACTTACAAGCGGTGCATCCATAAAAAATAAATAAGTGCATAAATAAATGTTAAAAAAATGGTTCTCTTACATTTTTTTCTTTCTGAAACTAATTTTTCAATTTAGCATCAAAATTCTTAGTATTAACAGTTTTATATTGTTATTGTAATTTTTCTGTAAAATTATTTTTCTTTTATTTTTTATTTATTTAGTTTTACAATAGAAATATGTCAACCCTTAAAAAAATATTATAAATATATAGTTGTGCATATACAGTTGTGAATAATCAAAATTAAACAAATATTACCATATCTCATCCACTACACCTTGAGATTCAAAATCTCATTTCATTAATTTCAAACACATAACTCATAGCCAAGTTTATCTTATTTTTAATTTTAGAGTGTATATTTATAATACATTTGTTTTGCAGATTTTACTTTACATTGTCAGAATGATTGGATTTTTTTATCAAAAAAATACACGAATAAAATAAACTGATAATTGATCTAAATCATGTTAAACCGTATATCCATTATTAGGGGAATAAACATACATAGAGATTAATGAATAAAACTTAGAAACAAAATAATATTTATTCAAAATTTTAGTAAATATCTATATTTAACTTATCTTAAAAAATAATTATTTTTTATGGGAAAAGAATAATATTCCTTGAAATTTTCAATGGTCGCAAATTCCCATATTCCCATACCTAAAAATATATCATTTACTCCAACCAAAGAAAATATTATCTCACAATTTAGGGTGTGTGATAGATGATAAATTTATATCGTATTGATATTTTCAACCAATAGTGAAGTTCAGAAAATATATTTTGTCCTGCTATTTATTTAAAAAAAATATTAATTATTTTATTTGTTTGTTTTTCTCTTCATTTTGATGTAAATTCATACTCTTTTTTCCTTTTTGATGTATTTAATTATTTAGAAGAGTAAAGAAAAATATTATAAATGTATATTTGGCATAACACTCACTTTAAATGGCTAAATTTCTCTCATATGAAGTCTTTTATATATGCTTATGACGTATGGTTGGAAAGCTCTTGATATCTAGTATAATATAAAATGAATATTATGTAAAAATGTAAATTATTCTAAGAATTAATATTAAAATAAATCATATAAGAAAAGTTTGGAATATAAGGAGACACTTGTCAATATTAGTAAACAAATAAAAGCAAAATCAATATGGAAAACTACTTAATTACCCTTAAAGCTAACTTTACCATAAGGACATTTTTGGCAAATCAAAATTTTCCAAGAAACCTTAAAACCTATTCACACTTTTAACAGAAAAATATAGAATATGTGGATATGACCTCAAATCAGTTCCAAGAAAAGCCTGTAATATTTATTACTTCAAAATAGCTTGATAGCCTGACTTGAACCCATTATCACACTTTCATCCCCTAACAACGAGTTCTTTCAAGGCATGCAACAAGACATATTCCTCTTGTGATGTCCAAATACGCCTACTAACTGTTGTTTTGCGTGAAGGACAATTTTTTGGTACACTACTAGATGATTTCATTGCCCCTATGAAGTGTTACATAGGTAAACAAAATGCATAGCCAATATGTTACCAAATACCAACCATGCATTAATTAAACATGACTTGCAGATAATGGCACAACAGTCACAAAGTCCTATAAATAATAAAACATCACAACTAATACAAGTTTTAACAACAACTTATAATCCAAATACAAAGTTATAGCAATGCAATCAAATATTCTACAATAACACTAACAAATCATTCGGTTACTAAATAGCAATACTATGATCAACCACGCCATTCAGTGTACATTGAGATTGCAAGACAATCTCGCCAATTAGTCCATGGTTGGGATGTCTCCACATTGTCAATGAAATCAACATCTACATAGGAGGATGTTGGCTCAATGATATATTCGGGAAATTGTTCCTCCAACGGATCGACGTCCATGGTAGTGCGAATAAAATTATGCAATAGACAATATGCCATAATGGTGCGATTTTGAGTCTTAATCAGGTAAAATGCATTACTTCGTATAATGGCCCAACGACCTTTTAATAAACAAAAGGCTCGTTCTATGATGTTTCGTGCCCTAGCATGTCTCAGATTGAACAATTCCTTAAAATTTTGGGGTGATAAAGACCCAGATCCACATTCGTCCAAGTGGTACCTAACTCCACAATATGGGGCTAAGAAAACGGGACTGTTTGGGTATCCACAATCATACAAATAATAAGAACCTCGAAACACATTGTGAATGACCTAACATTTCCTAAATATTTATAGTGTTTAATATTTTGAATGTGCATAGATTTATTGAACTAGTTTTTGGGATACTAACCATTAGGGACTTTAAACCAATGTTGTAAAAATTGGCCTAGGCGCCGAATAGGCGCTAGGCGCCCCTAGGCCGACCCAATTTTCCCAAAACCGCCAAAAATTGTTCTCGGACAAAAATCGGCCTAAAGCGGCAAAAATCGGAAAAAATCGGGAAAAAATCGGTTATAGGCGGTCTTCGGAATAAATCGCCAAAAATCGGGAAAAATCGCCAAAATACAAAAAATGAAAGAAAATAAGAAAAACTTGGGCTTTTCTAGGCGCCGGTTGCTAACCATTAGCGATTTCTACGCAACCTTGCTTTAAACCATTAGTGCGAGTTATTCTTGCATCACGCAACCTTCGACCGTCTCTGTCGTAGAACCTTCCCAACCTATTAAAACATATGAAAAATTCATAGATCGATCACAAACACCAAGAACGTTTATAACTTTTCCTTTCCTGTTCCTATACCTGGGCTTATCGTAGCGGAACTCGAACATCAATATATGTTCCATCTAATGCTCCTAAGCAACCCTAAGAAACATTGGCATCTTGTGAGGAAATTTGAACATGTCGTGGAGACCCACAATTGAGTTGTAAAACAAATACATATAAGTTTAATGCTCAAGCAACTACCTTGAACCACTTCCACTTATCATCCTGTACTTTCTTCATTGACCTGCCTTCGGGGTGACTAGTAAGATGGTATGTAGTCTTAGAACCGCTTGTAGAGCCAAATTCAAACGCACGCTAATGGTATAGCCGAACATTTAAAATCAAATTTGACGACGATTTTTTTTTTTGTGATGAGCCAATACGATCAAAAAAATAGCTACCGCTCACTAATTTATACATGTCTCATTTTAGAAGCCCACCCACATTTTCTAAAAGAAAGCACAACCTACCAAATGAATTTCTATCCATTCGTAGTTGTTCAATACAAGTTTCATCACTTATATTAATTAGGTCACGCAAGTAGTCTATTTGCGCAGTAAACGATCGACCATTCTATAGAGGCGATGGTTTCTGGATCGATATGCAATGACGACATTGGGATCTAAAGTGTCTATCGTAGAAATGCACAAACAACAAGAAAGTCATGATCATTGTAACAATCTCTTCTACAATCACTATCACAATAAATTCTTGTTCATCCATAGATCCCCTTTAATGTCTACAAATTATTGAAGTATGTAACTTTGCCATATTGTTAATTATTTTTAAAATATAACAGCTCCTCATTCGCTGAATTAAAGGACAAAACTGTTGACTTTACTTAACTGAATTCACATGGCATAAATAGTTAAACTGATTTTTACTTGAAAGTACATCATGTAATCTGTGATTAGTGTAGCTTGGGTTATTAGCAAACCATATTTAGGTAAATGAATTTATTGCCATTGATTGAGATACAATACCACCCAAGATTGGTTTTTAAAAAGTATTTAAGCACTTTTCACAACTGATTAACAACAATCCCAAAAAAATAATATGTGATCTTAACATGCAAAAAAGTTTGACAACAACCACCACAAAGCTTTTTCGGAAAAAGGATATATATGTAGATATTTTAAAGAGGTAATTTGACTCAAATTGCAATTTTCATATAGTGTAATTCATTACCAACTATATAACAATGTCATGCAAGGAAATTTTCTCAATAAGCAACAATTACCAGCAGAAGAGAAAAAAAACATATAATTCTGCAAATGCAGCAGGTTAAACACAACTTATAACAGTAAACCAAACCTTATATTGTTGGTTAGTCTTTGAGTTTAGTTTTCTCATTATAAACAACTGGACAATGTATCACAATGAAAAATCAGGCCGAACAATATAACATTCTAAAACATGTAATGGGCACATTTTGCAACACAAATGTTAGATCCAAGAATTCCCCCACCCCTCAAACATAACATAAACAGAGTGGTAACCTCACAGCCAACTAAACCCTAAAGCATTGAACGGTGTTTCAATTTATCAAAACCAATTGTTTTTCATCAAAAAGATTGACAACACAAAGCAGAATAAGAACTCAATAAACAATTTAAGCATTGAACCATTCGATGTTTTCAAACCTAAACAAAAGACAAGCCAGCAGACTTAATTAATTCGTTCACAGGTTTTCAACCCTAATTTGGAATAAAGATTGATAATCTTACAGAAGACAAGCCAGCAGACTTACAATCCCGATTCTGATTGTTTCACTATGTTGACGATTCCTCATGTTACGAAAAAACATCATATCAAAAGACAAGAAAAAAAAAATAGTGTACAAAAATTATCAGTGGGTTTTTTTAGCCTTTTAGGCCAATTGAAAATCTTTTTTAGCCATGTTTTTCAAACACATCTTTTTTAGCCATTTTGGGGTGCGAAAAGACATAAGTGCCCTTTTGTAGTTTTACTTCACATTTCGAGTAAAACAACTCCATTCCAAAACCCTTACTCGAACGGCCAACAACCCCAAAATCATTTCTATCCAAACCAAAACTCGAACGGCACCACCCCAAACTCGAACGGCACCACCCCAAAACTCAAATGGCGACCACCCCTCGACTTGAACGGCGACAGTGACGACGATGGCGACTGAATCGACGAATAACCAGGTAACCTCCAACTCCACCTTTGTTTAATTTCATGTTTTTTTTGTTGATATAATTGGTCTATAGTTGTTTTAGGTTAGGATTTGTTGTAGTTTTTGTAGAAATTCTAGGGTTTTATAGGGGATTTTGTGTTTGAGTGGAGCTTTGGATGTTGTTAATGGCAGAAGTGAGAGGGGCGAAGAAGACGACTAGATTCGAGTTACACATAACTCGATTCGAGTTACGTGTTCGAGTTATTTGTAACTCGATTCGAGTTACGTGTAACTCGATTCGAGTTACACGTAACTCGAATCGAGTTATGCGACAGCAAGCCTGATACTTGTATTTGTGTTTTTCTTGACAGATTTGTCAATGGAAATGGGGTTCTGCACAGAATTGGAGGGGAAAACTGAATGTATACACCAAGCACCACTTGATAGCCGATATCAAAAATGAGTTGACTGAGTCGGGCAATTTAGATGACTTTAGGAATGGGCCATTTGGGGCGTTTCTGGACTTCGACTCGAATGCGTACTTGACATCCAAGGGTATGCTTCGATTGCTCGGTAGACAGATTTTGGTGGAGGGATCTGAGACCAGGAACTTGTGGTTCCGCGTTGGTGAGCGGAACCTCAGATTTGGGCGGCGAGAGTTTGCTAAATCTACGGGGCTACGCTTTGGCCCCTCATCGATTGACACATGCTCCTCACATCATATCCCTCCGGAAGGAGGAGTATATCGATAGTTTTTCGATGGGGAGTCCTTGATACCGTCAAAGGCAGTGCCGCATTCAAAGCGGGTCATTTCAGAGAGCGACCAGAGGAGAATCTGAAGATGGCGTATATCTTGTTCGTCATGGGGTATCTATTATCTTTCGATCCGCGTGGCACCGTCCCATTATGGTTGTGGACCTTGGTTGAGGATGCCCCCAGGTTTAGGGCATTCCCATGGGGCTCCTACGTGTATGGGCGCCTCCTCCATTATCTTGATTCTGGAATCCGAGCCCCTGCTAATCCAGAGAGAGACGTATAGTTCCACATATATGCCTACATCTACCCTATACAGGTATATATAAGTTAAACACGTATTTCATCTATTAACACGAGCATTTCATACTCTAATCAGGTTAATTGCTTATTTGTTTTTTGTTTGATACAGCTATGGGCATTTGAGGCTATTCCTTCTCTTGCTCGGGACCTTTCTGTGCATTTGGTTTTATACCATTGATTTGGGCATCCGAGACTAGAGTTTTGTGTTGTTTTTGAGTATTTTGAGTCATTTTTGTTATATCTCATAGGTTAGGTATTAATTTCCATTATTTCAAGTCATTTGAGTGGCCAAGCCATGTTGAGGGCCAATTATATTGAGTCTAGAGTCATTGTAATGAGTCGTGTGTCAAAAGAAGAAAGGATGATCAAACAACGAGAGATTGATTTGAAGAAATGCCCAAACGCATATGAAATTTCCATCACTAGCAGGGTTTAGTATTTTGGCCATAACTCTCTCTACAAAATTGATATTGAGCTGATTCAAGTGGCTATGGAAAGCTAAGAGAGAGGGCTACAACCTTTATGAAGACATCCAAAGCAAATTCGGACGTTTGGATGGTGGTACAGCGCTAAAAAGAGGCGCTGTAGCGCAACATCGGCGCCGCAGCACCCAAAACGGACGCCGTAGCGCTCGGGAGTGTTCTACGGGCGCTGCAGCGCCCTCTCCTTGGTGCTGCAGTGCCCGGTACAGAAATTGGGCAGTCTCAGTTTTTGTTTTGGCGCTGCAGTGCCCATTTTCAAGCACTGCAGCGCCCATGGGCGGACAAAACAATGAAACTCCGATTTTTGGATCTAAAAGGAGGGTACTATAAATAGATAAATGGGAGGCTTGGTCTAGGGCATGGAGGACACTTGGGGATGAAAACCAACACCACCAAGACACAAGGAAAGAGTTGGGGAAGAAGATTGAAGACATTTATCATCTAAAAATAGATATGATTCTTCTTTAATCTTTTTAATTCCTTCTTAATTCCTTCTTTGTTGTTTCTTGTATATCATTTGAGATGCATTCTCATTTGATTATGGGTATTTGTATTTTTATCATGAGCTAAACTTTATAATTCTAGAGGGATGATGTAATCTATGTTTGAACTTATGTTTTGATAATATGGTTTGTCAATCTAGATTTCCCAATTTATTTGTGCTATTTGGATCTATTGCTTCTAAATTACTTGATCAATAATTTAGAGTATTTGGTGTATTTGATTTGACACTTGAGAGAGGTAATTGAATACATGACCTTGAAATAGCATAACCTAGGATTTCATAGAATTGAGAGATTTGTGAATCCTTTGAAGTCATTTATTAAGATTCATAGTTTTTATTGAGATTGCATTTGGTGATTTTTATAGAGATATTGATTTCCCAATTGCGATCTAAAATCATTTGGCACTCGAGAGAGGAAATGATTATTGTAGAAATCTTGACTTATAAATTGGTAATTTGTGATTGATAAACCATATTGATAATATAAGGGAAAACTAGATTCATCACACCTCTAGAATTCATTCTCCCATAGAATTAGAAGTTTATATTTTGATTAGTTATATCTAGTTGTTTTTATTTATAAATTGCGATATCCATCTATTATTGATCTGTCAAATATAGCATAGGTAATTTATATTTGGTACTTATACACGCATTCCATGTGGATACGACAACCCTACTCATTTCACTATATTAAAACTTGACACCGTAGACTTGCGGTTAGAAAAATCTCTAACACTTGCCCAGGCCTCTGGGTTAGATGGCTATCCTAGGGGCAGACGAGTTAGATGCCCCAAGAGGGCCTTGAGCGCGGTGGCGTTATTTGACAGCCCCAAGGTAATTTTCATTTTTTTTTTACGAAATCATATGAGTAATAGTGGTATTGATAATATTTTCTTCGTAATTACGTTAAATTTTTCCTATTTTTTCACAGACGATATGCGCACTGGTAAAGCCCACCGAGGTGGAGTTATGACTCCCTTACATGCAGGGTATCGATATGGACATGTCGCATGGATTGATATATGTCCATATGGATCATTTCCCATCTCGGGTTGCCTCACTTGGCCTTGACACTGTTCGTAGGAGGCTTGTTCTGGAGCCAGGACGTAATGATGCTTCAGGATTGCCTCCGTCTCGACCTCCGAAGAGGCGGATGGCCCAGTCCCAGCCTGCACGTATAGATGATGATGATTATGATAGTGAGGCTGAGGATAGTGATCGTTCTGCACGTTCGAGTAGAGATTCTCAGAGGCGGAGGACCCATACACAACCTCTATCCCCGCCTGGACGTTCTCATCGACGTTCTCCTCGACGGCCACCTCCACCTCCACCTCCACCTCCACCTCCACCTCCACCTCCATCGGAAAACCATCTATTAACGCCGTCATCGCCAGCTGCTCCCGCTTCGATGTCTTCTTCCCCGAGTGCTCGCTGCTGGTCAATATTTTGAGCATCGCGGGATTCCGATTAGATGCGATATGTTGGCCATTAGGACGATGCCGATGATGATCCGTTCATACGGATGGATAGCCACGCCAGGGCGCGTTCGCCTGCATGTACGTCGAGCATTTATTGGGTGAGTCCATCCCGGTGGCTCAGACATCAGATACCATCCGCGAGTATCGCCGGAAGATGGAGTTGGCGATTTTTGCGCATAGTACAGAGACCTAGGGATTAGTTTTCAGTTTTTATTCTATTTTGACTTTCACGATGTATATATTAACTGTGTATATATTTGTTGATTGATCGATATATTACATCTTATTTTGGTATGTGCTGGTGGTGTTGGATGTGTTGGTTGTCTTGGATTGTGTTGGATGTGTAGGCGGTGTTGGATGTGTTGGTTGTTTTGATTGTGCTGGATGTGTTGGTATGACAGGTTGGGTTGTGTTACAGGTTGGTTTGTGCCTGAAACAGAGTGTACAGGTCTACAACACTCACTGAATCCTTTAATTGACGCATGTAAAGCAATATAAACATACTTGAATCTATCATCGTCATCAGTCTCGTGTAGCGCAATGGTACCAGGGTTCTCTATTTTTAACATGTACAAGAATGCAGGCAAGATCCCCCAAGACTGCAAGTGGCCACCGTGTATGTAGTTGTACGCACGATGCTGTGATTTTAGTGCTTTGTTGTACAAAATGTCTATCCCATGTTCAGTAGACAAATCAACAATAATATCCCTAGGTTTAAGGGATCGTCCCTCCTTTAGTAGTTTTGGCGCAAACAGGGCTCCAATAATCTTCGAAGGCAATTGTCGAGGAGCATGTCTACTTAAGTTGGCTTCACATGTATGAGGTTGCTCGAATTTAGTCACCTTCCAACTTCCTCCTTGGATAGCGTTTGCACGAAGTAAGAAGGTGCATCATTTATGTTTGCAAATAACCTCTTAACGTGAAGTCGAAGACCGAGTTGTTCTATACTCCACACGATGGTGCAGATGGTAGAAGCCCAACTTTGTTACCATTTCTTCCTTGCTTTAAAGCACTGCACCTTTGAATAAATCACGCTCAATGTTAGGTGGTTCTTGTGGAATGGAATCAGGGTCGGGATACTGATAAGACGTTCCATGAGCCATCCAAGCAAATTTAGACCTAACCATTGGAAGCTCCGTATCAGCGTTCTCATTATCTACTTCGTTGGCATCAACATGAGGTACCTTATGGATTGGAAATCGTCTATTCCGAAGAACATGCTCGTCATTGTCTCCTATGATATCATTGTTCACATCATTCTCTTCACGGTCATCGGGAACAAAATAGTCATCTTTTTCCCATCCAAAGTGATCATAAATCAATCAACGGACTAGTTCACTGTCAACATCGTACTCTGGATCGTCATCTTTTTCATCGGATGTGTCACCGTCATTCCCTTCACGGTCATCCGGAACAAATTGTGCATCTTGTTGGTTATGTTGATCACCAACAAAATCCTGGTCATCATAATGGCCACCACCACCGAAATCATCATACCGCCCAACATCATCATACCGCCAAAATCATCATTAAATCCACCACCGCCACCACCACCATCATCATCATCATCATCATCATCACCATCCACATGATCACTATTATTGATTCTCGATTGATGCTCCAAGATAAGAGATTTACTTGGACAATTATCGGGCACTACATGTTGCACAGACATTGGTTGAGGCGCAGCATGTTGCATATAGGTTGGCATACACTGTGGTGGACCATGTATATAATTCATGTCGTACTGAGAATTATATGGATTTAAGGGCATAAATTGACTGCCGATACCATATGAATACGATTGAGCAGCCATTAGGTTCATAAAATCATGTGGATTGCTATTTCCGGTGTACGAAGTCCCCCCCCCATCCCATGATCTTTTGGTTGCAAGGTCACAAATATTCGGGGATCTTTGAAAATCTCAGCTACTCGTCGAAGATCCCGTTCACACAGAATCAAAGACTTAACCTCAAAACTACCCCCAGTTGGCATTAAACAGTGTAATTTGTATTCACACAAACGTCGATCACTATTTACAACGTTATGAACAATATCCACAAACCCACTATATGATATTGTCCACAACGACGTAAAAACGAGTACTTCTTCACCATTCCTATAGAAACTACCATCCCAAAAACCACTATGGACAATTGTCACTTTATCATCCTCCATCTGAAACTAACAAAAACAGACTAAAAAAAATCAAATCAGAACATGTAACGGTTACAACTGACTCGATTCGAGTTACCTTTGCAGGCAACAGTTCGAGCTTATTTCGAACTGGTTTTTTTTCATGTTTATGGTTTTCAAATCTATTTTACACCCAACCTCAAACTAAATACGATAGTAAAATGAATAAAGAATGAGATAGAGAACAAAATGCTTACATTATTTCGAGATTCCGATCGGGAAAATGGGTTGCCGGAAATTCGCCGGAAAATTTGTCTTTGAAATTTGAAGAGAGAAAGTGAAAGTAAAAGAGAAAAGGAGAAAGAGAGGTATAAGACATAGTGTAATATGTTTAAAGGGTATGAATGTCATTTCACAACCCAAAATGGCTAAAAAAGATGTGTTTGAAAAAATTGGCTGTTTTTAATCTTTTCAAGTTGGAAATGGCCAATTTGACACATTTCCACAAAAATTATTGAAAAACAATGTCACTGAAAAAATTAAAACGCAGATTTTGCGTGAAGTATCAAAAAATCGTATGGAGTTTTCGATAACAGGAGATTTCGTGTAGATATATTCAAATTCATTGTACAAAATTTATCATTCCGCAAAAATTTTTCGATCACACAACCGAATAGGGCATATACCTGAGAACTCTTTCGCAACAGGGTAGGGTTTCTAAAAAAGGAAGAAGACAATATTTAAATGATGTATTTTTGTAATTAATCTAACAGACAAGGGTAGACAAGTCATATCATGGACAAGTTGAAGGGAATATTCTACTTTTGACTTACTTGGATAGAGTGTGATTATTTAATACCACCTATTGTGTTGGGATTAATAATCAATTGGGAGATAGATTACAATCAAAAATCGCATTCCAATACCGAACCCTTATTAATTATCCCAAACAAGGGATACAGTAGCATATAGTGGCTTATTCTGGTTAATCTATAATGACAAACGAGTATTTAAGTGATACATGTGCACCATGCATAATGGAATTACATCAACGTTAAATAATATCCACTAACGTGACTCTGTATTTAGTATTTACTAGTTAATCATTAAAGTTATATATTTAAAATGATAGCTATTAAAAATAGTGTATCTTTGCTAAAATATTGAGGTTTTATACTTGCTATTTATTTATTTATTTTAAATATGATTGAAGATTAATTCTGTTTAATAAAATCAGTGCTGAATAGAACTTAGGGAACAATTAATTGATAGCATATTTTATAATATAAATTATCAAATAAATTTAACCTTTTATTAAAATTAATAGTACCTTTGTCATTGGTTTAGGGCTAAAAGTTTAATTATAGAGGGATATTTGATGCAAAACTAATAATACAAGGGGATAATTTATAAATTATGAAAATTTATTATATTATTCAGTAAAGACGTAAATTCATATTATTAAGATTCAAATCGGTTTTAAAGATTTTTGTTTTTCGAATAAATCACTAGTTCGCATATAAATAATAAAAACAACATATGTTATCAGAATTACATGTAGTACATGTATCATGCACTTGAAAAGTAACTAGTAGACAATTGGACGAGTTCCTCTGTTCTAAAATAGAGTTTTATCTCTTGTTTCACCGCATGAATGATTGTCGTGTGTATAAAATTCATGTTAAAACCCTAGAATTTATGGTTTAAAATTAATGTGGTAATTTTTATGCACGTGGCAATTATCTGTGCAATGGAATATGAGATGAAATACCCTTTTAAAATAGATGATCCCATCTGGTAAACAATACGTGATTTAGAACAACATTCGTTCACATACATTTTAGCACCACCCTTGTGTCGAACGCGTCGTGATCATTTTTAATCAAAACCAACTATAACCCCACCCCCACCCCCCCAAAAAAAGGCATTTTTGATCATGTATTCCACCACTAATAATAAGATTATAGGGATCACTATCCATCCTCACAAACATCTCCTCCATCCAAGAATTTTACACGAAGATCTAGGCATTGGACAGGTGAAGAATAAAGGATAACGAGCCCAGTTACAAGAGGTACAACGTAAAGTGTAAACCCAAAAACCAATGGAGGAATATAAAATAAACGTCTGGAAAATGAGCTTAATGAGTAATACCGGCTGGAGGAAATAAGGTGGTTGCAAAGGTCACGAATACTATGGTTGAAGGAGGGCAATCGTAATACCAATTTTTTCCATAAAAAGGCTTCTTTTAGAAAAAAAGGAATAACATTGAACGACCTAAATGGGACGACGAATAGTGGATAAAAGACCAACAAAAAATCTTGGATAATCTCGTGAACTTTTTAAAACACTTGTTCTCATTTGTTGCCATGAATCAGTTACATAGAGTCCTAGAGTCAATAGAGCCTAAGGTTTCCAACAATATGAAAGATATCATTGCATGACCTACATTGCGGATGAAATGGCCAAGGCACTCCAACAAATGCAGACTTCCAAGTCACCGAGACCTGACGGTATGCATCTTTCTTTTACCAGAAATTCTGGAACATCACTAAACATGATGATTTACATTCTGCACTCGAGATTCTCAATAATGGTCAGGACCCGTCGTATAAACCACACCCATATCGTTTTAATTCCAAAAGTTAAAAATCATGAACAACCAAAAGACTTCCGCTCTATTAGCCAATCCAATGTCATAATGCGTATTATTTGTAAAACTATTGCGAATAGGCTTAAATCGATCCTCCCCGCTATTATCTCCCCCTCTCAAAGTGTGTTTGTCCCGGGTAGACCTATTACTGATAATGGTATGCCAACCTTTGAAATTTTTCATTACATGAAAAAGAGGAAAAATGGTCGTAAAGGATTTTTAGCTTTGAAGCTCAATATGAGTAAAGCTTACGATATGGTTGAGTGGTCATTCCTAAAACTAGCTATGCAAAAAGTGTCGGCAGATACCTTTCTCCAAATAAAAAAACAAGTTGG
Organism: Rehmannia glutinosa; assembly: GCA_016081115.2. Lineage (NCBI taxonomy): Eukaryota > Viridiplantae > Streptophyta > Magnoliopsida > Lamiales > Orobanchaceae > Rehmannia > Rehmannia glutinosa. The sequence continues at coordinate 348,793 of JABTTQ020002761.1, read as the reverse complement.
GGGTTCGAGACGTGGAGTACTATACCAAATACTTGGGGTTACCCAAACTCTTTGATCAATCCAAGAAAATGATATTCAGTAATATGGTGGGAAAAGTTCAAGGTAAATTAAAATCGTGGAAATAAAATTATTTATCGTGGACGGGAAGGAGGTGCTAATTAAATCGATGATACAAGGGTTACCCACTTACATAATGAACTATTTCTCAACGCCACACTCGGTTTGTCAAGAAATCGAGAAGGCTATTGCGCGTTTTTGGTGGGGATATGTAAAAAGGGACAGAAAGCGCCATTGGATCAATTGGAGTACAATGACAAATTCGAAGGAAAAAGGTGGAATGGGCTTTCAAGAGTTTCTATGTTTTAATCTCTGTATAATAGCCAAGCAATCTTAGAGAATTCTAAATATCCTAAACTTCCTTTCGGCAAAACTGCTCAAACTCAAATATTTTCCCAAAGACCATTTCTTCTCGGCTAAGATTGGATATGAACCAAGTTATATATGGAGAAGTTTATGTGCATCATGTCAATTGGTGAAGGAGGGATCAACATGGTGTATTGGAAATGGAGCCTCTATCGATATAAGAACATATGGGTGGATTGGATTGGGACAAAGGAATAAACCGGACTCGGTTAAGGCGGGAATATTGAATGTAGAATGGTTTTAGTGATCGACCATGACGTCAAGACATGAAGAGCTGAAGTGGTATATGCAAATCTTACAAAAGAAGAGTCTAAAAAAAAATACTTGCTAAGCAACTCAGTTTTGACTTCCAGCAGATAAAAGAATTTGTCACCACTTCGCTTGAACAAGGAGAGACGTACAGTAGCCTCATTCCGATCTCTGTACTGGGACATGGTCAGTTTCGCAATAAACTTTGTTTTGAAGGTACAACGTTCAAGTTTCAAGAAGTGATATCAAAAGCAATCAGTTTGTTCCATGAATTTCACGACATTCACAATTCATACCAATCAAACATAACTATCCCTACAGCTCCAAGATGGGACTCTCAAGCGGATATGGTGCAATTGAAGTTATTTCCGACGCAGCGGTTTATAGGAATGACACAATGAGATTTGACATGGTGATTTTGCGACAAGATGTTACCCCAGCTCTGGCAGCATGTAAGAGATTGAAGTTAATGGGGCATACTATTGTTGCGGAGGGACCGGCACTGACATGGGCATTGCAGATTGCGGTGGAACATGGTATTCGAGCGTGTATCTGACAGCAAGTTACTGATTGATGGAGTTAATAACTGAAATCCTTCTGATTCTTATGGGATATGATGACATCCACCAAGTTGCTAAACATATTAATTGTTTCTCATTTGTTTTTATTCCTAGAACTAAAAGCAAACATGCTCATTTTATGGCACATTTTGAGGAGTCAGTCGGTGCTGAAAGGGTTTGGGAACATGAGTTTCCAGCCCAAATTATGCGGATGTGCCTGTTGCCGATGCGAATATTTGAAATTTGCTTAAAATGAAATCAGCTTTCCCCAAAGAAAAAAAAAAGAATATCAAACACCACAATACTCCATATCACTGCAATCTTAAAGAAATGATGGAAAATGCTTTCTTCACTATGTATTCAAAATTTCATGAGTGGTTTGCAAGACGAAAGTCTATTCTCGTAATATATCTTTGGTAGGTTAGACATAAACATCACGGGATAATTACAAAAACTGCCTCTAATGTTTAGTCTAATTACAAAAAAACAAAAAAAAACACAGTTATCTTTTATAAATTACAAATATCCCTTAAAGTGCTACACTACAAACACCCCCTTAAAATTTGTATTTACCAACAAATACCCTCCTCATAATGCAATTTGTAAAATTGAAACAAATGTCAGGTGAAGTTTGTGATTTTGAAAATAACTGGATTGTTTTGTAATCAACCCTAAATATCACTGAAAACATCACCTGATCAATTAGCGACAACAAACTCTAAATAAAAGTGATTCTGAACTTCCTCTTGGAAAAAATAACTGAGTTTTCCACATATAAGTTGAGAATAGCTTTTTCTTAGAGTTTTGCAAACACTCCCATAAACTCTCTTCCCAAGGGAAAGAACCGAAGGAAACACGATTTCTTGCATTGTCCCAAAATAGCATTACACCAAACAGACTAGACAAATAGACAATCACCCTACCGTAAATTCAATATTAAGCATACAACATCCTATAGTAAGTTAAACATGAGGAACTAAAAGGTTAAAGTAAGGTTTTACAGCTGCTGCTTTCTTTTCCTAAAAGAAAGAGAGCACAACTACTATTCACAGTGCAAAACCAAAAGAAAAAGTACCCGGCAAAATCCAAGACGAAGCATCAGTTGCTATTTAGTGGGTGCCTCTTGAAAGCTTTTGATTCCCGATAATCAGCATTTGCGCTTAGAACCATATGCCTTTGATTTTAAGAAAGGTTTCTTGGTCTTTAAACTCTTGGAGCCGTACGTACCATTATCAAAATCATCACCACTGTCATCTTCGAACTTTCCTTTGCGTTGTTTTTCACCTTTCCCGCACAAAACTATCCTGTTTTCATCCCTTGGCCGCTTTAACTCAAAGTTTTCCTGGGGCCTCCATATGAAGATTGACCTGTGGGAACAAAGTAATGATGCAGTTCAATCAATTACGAGCACTGAACAAATAATTGAAGTAAAACAACAAGAATAAAAGAACCATAGCATCCTAACATAAAATATGCTACACAGGAATATCGGAGTTTAAGCCTCTTTGTTCGAAGAGACTGGTTGATGCCATAATGTTATTTGGTGTTTTAAAACAATGAAAAAATCAAGAAGTTGAATCTAAAGCATACCTTGAAAGATCAGTAATGCAAAACAAAATTCTCCAACAATATTACCATATGAAGGAATGTCCCCCTCGCTTCTGTAGGGACAAGGAGGGGCAGTTACCATCCCAAATATCATTTCTTGTAAAGATGTGTTCTATACATGGATTTGTTTGAGATTGTTGACAAGATTGATGAAATAATTTGGGTAAGTTAGGATTTGATAATATAATTGAGTTCAATAACATGTTTGGGAACTATGATTGTGAAGTGATTATTTTAGTAGGATAACAATATTTTGTTTCACATTGACGATAAAGTTGGATAAGTTTCCAAAATGAGCAAATTACCACAAATGAAAAATAGAAATGTAATACCACCCACGCAAATGAGGGACAAATTCGTCCTGATTGAAGTTGGGTCGAATTATATAATTGCACCTCTATGACCTTAAGCGGTTATCAACCAAGAGCAGGACAAAAAAAGAGGCCGGGATTAGTATCATGGGTTGTAGTCAAAGATCTCAAATCCTGACCAATCAAGTTTCCCAAATGAGTCCTATGTATTTATATTTGTCCAAGGTCTGTTCCTAGTATATTACCAAATTTAATATAGGGATAATTACAAAATCACCCCTGAGGTTCGGGCTAATTACAAAAAAACCCAAAAGTTTTTTAAAATTACAAAAAACCCCTTGCAGTTTGTTCCATCTTGCAATTTGCCCCTTCATAAGCAAAAAACATATAAAAAACCCTCTTGAAATTTGTAGAAATATTACAATTACCCCCTTAAATTTCGGACAAAATCAAACCTCAAGGATTTTTTTGTAATTTTTTAAATAAATTCTGTAATCTCAAGGTTTTTTTGTAAATATCCCTTTAATATATTACAATACATAAGTTATCACAGCTCATATTGTAGGCCGTGAAACATTTCTTCTCCAAATAGAAGACAAATGATTTCACCTAAAATATTTTGACAATTGGGTTGCATATGTATACTTCTTGAGTTGGGCTCCCTCACTCACATAAAATTGCCTAACAATAAATTACAAAAGTCATGCTATTCCTGAACTCGCATGTATATATAAGATATGGATCCAATGGGTCCTCCCAATTGGGGTGAGTCCATAGGAACCAATTCTAACCATAGATTAATATTTTTGGGTGGTCCAGATTTTTAGGGGAGTTTTATATTTATTTTTTTGTTTCAACAACTAAGAAGGGTAGGGTGGTCATTTTACAATACAGAATCAGTTATTGAGATTTGATGAGATCTCAATCACGTTAAATTTCCTTCCCTCTTTCACGCGACACATGCTTTCAATTTTTGAGTAACCCATATTCCCTCATATTCACGTTTTTTTTCTCCAGCATATTCTGTTGTTAACTGCTTATGTAATATAATTATATTGCATATGTAAGTTAATCATATCCGTGTTGCATATGTAGTATATATTTGTTGATTATTACTTGCTTATGTAGTTAATGTATTTGTGTTGCATATGTAGTATATATTCGTTGCTTATGTAGTATGAGTTTGTTACTTATGACTTGCTTACGTAGTTAATGTATCTGTGGTGCATATGCAGTGTATATTCGTTGCTTATGTAGTATAGGCTTGTAGCTTATGTAGTATGAGTTTGTTGATTATGTAGTTAATGTATCCGTGGTGCATACGTAGTGTATATGCATTGCTTATGTTGTATAGGCTTGTTGCTTATGTAGTATGAGTGAATATGCATTGCTTATCCGTGGTGCATACGTACTATGGCAAATTTTCTACAACTTTTTTCACACATTAGTGAATTGAAGAAGGAGGAATGATTTCTCACAGTAGTGCGTTGAAGAAGGAGGAGGATTATTTACGTTGAATTTGTTACGAGATTTGGAAGGATTATGTGATCTCAGAATCAGCTGAATCCCGTTAATATTGGGCTATGTTGGAGGATGACTAATTTACCCCTGTGTTTAAATTGCAGATTACAAGCTAGTTAATTAAACACAGGAGTAAATTAGTCATCCTCCAACATAGCCCAATATTCACGGTATTCAACATATTCACGGGATTCACGCAATCCTTCCAAATCTTAAAGCAAAATCAACATAATAATCCTCCTTCAACACACTACTGTGAGAAATCCTTCATCTTTCTTCTTCAATGCATTACCAGGGGCTGAAAAAAGTTGCAGACAATTCGCCATAGTTGCTAGAATTCGACTACAGTTCGAAGGTTGCTTATGAAGATGTAATTTGTTGCTTGTATAGATGTGTCATGGTGCTTTTAGATATATTAACTACATAAGCAAGTCATGAGCAACAAATCCATACTACATAAGCAACAAGTCTATATTACATAAGCAAGAATATACACTACGTATGCACCACATATATATATTAATTACATAAGCAAGTCATAAGCTATAACCCCATACTACATAAACAACAAGCTTATACTACATAAGCAACGAATATACACTACGTATACACCACAATTACATTAACTAAATAAGCAAGTCATAAGCAACAAGCTCATACTACATAAGCAACAAACCTATACTACATAAGTAACGAATATATACTACGTATGCACCACATATACATTAACTACATAAACAAGTCATAAGCAACAAACTCATACTACATAAGCAACAAATATACACTACATATGCAACACAAATACATTAACTACATAAGTAATAAGCAACAACTCCATACTACATAAGCAACAAATATATACTACATATGCAACACAGATATGATTAAATTACACATGCAATACAGTTATACTACACATGCAATACGATTATATTACATAAGCAGTTAACAACAGAATACACTGGAGAAAAAAAATGTGAATATAAGGGATATGGATTACTCAAAAACTGCAAGCACGTGTCGCGTGAAATGGGGTAACATATTGAACGTGATTGAGATCTCATAAAATCTCAATAACTGATTCTATATTATAAAATGACCACCCTACCCTTCTTAGTTGTTGAAACAAAAAAAATAAATATAAAACCCCCTAATCTAGACCACTCAAAAATGTTAATCTATGGTTAGGATTGGGTCTTATGGCTCACCCCAAATGGGAGGACCCATTCGATCCATATCCTATATATATATATATATATATATATATATTTACTAGAATGAAATTAATAAGAAAAGAAATCAAATGCTAATAATTCAATTATAATTTTCTTCAGAACTTGTATTTCGCCAGCAAACCCCTTATATTTGTTCTTGAATGTTGTGTGTTCCAAATCAACACATAAAGCAGGAGCATAAAACAACCCTTGAGAGACTAGCAAATGAAATTATAAGACACATTTAAAAGGGCAAGAACGGCTGAATCTTAATAAGGACAAGTTTAAAACAATCCAGAATTTGTCTTAACCCTGCAATCATAGAACATCAATTGAGGGGGTGGGGTGGATTGGAGGGCGATTACTGTTACTCTGTCATTTACTAGAAGAAAAGGACTTCTGGCACGCACAACTTATTGTAGGATAAAAAAGAAATGATAATTCATAACATAATGACATATAAAAAGATTATCATGTTGACAATAATGATATGATATACAAACCTGGAACTACCAGACGCCAAAACATCATCACGTGGATGTAGCTTATTTACGGGACTGATTGTTGTAATGTTTGGATCCATCACTTCAGCAACTAACTGACCTTTACTTACATCTATAAAATCGACGGGATGCAAAGCTATTCCATCGTAATTTTCACTTATATAACGCCCAACAACAACAAGGGACTCTGAGGCGTCCTGCATAAAATGCAAATTTTCACAGGTTAAAAGTTGATTAAACAAAAGGCATTTCATAAACGGAATATTCCGGTTAGTCAAGCTATACAGAAAGAACTCCCCACCTTTGGATCCCATTCTGCTCGGAAAGGAGTCAAATGTCGGTTAAAATCATGACTGTGCACAATTTCTCGGCTTGGAGAATCCAAATTTCCAAAGATGGAATCCCATACACGGAGTCGGTTGTCCTGAGACGTAGTAAGTATTTTGCTACCACTTTGTGGAGAAAAATAGGCTGAGTTAACTACACGCTTGTGTGAAAGGTCATAAATAGAAGATCCAGCTTCTAGACGTCGCATGTCCCATATACGAGCCTGAGGTAAATACAGATACTGTTTAACGGGCCATACAAACAAACGGGAAAAAATAACACGAAATCCAAGTGTCAAAATTCTAACCACCGAACATCATAGTAGTTTATCAACACTCAACAAAGAGGTATGGTTTATCGCTGATCAAGCACACACCAAAGACTGAAATAAACAGAGTAAAACGAACGATTGAATATAGAAAGCTTACAAAGTGATCATTTCCACAACTCAACAGAAGTTCTGGTTGAAGAGGATGACAATGTAAACCAGTAACTTTGCTTCCTTTCTTGTGAATCAATATAGGCTTCCCTGTCACATTATTGGATCGCATATCCATCCTGTATGTGTACGTGTGAGAAAAAAGCCAGTTAATTCAAAACCTGGCTTAAAAATATGTCATGCATGTGGATAATTGTGTGATGTGCCGAGTCCATATCGAATGCAGGGTAATAGTCTTAGCTGCTGCTCTTTGTTCTACAGTTACTTTCCACTCCAAGTACGGTTTTATTTAGTTCAAAAATATGATTTCTTATAACGCCAAGATAAAAGTAATACATTCTGACTTGCTCAGTTTAAGTCACTAAAGAACAGAAATAAAATAAAAAAAAAAGGGAAAAGCAAAAACGAGAGATGGGGGTGGGGGTGAGGGCAGGGAGAGAAAATTGGTTGAATATTTCGACATATTAGATCAACTAGTTCAAGATACTATGTAATGATTAGCAAAAAGAAAATTTCTAAAATGCATAAATAGCTAGATAATCTAATTGCTACAATAAACCCACAAGTAAATGCAAACAGAAAATATGAAAAATATAAAACTAAATTCAGAAACTTCAATTACTGTTCACTTTGATGATGATTGACATACAGATAGAACTCTTTAAAATCTTCATCAGCCAGTAGGAAGCATTATGTTAGAAGGATATAGAGTACATTAATAGTAAGTGAGTAGAGTACATTAATAGTAAGTGAGTGAGCAACTTCCTTTCTCTCTCTTTTTTTCATTTTTTTTGCCTTACTGATTCCTCAATATATATAATCTAAATTTAACAGAATATACACACATGTAGAGAAGTCCAAAATTATCCGCAGCGAGCAAAATCCCTTTGTCAGAGTTCATATCCAAACCATAGAGCATCCTCCAGCTGCTAGGCCCCTAAAGGAAAGCCACAACCACCCATTAAATGAAACTCCAGATGTAATACATAAATATACTATATGTATAACTATAGCAGCCAAAAAATTAAACTTAACATCAACAACGGAAATCTCCAAAGACTAATGAAAGGTAGAAACAAGAAAATCAGAACAGCAAAAGGCAAACAAAATGACAAGATCCCTTATTTTTGTTATTTTGTTTTGTTACTAAAGCTTTTTTGGGATGGAATGGGCGTTTTTATCTTCTTTGAATATTGTTTTGGTTGGTGGACAATGTTTTCTTGGGATACACTAGAAGCTCAAGTAAAATTGGAAGTAAAAATCCGTGAGCCTTTTTGTCCCTATTCCAAATTGCACAAAGAGAAGGACAATGTACTAAAACAAATAACCATTCAAGTATGTTCATTAAGAAAATAGAACCGTACAACCGAATATGCATAATTTATTCTCTAGCAATTATTTAAGTTCCATTCTTTTCCACACATCTTCGATCCTCCCTCTTGCCTATCCTCACTTACCAGCTAATGTAACATACAATAACTATGACTCCAAAAATGAAGTGTACATTTTCTCTGTCCAGCCTTCTCCTCTATGGATTTGACATTCGTAGAACCTAAAATAAGCATAGAGACTTGTTCCAAAAAAAAAAAAAAGGAAAAAAGGTGAAGCGTATTAAGTCTACAAAAACTTTCTTACAAAATTATTCCAATTCAAACATTGTAATTATAGCTTCTAAGCATGTTATGTAATGGGAAACAAATTAGCATCAGTAGATCAGAAATACTCATTGTCTTGACCAGTTTCAGATGGTGTCTTAGAAGAAACAAAAAATCATGCTTAAGTTGTTTAAGAATACAAGTCAAAGATGGCAATTTGGGTTATTAATAGTTATTGCCCTGATATAATTGTTTTAAGCTTAAAGAATAACTACCCACGTGCAGCCAATTAATTAACTGGGTGTAAATGGGTTGAAAATTAGATGATGTATTCATCATCAACTTATGTACAAAAGTAGTTATTATACAAAGTGGTTGTATGATTCTGGTTGTAGTTATTATACAAAGTAGTTATCAACTCATGAGAATTTGTTTGGTTCTTCCAGCAATTCAAGAAAAGAACTCTCAATTGGCTTGACGCACCAAACAGAATTGTTCATGATACTCTCTATAGGGAGAGAAGTACCATCATCTCAGCTAATCTTTCTCTCCCCCGACGCTTGATGTCTCATCTAGTATTGATGCTTTACCAATCTCCCCGACGAGTTAATAACTGTTCCAAGTTTCTATATCATTTATGCAAACATAAAATATGCTGACATATTTATAAAGCAATGGATATATAAACATTCGTCCAACCAAACAGAAAAAGATGAGAACACATCAGATATATGTAGAGGTACACGGAATTATCTCCCTCCACCCCAACACTCTCTCACCATTGTGACCTTAGCCCCACCCACAGACTCTGATACCCTCTCCAAACCCTGTCAACAACCCCCTTGATCAGCATATATACTCAATCAGCTTCAGTCACTAGTATTTCTTTTAATTGCAGATATGGAAGTACCTGCCACCCATTAGGATTAAGGTTCAGCAATGATAATGAAATTCCAGTCTCTAAGTCAGTACTGCTGATTGTTCCATCAGAAGAAGCACCATAAACTGTTCCATCATTCGTTGGATTAAACCTGTAGTTATATAAAGGACAACCATCTTGAATCATGACACCAGTTACATATAGAATGAATGTCAAAGCTGAGCACTGAATTATGCCAACTAAACAAGAGTAGCAGAACTCACTTCATGTTGTTCAGAATGCAACCATGAATGTTCCCATATACCGTCCTCTCATGCACTTTCCCATAATCCCAAACTCCAAGTTGTCCTTTCTTCACCACATTAAAAGGTAATTTTCACTAGAAGTATTTGATATACTCAAATTGACAGCTTTTGACAATGGAAAATAAAGAGCTAACCTTGTCGCCAGATATAAGAATATTGTTTCTTGTTGGATGGAACTCCAAACATGTAATACGTCTGCTATGATATCTAATTACTGCACAGTTCACTTTATTTGGGATCAGAAATGCTGGCTTGATCTGTTCCAAGAAAGAACAAAAAGCAAATCTTTAATAAGGTGCAAGTTATAAATTGTCATATGAAGTCTTTACGTTCCTAATTTTAAGAATGAAGCAAAAAATGAGACGAAGTAGAAAACTGAAAGCACAATGTGACACAACCATCAATCCATATACACAAAGTAGAATCTCAAAGTTCCATGTTAGGTTACAAATCTTTCATAAAGTTCTGAAAGAAAAAACAAAAAATGTTGGGAGTCACAGACCAATCAACCCAATGAGGTACCACAGAACTAGCCAATGGAATCCAACCATTGTAAATCTTTTTTTATAAGTACTAGCTCATAACATATGAAATCTAATATCGGAAAAAATGGTTAATGCTTTATAATAAATAGATGGAACCAAGGAATAACTGTCACCACTAGTGTCCCTGAAGCACTCATAAGTTCAACTAAAATGAAACAACATTTTAAACTCAAATACAAATATAGATGACAGACAACCATGAATGATCATTGAAGAATCCATACAGTAAAAGAGTTCAACGCCGTACTAATCCAAATGAAAAAGCTAACTACAAAGTGAAATGACAACCTCTCATATCAAAAAGACATGCCTATTCTATTAATTCAAGAAAATATGAGAAACCTTACCGCAGAAACACGACACCTAAGTTGGCGTTCAAAAACATACTCCAACGAACTGTGAGTGCTCTTGTGGGTTGCTGGGGCGACCCCATATTCGGTAGCCACTCGGTGTGGACAAGTCATCGTGGTGTGCCCTACAATTCCCAAATCAAGGGGTTAAAAGCACCCCCTTTAAGCACACAACACAAAACGAAAATGATCCTCAAATAAATAACGTCACAAGGTTCATGAAACTTGACCAGCCGATTGAAAAGCAAAGCAAGGCATGAGAAACCAAAAACGGAAAGTAAGTAAAAACTTTAAAAACAACAGATATTACAAAAGAATATTGCATTTTCAACAGCATAAGGAGCCTTCTCATAAATTACCAGGCATTTTGCATAGGAAACAGGGCTTCATTGGGCAGTCAATGTAAGTGGCACCTCTGAACCCGGCTTCATGACCCGGTTTCTTGCACACCTAAACATTAGCATAAAACACAGGCTTTCACAAATATTTTGTACATACACACAATACACATACAAAAAATTGTATATCTACATATCCAATGGTTGAAGGGTTTACTTTGCAGACTTTCTTGAGGCTAATAGTGATGGGTTCTCTCCTAATTTTCGTCGATGTCGAAGCCTCATCCTTCTCTTCAACATGTTCGTCATCCGACTCTTCTGCGACGTCGTTTTGGACTTCATCATCATCCTCTTCTTCTTCGGAAGAACTTTCCTCCGAGTCTGAGTCCCTCTCAATCAAGACTTTCGGGAACGACATGCCTCTGGTCTGCGGCGCCATTTTCAAAACTGAGTGATTTAACAGAAGAGTGTGTTTTATATTTATGGAAGAATTCACGAAATGAAATATTTTATAAAGAGAAATAAACATATATATACGAGGGAGTTTCTTATTGACCGACTATGGAAACAAAAGGACATTATGTGTACAATTACTGAAGTACCCTTAGCTTCTAATACCACCTAATTTGAAATTTTTAAAGCCACTACATTTGTTTTTATGACAAAATTAAGCAACTAAACTGTCTAATTCGGAGTTTAATTTTATTTTATTTGTATTTGAATTTTTAGGTTTTTAATCAAAAGTTTCCATAATAAAAAAAAATTATCTTGTAACAAAGTAGTAAAGTGTGACGTATTTGTAAATCATTGACGTAATAAAGAGATGAAAAGATATCACTTTATATGTTTATAATATCACGGGTAATGTTTAATAGTTAGTGGTGTCATGTAGGTGATACTCACACTCTGAGAATTTAGGATTTAGTCTCGGGGTCCTGGGTTCGAGTGTGGGGGAAAACATAAAACTCACTTCCAAAAGTGGGAAGTCCATGAGTGACAATGCGGAGGAAAGTCCAAAGGGAAAGGTTAAGGAAATAAAACCCGTTTGGGATAGCCCCGATTTTTACAAAAAGGCACCTTTTTTGATATAGTTGTTATAGAAAAATAAAGACTTTATCTAAAAAATGTAGCATTATATAAAACTGCCGGAAAAAATATGAGGAACAAATTTGAATATTTATTCAAAAAAAAAAAAAAAAAACTATGTTCCTAATAAATTATTTTCTATCTGATGTTCTTGTAATAATAGATTGCAGTGCAGGTTGGATGAAATTATTATTAATCAATACCATATTTGAAAAAATAGGGCACACAAACGAAGGGTATAATTTGCGCTTTTGTGAATTGGCGGGACATTACGTGGCAGATTGTCAGCCGAAGGCTGGTCGTTGTCTCTCGTGTTCACTACGCGCTTGGACTTTTCCTCTTCTTTTTATTTCATTATTTTTTTGTTACTTATGATTTATAAGTAATTAAATGGATTTGTGGAGTTATATATTGATGAATATTTTTTCAATCTCTATGAGGTAGTTGAATATTTGTATTGAAACTTTTAGGGATTGCAACGGGGCGGATCTGGAACGAGTATGGTTAAACTTGGCACCTGCCCGCCTAAGAAAAATTGGACCCGAGATCCGTCCCGTCCCGTTTAAGACCCGCCCGGACCCGTGACCCGGCAAGTCCAACCCGCTGGACCCGCCATATTACATCAAAGTGATTCTGACTCTGTAAGACTCCTACTCCTCTCTGTTTTACTGTGTAAAACTGTAGTTGGATTTTTCCAAAATACTCCAAAGATTTAGATCAATTTTTATTTGAAAATCTAGTAAGAACTAAGAAGTTCCACAGCAAATCAACAAACCACCAATAAATTTTCTGAAGGGAAAATTAAAACAAATTAAGAAGATGAGGAATTTGTTGGTGGTACATTTTCATCAAATAATTTGTGGGCAACAATATGCTTACATCTTGCCCCAAGCACTGACGGACTGATTATGCTGAGGAAAAACTAATATTGAGTTATGGGAAGCATTAAGCATGGTGGATTGGGCGGAGGTCAAGTAGTGATAGGAGCAAGGGGATTGAAAGGAAAAGAGTAAAAATGTGCAGAGCAGGTTAACAGGTAAGAAAAATTAATAAAATAATAATTATGTAACGGGACGGGTCCGGGGCGGGTCTAGCTGGACCCGTTACCCGCCCCGGACCCGGTGGATTTTAAAACAGCAGACCCATTACCCGCCCCAAGACCCACTTACCCGGGTTCAAACCCCCCTCCCCCCAAGGCGGGTTCATTCCAGGTTCGGGTTTGAACCCGCCCCATTGTCATCCCTAGAAACTTTAATAGTTTATATTAACACTAGGATTTTCTGTTTGTGTAATCTGGTATAATAGTATGCTTTTAATTAATATACATTTAAAAAAACTAACTAATATACATTTTGGTAAAGATAGATTGGAATATATTTGATTCTAGTTTTTTAGATTTATTTCAGATATTTGTTTTTTTTTTATTTTTTTTTTCCTTTCCGCTACTAAATTGCCAACTTATTTTCCTCGAAAATGTCAGGCTATCATTAATAGCGTTGATAAAGCAAAAGAAACTGCTAAAGTTGATCGAACCAACTGTACCACACCGCAATTGCTTATTTATTGAAAAAATCGTGATTAATATTTTTTAACTAGATTGCACCTCATAGGATGGTGCAATTACAATTTAAGATCTCAAACCGCCCGACTGCACCACAAGTAGAATAATATATATATATATATATATATATAGAGATTGGATCAAATGAGACCGATATGGACTAATCTTTGCAATTGGATGAAAATATTGGATGGATGAGATCTTTCCACTTTTTTGGTAACTACTTTGTAACCCCCTTTCATTAAGGACAATATAGCAATTTTTGTTTTAACGTTTTTATATGGGATCTAATTATAATTGTATTATTTAATGTCTTATTTAATGGCGCAATTTAAGGGGCAGTTTTTTTAATTTATTTTTCCGGAATCTAGCATATTTAGTCTTTTTCTTTGCTGAAACGACTTTTTAGATAATGCATAGTTAGTTATTTTCTATTGCAATACTTTATGACATAGTGGAGAGTAATCATAATTAGTTTTCTTTTGATGCTTAGATAGATTTTAGACAACACATAGTTATTTATTTTTCGTTGCATTGTTTATGACACTTATTGCATAGTTGGATATAATGTATTGCACATTTAGTTTGTACACACTGCATATGTAGTTTCTGACAGTACATAGTTAGTTGATTATTGATGCATAGTTTATGACACGTATTGCATAGGAGTATAATTTACTGCATATTTAGTTATTTTTTTCATGACATATATAACTTCTAGACAATGCATAATTAGTTCATTTTGATGCATTGATAGCTTTTAGACAATGCATAGTTAGTTGATTTTTGTTGCATAGCTTTAATAGCAGATTCTCTTTCCAATTGTGTATTCGTTATTCATGGGATTGTGGAAGATAATGACATATTCTCTTTCCAATTGTGTATCCATTTTTTATGGGATTAGTTGTCAATTAAGGATAATTTTACTTTATTACCTTTTCTTTGATTAAATTAATTATTTAATTATATTTTTTGTCCATCTAATCATAACCAGTCAATTATTCAATCAATGGATAAAATTAGTCCCTACGTTCTCACTTAAGGTCATGTCTTACTGGATCCTCTCCCTATACTCTATATATACCCTATATGTACATATATATATGTATATATATATATATATATATAGAGAGAGAGAGAGAGAGAGCCACTTACCGTGAGACTGTAAGGACTAATCACAACCACTAATATCAAATAATCAACGGACAAGATTGGTATTAATTTTTAAATATTAAATAATTAATTTAGACACAAAAGAGGTAACAAGATAACAATATGGTGTAACCAACTTACCATTTAAATCAGCTGGCTAAAAACGGAAGTAATCTCTTCGTATCAATCCTGTTCCATACACATATCAATCCCACAAAAATCGTCATCAATCCCACAATTAAATCTCTCTCTTTCTCTCTCATAGTTCCACCATTAACGCATACATAATTATTGTGATTCTACTGCATAATTAGAATAAGTATAATGTATAGATAGTTATGAAACACTGGATAATCAATTATTGTTTGATGCATACATAGTTATGAGATACTGCATAGTCATATTTGTTTGGTGCATATATAATAATGACATAATGCAATTAATTGTTGGTTGATGCATAGATAATTATTAGGCAATGCATAGTTAGTTGTTGTTTGATGTATAGATAATTATGAGACAATGTGTAGTTAGTTATTTTTTGATACACAATTATTTATTGTTTGATTCATATATAAATGTAACACAATGCATAGTTAGTTATTGTATGATGCTCAGTGTAATGCATACATGGTTTGAATAAATTGCATATTTAGAATATATATTTCTTATATAGTGGAAACTTACTGCATAATTATGCTCATTTTGATGCATACGTAAGGGAAACATATTGCATATTTCTTATCAATGTGATGCATATATTAAAAATGGGATAAAAACACTTAACCCTCCGTACTATGCCCGTTTTACACTTTGCCTACTAAACTTTATTTCGTTACACTATGCCTCATGTACCATGCGATTTTACATTTTTCCATATATGGACAGTGTTGCTCCTATAGTTTTGTCAATTTATTTTAATAGTTTTAGAAATCCATCTAAGTTAAAAATTAATTGCATCTGACCTCCAAAATTTATAAAATTATTACATAATTTAATCAAAATAAACTTAACTCCAAAACAACTTGTTCCCGGATTTATCAAGGCATGGGAACCCAACTGAGTCTTTTGATTTAAAATTGGATATAGTCCATTACGATCATATCAAGCCCAACATGCTTCTGTAAAATTAAAATATCCCTTAAAAATGCATACCTTTATTTGACCGAACTAGCACCGGGCGATACGGTTCACAACACCACCAGTTGGAAAATTACTGCCTCTAGATCGTTTGATAGATGATTACAACCATCCAACTTAAACTAATCAGTGAAGATGATCTACAAGTTATCCAACTCCTTCAGCAACTGCTCAGTACAACTTTGGTTCGTTTTCTATTCCAGGCATATAATATAACTCTTCAAAGGGATAAATTAATCAAATATTTTGAACACGCGTTGAAGCAAAAACCTTCTATTTATTAAGATCTTAAAGAAAAATTTATTACATCAATATCTCTTTTTGGGAGGGGAATACTTGTTTAGCATCTCATAAATGAGGCGTGCACTCGTAAATACATAAACTTAAAATTTAAAACACTCAGCTAATACGAGGGATGGCAAAATCCCCATGGGGAACCATCCCCATTGGTACCCGAGTAGTATGAGATGGGAAATGGTGATTCCCCGATTCTTAAGAACCGGCGATGGGACGGGGATGGTATTTATATCCCCCATCCCCGTTTTGATAAAATAGGGATTCCCCGTACCCATCCTTATTCCCCGATACATATATATTATATTTATTTATTATTATATTAATTCTATTTATAATATTTATTTTATTAAATTTAAAGACTAAAAGTATTTATTATTTTCATTGTTCTCATTATTTCTTTTATGTATTGTTTTATGTTTTTTTATTTATTTTAATTATTTTAAGTAATTTTTTTATTAAAAATTACAAATGGGGAACCCGATTTCCCGCAGGGACCCGATCCCCGAACGAAGATTCTCCATCCCCGTCCCAAATGCACAAAATAGGGAATGGTATGGGGATGGTATTTGGGATGGGATTCGGGAACGGGGATGGTATGTTCAATACCAGCCCCGTCCCCGCCCATTCACATCCCTAGCTAATACAAAATTTTCACTCATAATTTATTATAAGAAAACTAAGGGAAATGTTCGATATCCTCAACGTTCTTCAACTACTGCTATTTATAAACCTAACCGGACTTGAAAGGCGGATTCCAAATCTTGTTAAAGAATAAGACGTCACTGCTTACGTCTTAGGCCTGAATTATTGCCTTGCCAGTTATCTTCCTTTTTCTTCCGCGTGACTCAGCACATGTGATGGTTGTCGGGGAATATTTTAAAAATTTGATTTGCGTGGTCCCCAAGGATAACGCGTCTTGTGAGTTGAGCCCTTGTCTTTTCTAGCTGTATAGTCTTGTCAGTCGGGTTTGGTTCGGAATCTTTTTCAAACTCGGATTCTTTCTGTTCGAGGCATGTGCCATGTTACAGAATTTTCGGTAAGTTTCTTTATTGGCTGAAATCTTGTTCTCCCAGAGAATTCTTCTTTTTATCTCGAAAAGTTCCTTTGCAAATTCTATTGTTGATCCTGTCATTGAATTCAGAAGGAAAGATCCATTTGCTGAATTCTGGAAAACTTGAATGGATACTTGACTTTGTCCATTTCAGTTAGACAAACCCAAAGTCCCCATGCTTGCCTTGTAGAAGCTTCATCTTCTGAGATTGCTCCTACTTGTAATGGTACCTCTTCCGGTGAAGCTGCCTTAATGTATTTTAAAGCATTTTCATCTGGTTTTTTAAGCTTGATGAAATGAAAAGCTTCATTCAGGTCTTTCTTTGCTGGTTTTGGAGCTGCACTGATGGAATATAGTTCCAAAACATCTCCTCAGCCAAATGTGGATTATTGGCCCACGTCTCGTAAACTGCTTACCCAATCTATTTCGGTAACTTTGAAATTTCTGGGAGTTCTGGTGACACAGTGTATATTGAAGTTAAAGCTCCAAAAGTACACCATTCTTGTACTTCATTTGGATGACTTCCTGGTTTCATCCAAAGTCTTGGGTATTTGCCTGAGATATCAACCATTGCTTTTTCTGGGTTAATACCTTTTCTTGTAATTAATTTCTCCCATTGTCGTTGATAAACCTATATTGGAGAAATCTTAATCTCGTCAGTTTGAACCTTAGATTTGTCTGTCTGTGACCTAAGATTCAACTCTCCCTCTTTAACCCCAGAGGTGCTGGGTTGACTTGAAGACTCAGGTTGTGATACTGGAGCTTCAACATTCATTACAGTTTGTACATCCTCGGAGGATGCATAACCTGCAACACTTGTGATTATGGTATCTGAATCCATAACCTCCGGGTTAGACCCCATTCTCTAATCATCCCTTTTTGCATCGTAGGAGATTCAACCTGGATGAGACACCCTTGTAGTGCTAAGAACAATTGTCCTTGAGCGAACTGGTATGCTCGTATGGATTTCTGGTGAGCCTATTGGAGTCGTCCAGTGACTTCTGCATTGAGACATAATATCCCAAAATCTCGTTCTAGACTCTCCAGGTTTTTCCCGAGATGTCTTACTCATTTAAGGACCTCATCAGCAACGCGTCCTTCCATCTCGTGTCAAGAAATCTGCAAGAACATTTTCATGAGATTTTATAATACAATATCATAATCATAATATTGACATTCAGCTTGCCATCTAAGTAATCTAGCCTTTTCTGGTTTTGATTCAATTTTGTTTTTCAGAAAATCCTTGACACTTGAATTATCAATTTTTAAAGTAAACTTTTTAGCCAGTAAAAGTAGAGGCCATTTTTTGAAAGCCTTTCTAACTGCAAAGAATTCTTTCTCGTTGATATACTATTAATTTGCTTCAATGTCTGTAAATAGACCGCTACAATATCTGCATGGTATTTCTCCACTTGGTGTGGCTTTCGTAAGAACTGTTGCCCACCAATAATCACTGGCATCTGTATATAGAACCACTTCATCCTCGTCCTGTGGTATTGCAAGTTTCAGAAGCTTTTTACAAACTTCCTTGAGCTGCTTTAGTCCTTCTCGATGTTCATCTTCCCATTTGAATATAGCTTTTTTTTTTAAGTAATGGGCTAAACACCTTCCTGTAATGTGTCAGATTTTTTATGAACATTCCAGCAAAATTAACAACTCCAAGAAAACTTTGAAGTTGTTTCTTGTCTTTGATAATATCTGGAAATCCTTGTGTGTTCTCCACAATGTGGCTCTATAAAAAAATTCCAAATTTGTCAATTTCAATTACGAGAAATTCAATTTGTCTCGTAGCATTCACTACCTTCTTCTTTGAAAGCACTGATCCTTCTTTATGGCAAACATCTGAAAATATCTCCAAATATTTGAGATGCTCCTTCATGTTCTTTGACGCAATAACAATATCACCGATGTATGCGAACATGAAACTGAAATAATCCTTGAAGAGATTATCCATTTTCCTTTATATATCTGGAGTGTGTTAGCCAATCCCATAGGCATCACGTTCCAATATAGTGTCCTTGTGGTGTGGAGAGAGCTGTGAACTTCTTACTTTCTTTCTCCATCTTAATCTAGTAAAATCCAGACTTGCAATCGAACTTTGAGAATATCTTGGCACCTTTGATACAGTTAACCAAATATTCTCTGCTTGGGATATAGTATCCGTCGAACTCCAGAATGTTATTAATCCCCTTGTAATTAATAGCAAGTCTTGGCTTTTCTCTTTTGATTTCTCCATGATTCCTGACTAAAAATCCCGGACTGCTGTATGGAGAAACTCCTGGTGTAATCAACTTAAGGTCAAGATGTTCCTTAAGTATTTTCCGCATATCCTCACGATCCTCCTGGTTGATAAAGACTGGTTTGAATCTCACGAACTTGTATTCCTTCCCCAGTTTGACTATTAAGGATGCTTTGAGCTCGTTTTTATCCCACCATGCCAAATGAATTTCATTGTAATTCCTTTGGATTTTCTTCTTGACATCCTCGAGTGATATTTGTTCTTTTATGGTAACATCACTCTGTGTGTTCTCCATTAGGCTCATTATCAATTTCACAATAGCCTTTAGAGGTACTCGTTCTTTTCCTTGTGTTCTGAATGAATATAAGTTAATATCCCATCTTTTTGTATCTTTCTGTGTCAAACCATATTGTCGAAATGATAATAATGCTTCACCAAATTTTCTTTTATCCACCATTTTGTTGTTTCGAAGTTTGGCTTCATCACCACGCTTGCTGCGAAAATTAATAGGCATTTTTCAGTAGAAAGCCTCTCGCAGTCTCTGGATAATCTTATAATCACATAATGTTGTGAAAATAAGTCTTCTTGTCTCATTTTCTGTGTAAATCGCTTGAATGCTTGTAGGAAGTTGTTTCCTATCTGGTGGTGTCATCAGTTTGTACCATGGGGTATCGTCTGCGCCTCCGATCATGATTTCTGCTTATTTATTTCCTCGATTAAGGATAAAAATTCTTTTAGAGAAATCTCTTCCTGCAATAGTTGGTAAATCTTCTCCAATTTCTTTAGGAAAAACATCCCGCTTAGTTGTATATATTCCGGCACCTGAATTAATATATGTGGCGAAATACTCTGTCTTGTATTCATCATATAAAATTCCGATAGAAATGTATATGGACAATGGGCTAGTGGTCATCTGATTCTATATCTTTTATCAGCCACTGTAAACTCCATTCCACCTTGTAATCTTTCCCAAGGTTTATGATCCTCAATAAATTCAATACCAGTATTAATTGCTTTAGGATGTTTCCTGCTATTCCAGCGATAGTCAGCTCAATTACATCCATTTTTAAGCTTCCTTGATACCTTCCAACTATAGGTTGTTGGAGATAATATAGAACATTACAAAGAAAAATATTATCCTTTTGAGTGATATCAAATATTACTTCAACTTATCTCCAACCTTCTAGACATTTCAGATCTCCTTATATTTTGAAAACATTTGGGATTCACTAAACTGTACTTGGTCTTTTTTCTTCCCAACGGCTACTGCTAATCATTCTGTCTTGTTGGAAAGCCATTATCCTTGGCTCAACTCTGGGACTTCTACTTTTGTTGAGGACTGGCTGATCTTGAATTTTTATATCAATATCCTTTATAGTTGGAGGCTCAATAAGTTTTGATAGAACTACCCTGGCAAAGTCCTCAAAGATTCTTAGCACTCAATAAATTCCTTTCTCAAGAATACATCTGAATGATGTGTATTCGATAGAGCATAGGAAATCTTATATGTGATTGAGTAAGGCCTATTTCTTTCACCAAATCAATTCTTTTAAAATCTTGATGAATGGTTAGAACTCTGTTGAAATCTCGATCTTCCAAATTGTACGCAATTCGTGGATAGACATTAAATGCTAATTTCTCTGCATACAAATTTCCTATAACCGCTCCAAGGCATGAACCCTTGAGATTTGAGATTGTCTTGTAAAAGATAGTAAGATTGAGTGGCAAATCAATTTCTTCCTTGAATGTTGCCTTAATAATAACTCTTATGGCTCCGATATGAATCCATGAAAGTGTATTTGTAACTTCTCTCTTAACTTTGGTTTTGATCTCCTGAACTTCTTGGTAAGGGACCAACTGCATCTCGATTAGGTTACCAGTGAACTACATTGGAACGACAAATTCTCCTGATTTACCCTGTGGATAATTTGTGTTTTCTGTTATGAAACCCCATTTTATCCAAAGCTTTCGTCATTGCTCTGATAGTAAAACCGTCATATATCTGAAGCTTTAGATCTTCTTTCATAATCCTCATCAGAGTCTTATGAGAAACCGTAGTATGAGAGATGAATCCTGACATATCCTCCCTGACCATCTGTTGAAGAATTTCTTCTTCACTCTGATTCTGAACTAGATTCACTTCCATCATCAGAATATATCTCTTCTTTATAGATGCTTTCATCTGAGGGTAAATCCTCAAATTGGGACACCTGGATCAAATCTTCATAATAGACAGCTTCTTCGAATTTTGGTGTAGCTTTGAGCTGTCTGATTCCTCGCTTTTGATTTTCTAGGCAATCATTTGAGATATGTCTTCTTGCTCCGCACGTCCAGCAATTACAATCTTTAAAACTTTTGTTAGTTCTGGTGTGATCTCACCTGAAAGTTCTTCTTCCCGGGGTCCTGATGGTACTCCTTTGATTAGAACCTGATGAAGAGGCTTTGCTCCTGCTTGGCGTTGGTCTTTGCCTTGATTTATAACTTCTGGCCTTTTGTTTTGACCAAAACTTTCTAGGTCTCCATGAGGACTTACTCCTCTTGTTGCTACTTCCATGGCTGTATGGATGGCTTTAGTGCATCTTTTTCTTATGCCTCCGTGGTTGGCCTCCCACAACTGTTGGGATGTCATCATCTTCGCAACATAAAGGAACTGTTTTATTAATTCCTCGTAGTCTCTTATAATTCCTATAAAGTGCTGCCTGGTGACACCATTCATATAGCTTGGCCTTAAAGAAGGACATGTTTCTAGTCACTGTATCTAAATCAATTGCACTCTTGTATTCCCTGATAAGCATTTCTCTCTAAGGACTTGGTATCTTTGCAAAAAATAATTGTGAAGCTTCTTTATCTTCCACCTTTCCATCGGTACTCGTTGAACAACTTGATATATCCGTCAATATGGTAAATATCATGTAACTCAAGGCAGTAGAGAGTTTTTTTGTTTGTTTTCTTTTTTTTGTTCTTCCAAACCCTCAAAATAGCATGTGCCGATAAAATGAATTTTAAATAATTTTGTCATATTATCGACGGTTCTTTTCAATGAATCTCCAACTTTTACACTACATCTCATTTCTGGTCCAGTCATATCCCATGCGATCTTTATGGATCCTTCAAAACTCATCTCAAGGAGTAAGATGATTTTTTTTTTTGTAAGACTAAGCGTACCTGCTGCAATCCTCATTGAAGATGCCCAATCATTGATAAGGACTTCCTGGTTTTTAAAATCTGAAATATCCAGATTTAATATCAATCCATATGGATGTATAGGATAGAGTTGTGATCTCCCATAAGTCGTATTGTATAAATTTGACCTTTTAGAACATTGTCAAGTTCCTGAAACAATATGATCTCCTCTTGTAGTAAAATCTCCCGCGTGTGGCATTGGTTCGTCCCCATGATGTGAACTTGAACTTTCTGCTACGTTGGGATCAACAGTTGGTGGTGGAGGTGGTCTTTGATGTTGGTCAAGAGTAACCAAAGCTGATCCATCTCCTGCATTCATCTTTAAATCTACAATTCCTAATCATGCGAATGATTCTGCAAGGTCATGTAAATCTTTAAGATTAATCTTCTCCATATCCATCACTTTTTAGTTTATGACAGATTTTCCTTTGATGATAGAAATGAGCTTTTCAACGTCTTTCATGAGTTGCACAACTTCGATTGGTTTCCCAATTTGGTGTAAATAGGGTATTGTTCCAAAGTCAATACGTTTCTTTTCTTCGGATGCACTTGGTCGGTCCGCCAGATTCTTGACTCATTTTTGAATATCATGAAGGATTTCACAAGTTTCCTTCTGATATTTTACCATCGTCTTCATCTGCTTTTGGATCTAATGAACTTGTGTTGGTAGATGATTATGGCGGTTACCATAATTCTGCACTGTCTTCTAGAATTCTCTAAGATTTTGTGAGAACTTAGATGTGTCTGGAAGTATCTCTTTCTATTCTGGTATTCCATCAGGAACCATGATTTTTATGGGCTTCTTCCTAACGATTCATCAGATCTATATATAATATCTGATTTACCATAAAGAAACTCAGATAGTATTTTGCTTGTCTATGGCATTGTCTCAAGGTTTCCCTATCGGCTCTTGCGAGTACCTTTTCAACATATTGATTGTTCCAATATGTTATTATCCTGTGTTCTTGTGTATACATCGTCAAAATTTGACGATATCTCCTATAAGGTATACATCTTGGACAATCGTCCATATCCATTTTCTTGGAGAAAACTCTCCCCACCAATTGTTAATTACATAAATATAATAAATTTAACTAAAAGTTCTTAATAAACCTAGGCTCTGATACCAATTTCAAGGATCACAAAACCCAGTAGGAGTAAATATAAAAGATGTAATGGAGTTTATAAATTATGAGGTAAAGTGCAACAACTTTAAAGTTCAGAAGGAAAACTGAAAACAAGCTATTATATCCATAGGGGCAAATTTAGGATTTTCGGGCTATTTTCCGGACTTTTTGGCAAAGTGCATTTTTTTTCGAAGTTCAGGGGGTAAAGTATAAGTTTAAAGTTCAGATGGCAATCTGTAAAAACTGGTATAGTTCAGAGGGCAAACTGTTTTTACCCCTATAAAAAAATAAACATAACTATGCAACGCATAGAAAAATTAGTATCCTTCTTTGACAACCTATAATCTAGAAAATCTATCGAACAAAAACGGAATTTATTATTCATTTACAAAACAAACCAAAGCCCTTTTTTCCATTCCATTTTTTTGTGGTTTCAACTAAATTATTATCCCTTTGTTAATTCAACTCATTAAGAACAATTGTTGAACCATAAAAAATCCTCATATACGAAGTCAATGTCGCATTCCCCTTCTCAAACCCAACATCCCAATTTCTCAATCTTTCACCCATGTATGTCTGCATATGGCATATTGCATTTCTCCTGCAGTCAATCTTATTTTCTATATCTCTCTGCGACATAACAAGCCTAGCTGGGAACATTTCTCAACAACCCAAGACGATTGATAACAAGCTCGAGCTATCAAATATTACAAAAAAATTTGGATATGCAACATATGACAAACAAAATAAATAAAAATAGAAAAAGATGTCAATATGCATATATTCACACTAAATATGCATCATATTGTTTTTAACTATGCAGTAAGTTCCCACAAAATATGCATCATAGTGAACTAAATAATGCAGTAAGTACCACCAAACTACGATTAAATATGCATTAAAAAATAATTAAATATGCATCAAACAACAACTATCCATGCATCAAAGCAACAATTTATACAACTATCTGTGCATCTAAATAACAACTAACTGTACATCGAACACCAACTAACTATGCATTATCTCATAACTATCTATGCATCAAATAATACCTAAATATGCATCAAATAAGAAATACCCCCAAAATTAACTAAACAAAGCATGCCCAATAAATCTACATACATTTAAAACACTAAATATGCACTAACTACTACATATATATGCATCATTCAAAAGCTATTTCTGCACCCAAAAAAAGAACCACCACAAAAAAACTTTCCACTCAAGAATTGTGCAGTTTACAGGGGGCCATCTTCCTCAAAACTCTAATAGCACTTCAAAATTGCCATTAAAGGAGACCTCAAACATCATAACCAACCCTAAAACACACTCAATATCCACATATCGTATACAATCAAAATGTATTCACCAAAAATGCGTTATACCAAAAACAAGTTCAACAAAAACTCTACAAAGGAACACCTAAATGTCCCAAAATAATTCCCAATAAACACACGACAATTCACTGTAAAACTCATAAAATTTAAAAAACTTACTTAAACAAGCACTGTAGTTGTTTAAATAGATAAAGATTAGAGGGTAAAACTGAGAAGCACACTTGAAAATTGCACAACCAAATAAGAGAAACCCTTCTTCAAAATTTGGCCGATAGAAAGTTGCAGAGAAACGAGTGCAAAATTTTGAAAATGAAAAATAAACTTAATCACATGAGTTTTATTATCTGATATCCAATCCCTTAAATTACGGTGTATGGAGAGTCAGTTTACTAAAAGAAAATGCCAACAGTAAAGGTTATAAAATATCCTTAATGGAAATAAATAAATAATTAACTAAAAAATGGAAAAGTCTCATCCATTGATTTTACTAAATAAATGGTTGTGATTAGTTCATGTTGTCTTACCAAAAGACCCATGTCTCATTTGATCCAATCCATATGAATTTGTTCAAAAAGACCACATTCCTAGGGAGAGACATGGTGGACTAATCTTAGCCTTTGATTGGTTTTTTATTGTTGTGATTTTTCTAGAATTTTAGGCGATTTATAATTTATATTAATTCGTTAAGGGTAGAATGGTACTTTTATTTTCCAAGGGTTATTTTTGGTATCGTTTGACTTTTTCAAGCCGTTTCTTATGGGGAGAGATTGTAACTGCCTTATATAATGGCTTTATTTTAGGAGGCAATTTTTTTTCAAATTTTTTCAGAATCCAATATTGGGTTGTTTTGCTGCTTAGATAGCTATAAGATAATGCATATGTAATTGATTTTTGTTGCACCATTTATGATACTATGCCATAGTTACGTATAATGTACTACATATTTAGTTTTTACACACTGCATATATAACTTCTAAATAATGCATAGTTAGTTGATTTTGCATTGTTGGGAATATGTACTACATATTTAGTTTTTTTATATTGCATATATAGTTTCTAGATAATGAATAGTAATTTGATTTTTGTGGCATAGTTTATGATACTTTGCATGGCTGGATATATGCATCATATTTTATTTTTTTACAGTACATAGATAACTTCTAGAAAATGCATAATTAGTTGATTTTTGCAGCATAGTTTATGACATCTTGCAAAGTTGGCTATAATGTACTGCATATTTAGTTTTTTGACACTGTATAGATAACTTTTTAGATAATGCATAGTTAGTTGACTTTTATTGCATAGTTTTCAACTATGTAACATCCTATAGTTATATGCATCATTTCACAAGTATTTATGCATCGCCATCTTCGTGAAAACCACAATTTTTAAGAGTTTATTGTTAATTATCAAGTTTGCGTTCTCCATGGATGTCTACTTCATCAAGAATGCGTGGTGGAGTTTCTTTTGCAATTGATGATTGCTCATCGACATGAATCGAAGTCATCGTATTGATTTTCGTGCTTTCACTATAATATTGCAGTGTTTTTTTTGTTGTTTCTCTCTGCAAATTCAAAGAAATCGTCTATAGCGATGGGAATGAAATTTTCTGATAGTGGTATGGAGATACGACAAGAAGCCTATTACGGTAGAAGATCGTGAATGATGCAATTTTCTCTATCTATAACCGTTTTGGCATAATTGCATTAATAACTAATTATCTTTGACAATCTTACCCTTTAGGAGATTAAAGTAAATATTTAATGTATTATTAATCCATTTAATCATAGTCTTTGGTTATCATTAGGTGTGGTTTAAATTAGACCAATCTGTCTTACCGCATGTTATGCTCTCATTGGATCTAACCACTTTCTATATTAGCTATATATTAGTGTATTTATTCTCACACTGTAGTATATTTGTTTATAATTATGTACTGCTATATTTAATTATTTTCACTAATTTATAGTGGGTATATTAACAATTTTACTTAATATTTTAATACATCAAAGGTTTCTTGTTATTCATCTGTTTGTATTTCTTAAACATTAATTGTCATTTGTTATGGAACTCAATATGAAGCTATGTTTGCATGCTTTGTCTCCGGAATTGAACCAATAGATATGCCAGAAGCTTTTGAGGACACACTATAACACAAATTTTTATTGTCTGCAAATTAACAAACAAGAAAAATAGTACAAATTAAATTTATATAAATTAGGGTGAAAATATGGGCTACAATCTCTAGAAAATCCTCTGATTCTTCTCTTGAAGATCAAGAACTTTGGAACTGATATTTTGGAGGTGGAATCGCCTATTTGATAACCTCCAACTTTGAATTTGAT
This sequence comes from Rehmannia glutinosa, assembly GCA_016081115.2. Lineage (NCBI taxonomy): Eukaryota > Viridiplantae > Streptophyta > Magnoliopsida > Lamiales > Orobanchaceae > Rehmannia > Rehmannia glutinosa. The sequence continues at coordinate 321,110 of JABTTQ020002761.1, read as the reverse complement.
TATTAATAACGTTAATTCGAGGGCTTCATAGCTTATTCTCGAATCAAATGTTGAATCTTCAAGGCCTTTGACTTTTTGACTTGGAAGTTTGTTGATGGAATTGATCCTTCAATCTTCCTCTAAGATGGATTTGATCTTCAATAACGTTGACCAAGGGTTTGGTAGATTATTCCCGGATCAACTCTATGATTTGAGCAAACTCCGCGATGAACGCCTTGAATTTCGTCTTGAACACCGTGAATCTCTTTGAATTTGTGTCAAAGAATTATGAAGAGGACCTCTATTTATAGGTATAGGATGAGAATTCTTGCCATAATTGCCGGATAAAAGAGAGCGATTTGATTGGCAGATCATAATTTGTCTTGCATATCTCTCCATAATCACAAGATTGTGGTTTGATTTGATTTAACTTGATCTATTTACCAAAACATTGGTAAATCACTTACTTATTTGCAAGATCTTACATTGATGGCCAAGATTGAAGATTTCGATACTGGACCATATTTGGTAATAAATTTAGGTGTCTACAAATGCCCCCTCGTGATTTGTTCAAGGACAATATGTCATGGAGTGAATGAATCGCGTAATCATTTCATTTAGGATCTTTGAAGCACATAGATAATTTATACTCATATCAAGAAGCTCTTGAATTTGTAGATAGTTTGTACTCATATCAGAGAGTTTTTGAAATTTGTAGACAGTTTATTCTCATATCAAGGAGTCTTCATTTGAGTTTGAGACATGTTAATAGTTTACACTCGTATCAAGGTGTATTTACTTGAGTTTGAGACATGTTGATAGTTTACACTCGTATCAAGGAGTATTCACTTGAGTTTGATATATGCTGATAGTTTATATTTGTATTAAGGAGTGTTCATTTGAATTTGGGACATGTTGATAGTTAATACTTGTATCAAGGAGTATTCACTTGAACTTGAGACATGTTGATAGTTATACTCGTATCAAGGAGTAATCGTTTGAATTTGAGACATATTGTTAGTTTATACTCGTATCAAGGAGTAATCATTTGAATTTAAAATATATTGATAGTTTATACTCGTATCAAGGAATAATCAATTTGAATTCGAGATATGTTGATAGCTTATACTCGTATCAAGGAGTAATCATTTGAACCTGGGATATTGACCTTTTATATCCATGTCAAGGAGTGTGATTGATAGTTTATGCTCGTATCAGGAGCCATATAAAAATTTATGCTCATATCAAGGAGCATTATGAAGACTTCGATTTGAAAATTTTAGATAGTTTATGCTAATATCCGGGAGCCATATGGACATGTTTTAGCTCTGGTCAAGGAGCTTTATTTGCTGGATTGTTTTTAAGAGTCAACTTTCATTGCCCGCGTGCTCAGCTTCTTCACCTTCATCGTCATCAATATTACTTGGGTATTCTTGTTCATCGACGTCCATGCTTATCTTGATGGCATATGCACGCGTGGCTAATTCTTCAAAAAATTTCATCTTGATCCCTTCAAGTATGTAGCATAAACCCTAATTCATTCCTTAGATACACATCTCAATTGCAGAAGCTTCTGACTGATGATCTTTGCAGTTGAGGCATAAGTTTCTCCAATGATTGATGTAGTTGATGACAGACTCTTCATTCAATTGACGTGAATTTGAGAGTTCAATCATGCTAACGGCCCGCCGTGTGCTATAGAATCGTTTGAGGAACTCTCGTTCTAGCTTTTCCCAACTGTCAATTGAATTTGCCCCCAGTTCGGTATACCAATCAAATGTGTGGCCCTTCAAAGATCGGACGAATTGCTTCACTAAGTGATCTCTATAAGTTCCAGAATTATTGCACGTTTCAATGAAGTGAGCCATATGTTGCTTTGGATTGCCCTTACCATCAAATTATTGAAACTTCGGGGGTTGATTTAAGTTATCAATTCTTTGAGTGTATGGCTTGGCATAAGTCAAAGATGATTTGGAACTTCCATCATACTTATCTTTTATAGTTCCAATGATGAACTCCTTCAGTTTCTCAGTTGGGATCAACTTTTCAGGCGATACTTGAAGCTCCTTCATTGGAGATTTCTCATTTTCACTTAGTTGTTGATGTGTTGACGCAACAACATCATCTTGAGCTTGGACTTGTTTGCCCATCACGCGACTTGAATCAATTTGATCTACTTTGTCTCTCAACTTCATGATTTGGGAGTCTCGATCTTGAACATGATTTATGAGTCCCTCTATAGCCCTTGTCAAGCTTGTAATTTGCTCCTCAAGAGTTGTAGCATTTGTCACCATGACGGACGCCACGTTTGAAGTGAATGAGTAACTTGACGCTGACCAAGGAGTTGATGAAGCAGACGTATCCTTCAGATCTCTAACATATTTGTTTGCATTGTCCTGAAGTGATTCATTCTTAGCAATTCGAAGCAAGGGAGTGATCTACGAAGGTGCTTGCAATTTCTTGGATACGACGCTAAGACTTCCACTTGTGGCATTTGAGGAGTTTGATGTAGCAGCTTTGACTATTGTCATCTTGCGATGATACTTTGAGGACTTTAATGAAGAGAAGAGATGAGAGGTAGAAACTGTCCCACCAGGCGTGCTAAAATTTGTAACACAAATTTTTATTATCTGCAAATTAACAAACATAAAAATAATATAAATAATATATAAATATATTAGGGTGAAAATATGGGTTACAATCAGTGGCGGACGCAGGATTCCGGCTTTGGGGGGGCAAAAAACGGACCGAGTTCATATATTTAAACTATGAGAAAAATATTTGGTGGGCAATTGTAAAACACAACTATTTGAAGTTTTTTATCAAAGTTTTGGGGGGGCAATTGTAAAAAAATTCACCTATTTTAGCTATAAAAAAATAATTTAAAAAAATTTTGGGGGGGAAAAAATAATTTTGGAAAATGCCCCCCCTTGTCCCCCCCTCTGTCCGCCACTGGTTACAATCTGTAGAAAATCCTCTGATTCTTCTCTTCAAGATCAAGAACTTTGGAATTGATATTTTGGAGGTGGAATCGCCTATTTGATCTCCTCCAACTTTGAATTTGATTATTAATAACGTTAATTCGAGGGCTTAATAGCTTATTCTAGAATCAAACGTTGAATCTTCAAGTCCTTTGACTTTTTGACTTGGAAGTTTGTTTATGGAATTGATCCTTCAATCTTCCTCTAAGATGGATTTGATCTTCAATAACGTTGACCGAGGGCTTGGTAGTTTTTTCCTGGATCGACGCTATGATTTGAGCAGACTCTGCAATGAACTCCTTGAATTTGGTCTTGAACAACGTGAATCTCTTTGAATTTGTGTCAATGAATTATGAAGAGGGCCTATATTTATAGGTGTATGATGAGAATTCTTGCCTGTTCGACCGCTAAAAACCTATAAAAGTCTAACAATCCTCGCAAGAGAATGAGATCAATTGTAGGGTAGCAAGTTAACCACAAGTCGTTTCTCAAGGAAGACTTAACCGGCAAATAATTATTACGCAACACAATTGACAGAAAATAAATCTAAACACTCTAACCAGATTTATGATTTTAATAAACTAAAGGAAAACAATTAAAAAGACAAATTAAAACTAAACACGATTAAATTTGGAGAAAAAGATATGGAAAAAAGTATAGGATTTCGGATTCATCTCATCAAACTTTGCAAGTAGAATATCAATTAATTGATCATGCAGTTAACATATATAACAATCATGTAAAAACTAGGCCTAGATCTGATAACTCACGTATTCACAGATTAGGGCTATCCCAACATAATTTGCCATTTTCATTAAGCCCATGTTAGATAATACATCTCTGATTCATATCTAACCAAATTTAGTCCAGGAATAATATCTTCTCTCGATCTCAATTATTCCCCCAAAACAATCAAAAGTTGATCAGACAATCAATTATCAAATAAAGTAATTCATTCAGGAAAGCAAACCAATTAATCAATACTCATGTTTGTTTGTTTGAATCAAATCATCCTAACCCTAGAACAAAGAAATTAACTCATGGATAAATTCATCAATTCATTAAACAAGAGATAATACATCTCTGATTAATATCTAACCAAATTTAGTCCAGGAATAATATCTTCTCTCGATCTCAATTATTCCCCCAAAACAATCAAAAGTTGATCAGACAATCAATTATCAAATAAAGTAATTCATTCAGGAAAGCAAACCAATTAATCAATACTCATGCTTGTTTGTTTGAATCAAATCATCCTAACCCTAGAACAAAGAAATTAACTCGTGGATAAATTCATCAATTCATTAAACAAGAGATAATAATCACAACACCATCATGAAGCAATTAATATCAAAAGAAAATCAAATAGATAAATAAAGGTGGAGAAGAATTACACTTTTCCAAGTTGCAAAGAGATCCCCAACAGAAACCCTAGAACTCACGTGAAGAAGAAGAAGAAGAGAAAAGAGAGCAATCCAACTTTTGTATCTAGCTTGAATGTGTGAAAATCTAAAGCCTAGTACTCCCCCTTATATAGCCAAAGGCCTTAACAACTTGGAAGGAGTGCACATCCTAAAAGAAGTCTACAAAAAAATCGAATGAAACCAAGCTTTAACGTTTAGTTTTTCTGTCCTGAATGGTCATCGAACGGCATGCTACTTCACGAACGGTGTCCTTGTTAGGGAACGGCCGTTCCCTTTGTTTCTTTTCATTTTTTTATCTTTTCAACATGAACGGTCGTTGGCCGTTCGCCGTCTTTTCTTCTTCGTTTTACCTACGTTTTTCCACCAAAAACAAACATAACACACACAAAAATAGACTCAACAACAAAACATGCAAACACACAAGCAAAAATACGAAATATACAATGAAAAATATAGAAATGGAATTAAAATAACCACCCAAAATGCTAACAAAAACACACAAAACAACTCCCCCACACTTAGCCTTTTGCTTGTCCTCAAGCAAATAGTAACGCATATAAATCCGACAAGAAATATTATGTTCAATTTGAGAGTCAATTCAACCATCACACCACATCCTATCCACCTCGGACTATCCTGCATTGATCCCCAACCTTCACAACAGACTCACTCGACTAAGGTTAATAGTTAGTTAAGGTGTTTGGCCCTCCTTACTCGGTTTCAAGTCTGTGTCAAAAGTTGCAACCCTGTTATACACACAACAAATCACGCAATTACTAGCCATGAACCCCCTTTTTTTTTTGCTAGAACTCTTGAGATATTCTTCCACTAGGTATAAACTTCGGATGTTTTCCAAAGACTTCTAGGGTGATTTCCCATACTCATGTTTGAGCCGCCGTTTTACGTAAAGACAAACATGGAGATCATGAATGTTCCTAGTTACTAAGCAACTCAACCAGCGGAGTATAATCTCGATTGTTCTATTATTTTTTTTGCTTTTTTTTTTCTTTTTCTTCTTTTTTTTTCCGGATTTTTCTCATTTTTTTCTTTCGCAAGGCTAGTAATATTGTGTACACACACAAATCAAAACAGGGTTTTAACTTAATTCCCATCGATGAAACTTCGCAATTCAACCCCCACAACCTAAACTATCATTTAACCGTCGCCTTATTTGTCTATCACAAGGGTTGATTCACAATTTAGTCAAATCCTAAGTATCAAATTCACGGTGTTATTTTATAATCAAAACTCTAACTGCTACATCTATTTCAAGTTAGCTAAACGACACTATTATTAAGCTTAAACAATCAAAGGGCTAGGAAAATAAATAACCACATGCAACTATAACATCTAGATAACAACCAATCGCTCCCCCACACTTAAATCACGCAATGACCTCAATGCGTAAAAATAAAAAAGAAGGGAAAAAGAGACGTCCTTGATAAATGCGATAATAGCAAAGTAGTTAAGTCCAAAAATGCATGCCGACACTCCTGCAAAAGACATGTGAAGGAGAACAAAAATACCCAAAAAGATAAACTCTAATTTTTTTTAATTAGTGAATAGTGTTGAACAACCACCGAATGGCGTACCGACAGAGGCCAATATTCGTTGAACGGGGGGTGAATGGCATGCAAGAGCTATGCACGGACTAGGCCGACCGGGCACCGAACAACGTTGAGGTGCTCAGCGAACGACCGTTCGCCACTGTTTGCTTATATTTTTTATTTTATTTTTTTCGTTTTTTTAAGGAAAAAAAATAGTAAAATGTTTGGATTGCCTCCCAAGAAGCGCTCTTTCAACGTCATTAGCTTGACGGCTGCAACTGATAAAATCATGGTGGGTCATTGAGCAAAACATCTCTTACCACCTTGAAATTATAATCTGGCTTACTCAAGCTTTGAATCACATCATGTTCCTGTCATAAGACATCTTTCACAGCAGAATCGATAGAGTCAACAATAAAATTACTATGTGAGGCACATTCAGAGCTACAAGCTATATCAAAAATTGAAAACGTTATAGTTTTTCCCAAGACATTCATACTCAGTTTTCTATTTTTGACATCAATCAAGGTATTGGTTGTGGCCATGAATGGTCTACCCAACAACATAGTATGATCTTTAATATTACCTTTATCCTTTTCCATATCCAAAACAACAAAATCAGTGAAAATTTTAAGACCACTTACTTGGACTAAAATATTTTCAACAATGCCTGTAGGATACCTAATGGACCTATCAGCAAGTTGCAGACGTAACCCGGTGAACTTAAATTCCCCTAAATCTAATTGTTTAAAGGTAGAGTAAGGCATAAGGTTAATTCCGGCTCCAAGATCAAGCATACCTACGACTTCCTTACCATTCCCAAACGAAATATTGATAGTGAAACTACCTGGATCTTGTTTTGGGCATGGACTTAGGGACAAAATAGAAAGTCTATGGGAAGGCGATCCCGTGCTTGCCTCCATATTCATGTCTTCTTCACTTGCATCAGCTTCCTTTTCTATGTTCGCGATATCTTCATGGTTAGATGAGACAATGGAAAGAGGAATCTCACTTTCATGATCAGAAATCTCACCAAATTCAAGAACGGTGATGGATTGAGCTTGCGCTGGTTGACTAGGAAGTGTGTCCTTCTTGAAGACATGTCGAGCTATCTCACTAACTTGAGTTGCCAATTGACCAACTTGAGTCTCAAGACGCTTAAAAGAAGCTTCCATAGATTCAAACCACATATTGTTACTTTTTCGTGTTTACTGACTGACCTGAATAAAGGAGTTCAAGCTGTTTTCAATATATAGAGCCCTTGATTGGTTGATTGGCTGGCCTTGGGGTTGTGGTGGCCTCGGATAGATATGAGAGGGATTTTGTGAATTGCCCCAACTAAAGTTCGGATGGTTCCACCAACCTGAATTATATGTCTAAGAGATAGCATTACAAACGTTGGCCCCATGACCAAATTTGCCACAAATCTCGCAAGACTCGGCAGAATGGGGGACAGGTGGATGCCCCCTTGTAGCTAACAATTGTATTTGCTTAGTCAACTTAACCAATTGTTTTGTGACATCGTAGCTCGGGGCTACTTCATTCACGACAACCCGTTTACCTCTGGCACTCTTTTGTTGTGAATTATCGCTCATCATCTCTAGAATATCATAGATTTCCTGGGTCGTATGTACACCTATGTCACCCCAGCGGCATTGTCAACCATATATGGATAATTATGCGATAATCCATCCTAGAAAAATTGGTTTAACAATTCCAATGGGTAGTGATGATGTGGGCATTTAATCTGTAAATCCTTAAAGCGATCCCAGGCCTCATGAAAAGGTTCGCCTTCCATCTGACTAAAAGTAGCTATCTTACCTCGCAGATCTGAAGTTTTATGATGAGAGTAGTACCTGCCCATGAAATTATTGTACACCGCTTCCCAATCAGTAATAGAGTTAGGAGGTAGAGACATAAGCTAAGTTTTCGCCCGGTCCTTCAGAGTGTACGGAAAACAACACATCCTAAGTTGATCCTCTTCCAAACTTTTTAGTGGAAAAGTTTGAATGACTGAATAGAATTCCCGAATGAAGTTAAGAGGATCTTCATTGGGCATCCCATAGAATGACGGCAACTGATTAAAGTGTATGGTTTTGAGCTCATAGTTCCGTGCTACTTGTCCCAAAGTGATGCAAGAGGTTGTAGTCCCAATGACAGGGCGTGCGAACTCACGCATCGAAGGCTGGCGTGCCTCCACGTTTCCGTTTTGATTATCACCCATCTCTGATTCGTCTGTTTGTTCTTCTTTTCGGAACGTGTGATCACGAGAATCCTCACTATTATCTGTAGAATCGTCCCCTTCTTTCCTTGTTCGTCTCGCAATTCGATGGATATTGTCCACGAGAGGCATAAGGTCCCGGTTGAGATTTCTACGTCCTTGCATAAACAACACAGAAAAACAGATCAAACGCACCAGTGGAATAAAGTAAAATCAAAAGAAACAAAAAGAGTCCTAAACTAAAAACACGAAAAATAGACACAATAATTATTATGCCTAAAGCCTTCCCCGGCAACGGCACCAAAATTTTGTTCGACCGCTAAACACCTATAAAAGTCTAACAATCCTCGCAAGATAACGAGATCAATTGTAGGGTAGCAAGTTAACCACAAGTCGTCTCTCAAGGAAGACTTAGCTGACAAATAATTATTACGCAACACAATTGACAGAAAATAAATCTAAACACTCTAACCATATTTATGATTTTAATAAACTAAAGGAAAACAATTAAAAAGACAAATTAAAACTAAACACGATTAAATTTGGAGAAAACGATATGGAAAAAGTCTAGGATTATGGAATCATCTCATTAAACTTTGCAAGCAGAATATCAATTAATTGATCATGCGGTTAACAAATATAACAATCATGTAAAAACTAGGCCTAGATCTGATAACTCACGTATTCATATATCAGGGCTATCCCAACATAATTTGCTATTTTCATTAAGCCCAGGGTTAGATAATACATCTCTGATTCATATCTAATCCCCTGAATAAATTTGGTCCAGGAATAATATCTTCTCTCGATCTCAATTATTCCCCCAAAACAATCAAAAGTTGATCAGACAATCAATTATCAAATAAAGCAATTCATTCAGGAAAGCAAATCAATTAATCAATACTCATGCTTGTTTATTTGAATCAAATCATCCTAACCCTAGAACAAAGAAATTAACTCATGGATAAATTCATCAATTCATTAAACAAGAGATAATAATCACAAACACCATCATGAAGAAATTAATATCAAAAGAAAATCAAATAGATAAATAAAGGTGGAGAAGAATTAAACTTTTTCAAGTTGCAAAGAGATCCCCAACAGAAACCCTAAAACTCACGTGAAGAAGAAGAAGAAGAGAAAAGAGAGCAATCCAACTTTTATATCTAGCTTGGATGTGTGAAAATCTAAAGCCTAGACTCCCCCTTATATAGCCAAAGGCCTTAACAACTTGGAAGGAGTACAAATCCTAAAAGAAGTCTACAAACAAATCCTTAACAACTAGGCTTTAACGTTCAGTTTTTCTGTCGCGAACGGTCATCGAACGGCCAAAAGCCTTTTTGGGAATGGCTAGGAGAACGACCGTTCCTTTACTTTTTTTTCTCAGCGAACAACGTTATTGTTAGGGAACGGCCAGGGAACGGTCATTCCCTTAGCTTCTTTTCATTTTTTTCTCTTTTCAACATGAACAGCCGTTGGCCGTTCGCCGTCTCTTCTTCTTCATTTTACCTACATTTTTCCACCAAAAACAAACATAACACACACAAAATAGACTCAACAACAAAACATGCAAACACACAAGAAAAAATACAAAATATACTATGAAAAATATAGAAATGGAATTAAAATAACCACACAAAATACTAACAAAAACACATCAAAACATTGCCATAATTTCTGGATGTATCAAAGCGATTTGATTAGACAATCATGATTTGTCTTGCATATCTTGCCATAATCACAAGATTGTGATTTGATTTGATTTGACTTGATCTATTTACCAAAACATTAGTAAATCACTTTCTTATTTGCAGGATCTTATCTTGATGGCCAAGATTGAAGATTTCGATACTTGACCATATTTGGTAATAAATTTAGGTGTCTACAAATGCCCCTTCGTGATTTGTTCACGGACAACATGTCATGGAGTGAATGAATCGCGAAATCATTTCATTTGGGATCAATTTGAAGCACATAGATAATTTATACTCATATCAAGGAGCTCTTGAATTTGTAGATAGTTTATACTCATATCAGAGAGGTTTTGAATTTGTAGACAGTTTATTCTCATATCAAGGAGTCTTCATTTGAGTTTGAGACATGTTGATAGTTTACACTCGTATCAAGGAGTATTCACTTGAGTTTGATACATGATGATAGTTTATACTCATATCAAGGAGTCTTCATTTGAGTTTGGGACATGTTGATAGTTTACACTCGTATCAAGGAGTATTCACTTGAGTTTGAGACATGTTGATAGTTTACACTCGTATCAAGGAGTATTCACTTGAGTTTGATACATGATGATAGTTTATACTCATATCAAGGAGTGTTCATTTGAATTTGGGACATGTTGATAGTTTATACTCGTATCAAGGAGTATTCACTTGAACTTGAGACATGTTGATAGTTTATACTCGTATCAAGGAGTATTCATTTGAATTTGAGACATGTTGATAGTTTATACTCGTATCAAGGAGTAATCATTTGAATTTGAAACATATTGATAGTTTATACTCGTATCAAGGAGTAATCATTTGAATTCGAGATATGTTGATAGTTTATACTCGTATCAAAGAGTAATCATTTGAACCTGGGATATAGACATTTTATACCCATGTCAAGGAGTGTGATTGATAGCTTATGCTCATATCGGGAGCCATATAGACAATTTATGCTCATATCAAGGAGCATTATGAAGACTTCGATTTGAAAATTTTAGATAGTTTATGCTCATATCCGGGAGCCATATGGACAGTTTTAGCTCTTGTTAATGAGCTTTATTTGCCGGATTTTTTTAAGAGTCAACTTTCATTACCCGCATGCTCATCTTCTTCACCTTCATCGTCATCAATATTACTTTGGTCTACTTGTTCATTAGCGTTCATGCTTATCTCGATGGCATATGCACTCGTGGCTAATTCTTCAGAAGTTTTCGACTTGATCCCTTAAAGTATGTAGCATAAACCCCAATTCATTCCTGAGTGGGTCTCTTGTGAGACCATCACACGGATCTAGATCCGTGAGACGGAACCCCAACACCAAAAATCAAATCCTAAATCTAAACCCACCCTAACTCAATCAATCCTAAACCCAAACTAAACCCATTTCAGCTTCGAGAACATTCCTAACAAAAGCAAGTTTGCAAATTCATGGCGTGTCTTCATCAAACGACGATATCTCTATCACGTTCATGGTTAAATTGGAACAACTTTACGGTCAATCTAGGCGTGTAGCTCCGGCTCGATTGAGGTGGTGGGCCGAGAAATTTCATGCGATTTAACTCATTGAATCGGGAGCAATTTGAAGTTGTGCCTTGAGGGATTGGAGTCTTGAAGCTCTTAGATTAACTCAATCAACTCGGAGAGGTGTATTGAGAAAATGAAACAATATATAAGTGGGTTAATTTGCTGAAATAATTGAGGTTGGTGGATCTCGAGCTTCACATTAATGGTGGAAGAATTGGAATCCGGAGAGCCGCAAAACAGTTGTAGAAAAACGTGGGAAACAAATTTCAGGGATTCCAAAAACATTGAATAATTGTTGACGAGTCTCTAGTTTTCCTGTTATATGCACTTCAAAGGGCTTGGTGTTAATCCACATCATTAGTAAATACAGAAGAAATACAAAGAAGAAGAATAGAATTTGATCTATAATTATAATATAATACTTTTTAGGAAAATACTGATACTTTTAATAAAAAAAACTAATACTTTTCAAGAAAACTACTATTATTAATTTATTATTTTGGAAACATAATACTTTTCAGAGTAAAATCGACACTTTTTCTAATAAAAAGTGATACTTTTAAATAAGATTGTATGTAACTTTACAAGTAAATAATTTGTTTTATTATTTTCAAAAATATATATTTTTCTGAATAAAAATGATATTTTTTTAAATAAAAAGTGGTACTTTTCGAGCCTCAAGTGTACTATGTTAAGGGAACTGCTAATATAATTTTATTAATTTGAAAATATATACTTTTAAAAGTAAAATTGTTACTATTTTTGATAAAAAGTGATACTTTTAACAAGGTTGTATATAACTTTACAAGTAAATAATCAATTTTATTACTTTTATAATGTAAATTTTTCAAAGTAAAAGTGATACATTTTTTAATAAAAGTGATACTTTTCGAGTCTAAAGTGATACTATGTCAAGGAAAACTACTAATCTAATTTTTGTTACTTTGAAAATATATACTTTTTAGAGTAAAAGTGATACTTTTTTTTTAATAAAAGTGATACTTCTGAACAAGGCTGTATATAACTTTACAAGTAAATGATCAGTTTTGTTCCTTTGAAAATGTATAATTTTCAGAGTAAAAGTGATAATGTTTTAATAAAAAATATACTTATTCACCACATAAATTATGTAGAGATGCTTTCTCAAAAAAAAAAAAAAAAATTATGTAGAGATGGAAATTCAATTGTGACAAGATTTACCGAGGCTAATACAAGATTTTATCATGTTTTAATTCTTTACGTGCTGAAAAGGGCTTCCCTGCTTATTATTCATTTAGTATACCACAATTCATGATGTTCTAATTAAGTAACTTGATGAATCTATTAAACAATAATTTCCACTGAATTTATATATACTACACACAGAATTTTTCAAAAAAATATTATATCTTACTTGTTTTTACTATTGTTTTATCATTTTGCAATAATTATACAGGCCATCACCTTGAAATATCAAAGCATTGGCAACTATCAGTAACTATTTTTAGGAAGAAAAAAAAAAGAAAAGAAGAAGAAGAAGGAAGAATTTGAGAGAAACACCAATTTGATGCACAGTAGCAAAGTTGGATGAGAATAGCAAATTTGACGAAGGTCTCGATCGAATTTATTCTACCAGTGATATTGTCCAATGATGCTTAAAGGATGAAAAACAATACCTTTTAGAGAGAGAAGGTGTATGCATGTGTGTGTATTTTCGAGAGAGAGGGAGAACCCGAAAGGAAGAGATATAATAAAAGAGGAAATTGGATATTGTTTGGATATGGGGCTCCGTCTCCCGAATTTAGACCCATGAAACGGTCTCATATAAGTTTTTGTCTATTTTAAATCTAATTTTCCTGGATAGCTACATCTTATTTATGCAAGATCAGTCCTATTATTAAAAGGGATGTAAATATTAATCTATTCGAATTCAAAATTTTAGTTTTTTTTAAAGGAATATTATTGATTATTTTTAGAAATCGTCCAACATCGATTGGGATAAAAAATATTAAGGAGAGTATCGCATGAATAGGTACATTAGGAGAATTTTTAGAATATTTGGCTAGTTCATGGGTAACAAAATCTCCAATCCGACAGCTCCAAAAAGGGTCGCAATGCAGGGAGGAGAGGAGAGTGTGAATGTTCAAAAGGGTGGGAAAGCAGTTTAGTGCTATGTCCAAAATAAGTTTTCGTATTTTATAATTGTATATTTAAAATTTATACATATAATACTACAAAATATAATCTTTGATCTTATTTACCAATTATCATTTAATCTTAGCAAATTATAATTGATGAAGATGAATAAATTTGATATTATGATCCATGATTCTAATGTTAGAATATTAGATTGTTGGTTTTTTTTTTATTAATTTACAAAATTATTTAAAAAAACCTCATTTATTGTTACTTAATTTTTATTAGATTATGTTATATTAGTATTTAATTTAGTTAGGAATATTAAACTTATAAGGGTACGACTTCATCAAAAAGAAAAAAAAATGAAATAAAAATTATACGGCCAGCCCTGGTCTGGCATTAATCCTGTAGGGTTAGGGTTGGGCCTAGATTTTTCAAGCCCTTATGACTTCAGAGCTTTTCAGCCCTAACCCTTAAGGATTTGGTCCTTCTAGGGCAAGACAGGGTTGGTACAGATCCGCCATTATTGACATCTCTACCAAGGAAGGTTTCATCTTCATTGTGAATAAATACTCCAACTCCTGCATATTGATTCGTAACCGAAATAGCACCATCGAAAATGACATGGATACCTTTAGGGCAATGTCAAAGATGGTGGATGTGAGGAATACAGATCAATTTCCGTCCATTTATTAGCATTTTGAATATCCATCAGCATTTTGAATGCCCTTGCAACAAGGATGGAAGGTTGAAGAACATCATCTTCGAAAATCTTTTGATTTTTGGAATGCCATACACTGTTGCATAGATTTACAAAATGCTCAACAATATGGATAGGGAAGCTCATAATGATCGATCACACCCAAAGTCAGCCAGGGGAGATGAGAAAAGGTGGGAATGAGTTCATGGAGACTCACAAAATACCAAATTGGTCATCCGACCCACAGATTGGACATGTTTGCGAGTAAGTCCTCTACGTTCTAGATTTGCAGGTGAGGGGAGAGAGTCGGTGAGCATGCGCCATATGAACTAAAGAACCCGATCAGGAATATGGAGTTTCCAAAATTTAACCCAAATGGGGTATGTGCCATTACTTGATGAGCAATGGCGGACACAGGGAGGGACAAGTAGTTGTATTTTGCAATATAAAAAACTATTAATTATGACTAGTATATGAATATTTTTTTCATAGTTTAAATTTATGAACTCGGTCCGTTTTTTCGTCCCCTCTCCCCCCCTAAAAAAGCTAGAATCATGTGTCTGGCACTATTGATGGGGTAGATGGGTGAACTTCCGAGAAACAATCTGGATTTGCTAGAATAACTTTATATGCTAAACGAGCTGATATTTGCCATTTTTTTTGTAAAGCGCCAAATCCATTTATTATTATTTGGCGCCAATAGGAATAGTGAGAATAATATTTGCTTCATCTACTGGAAAAATTTCTTTAACAAGATCGGTATTCCACCAAGAGGAGTTAAAATCATTGAGATTCAAAACCAATACATTTTGGAGGAAACATGTAGACTAGAAGTAGAGAATGTTGGGGTTTTAGGTAACCAACAGTCTCCCTGATAAGGGTCTTTTTATGCATGTTTTATGTGTATATTTGAGTAGAATTTGAGTTATTTTGTTGTTACTTTCGTTAGTTTTTGATTGTATATTGTTTATACTACTGTGAGTTGCTTTTATTGGTGTAGATTGACTATTCGGGGCTAATTTTGGTGAATTTCAGACCATGGATTCATGTCAAAACATACTGGGGAGTTTAAGGATGCAAAAAACGCTCGAATTCCGAAGCCAAACGCGTCATTTTGGGGCCTTTTTGGTCCAACACGGCCAGGGGGTGTCGGGCAACATGACCATGTTCAAACATAGCGAAAAATCACAATTTTTAGGCTTGGACAGACTCGAACACGGCCTGGCCGTGTCGTATAACACGGCCATGTCGTACAATATGGCCTGGCCGTGTCGTACGACATGGCCATGTCAGACCAATTTTCAGCAAAATTCAAGCATCACGGCCAGGGCGTGTCGGGCAACATGGCCGTGTTCGGGGGACTTTTTTGCAACTTTTCCATGCGAAAATTATGGAAAACTCACCAACCAAGCTTTTTGACCACTTTTGTACACCTTTAACACCCTATTTTGCTACAACATGTCCTCAAATTCCCTCAATTATCATTTGAATACAAGAATTCACCAACCCAACAATGAATTGGAGCATTTGTTTAACAAAGGATGGCATTATTAATGTGTTCTTGCACAAAAATAATGTCTATAAAAGCCAAGAGTATGAGTTGGGGGTATCATTCATTAATTCAAGATACATTGAATTCATCAGATTCATAGATTCATTAAATTCATTAGACATTGGAGATCAAGAGGTCTTGGAGGAGTAAGCTTGTAGCAACATTGGAGAAGAAGGCTTGGAGCAACATCATCAATCAAGAAAGAAGTCAATTGAAATTTTGAGAAAGATAAGTACACCATGTCTACAATACTTAAATCTTCTTGTGTAATTTATTCTTTGATCAAAATCATGTGTAGCTAAACTCCTAGTGTTTGAATGTAATGAACTCTAGAATGGATTTGTGATTAAGGTGTGTATGTTTTTAATAAAATCTTCATATTTTGTGCGATTCACTTATATTATGCTTCGTTCATTCGAATTGATATATGCGCAATATTGATTTGAAGTTTATTTTTTATCCGGGAAATCGAGAGATTCATGGTGAAATAGAACCTATATAAGTGAAAAGAGTTGCATGCAATCCTAGATATAGGACGACATAAATCTTCTGGATTAGGGTCAAACCTAATATGGGAATTCACAAATCGTTATAATCTTTGTCTTGGGGGTTTTAACTAGAAAGAGATTTCAGTTAATCAACTTGAGATTAGAAGTTTTTCGCCTTGAGAAAGGGTTTAACTTAAACTGGGAATTTCTACGGTCCACAAGACATGAGATTTTATTAAAAGAGGTTAGTTTTTGCTTAAGGGCTTACGGTTGTATTTTTAACTTGTCAAATCACAAAAACATTCTAGAGGGATTTACATTCAAACACATTTCTATCTCTTGATTTCTTATTTTACAAATCTTCCTTCATTTTTGCAATTTATAATTTGTTTTCCTTTTTCATCAAACAAAAACTCTGAAAAGTGTTAGATTAAATAACAAAAAGACGGTAATTATTAGTACTTACAATCCTCGTGGGAATGACACTCGGTACTCAATAATCTATACTATAAAACGATAGGTGCACTTGCCTACGGTTTTAAAGATAGCTTTTGAGCCATCAAGTTTTTGGCGCCGTTGCCGGGGATTGTAATATTAAGAACACCTTATTTTTGTTAATTTAATCATTTTTTTTATTTTATTTCATCATTTGTCTTTCTTTTTATCTATCTTTGTAAGTCTTGGATTACACTTATCCTCTTCATTTACCGCAGTGCATGCCTACTCGTCGCCGAATTTGGAAGCGCGACACCGCCGGTAGCAACACAGATGAAAGTATTAATACAAACCACGAGGAGGATATTAACGAAGGCAAGGATCCCGATATGGCGGATGAACAACAAAGAACCATGTACGACTATGCCAAGCCGTCTATGGACGACACATCGTCTAGTATCGTAAGGCCCGCTGTTGCAGCCAATAATTTCGAAATCAAACCGAATGTCATTCAAATGGTGCAACAATTTGTTCAATTCGATGGCCTACCGGACGAAGATCCAAATAATCATATCGCGAATTTTCTTTAAATTTGCGATACCTTCAAAATAAATGGAGTTTCTGACGATGCCATCCGTTTACGCCTGTTCCCATTTACTCTCCGGGGACGGGCTAATGGCTAAACACTTTACCGAAGGGAACAATCACAACGTGGAGCATTATGGCAGAAAAGTTCCTTCTGAAGTATTTTCCACCCGCCAAAACCGCACGATTGAGGAATGAGATCTCTTCATTCACTCAAGAGGACGATGAGACCTTGTACGACACTTGGGAGAGATTCAAGGAATTGCTGCGGAAATGCCCACATCATGGCCTTCCTATTTGGATGCAAGTCCAAACATTTTACAATGGGCTACTCTCATCGACGAGGCAAATGATTGATGCGGCGGCGGGAGGGACGTTGAACAATAAAACACCCGAAGCCGCCCAAGATCTCATAGAAGGAATGGCCATGAATGGCTATCAATGGCAATCCGTACGAGGTAAACCTAACAGAACAATGGGTGTTCACTACAGGAAATCACACATTTTATGACGAATTTCTTTACCACGCATAAATTTTTGTCATAATTTGTTAACTAATAGTGACAAATTTTATTTTTGTCAATGAAAATTACTTTTTGATGACAATATTTATGTGCGTCACTATTGATCTTATATTTCGTCACTATTGTTCTTATTCCATGACGATTAACCGAAAATCCGTCATAGTAATTTTAGATGGCGAGAATTTCGCGAAAGAAAATTTAGGAGGAAATCTTTCAATGACAAATAGATTATAATCAGTGACGCCATTTGGTGTCATAAAATATTTTCTTTCATGACAATATCATATTTTGTCATTTTTTTCTTAAAAAAAATAGTGACGCCATTATTCCATCACGAAAAAACATATTTAGTGACAATGAATGTGCATTTGTCACCATTTTATATTGTGGCAAAATATTTTGTCAAATATTTGTCATAATTTGTCTTTTAACAGTGATGAAAATATTTTCTTTCATGACAATATCACATTTTGTCATTTATTTCTCCAAACGAATAGTGACGCCATTATTTCGTCACGGAAACACATATTTAGTGACAATGAATGTGCATGTGTCGCCATTTTATATTGTGGCAAAATATTTTGTCAAATATTTGTTATAATTTGTTGATTAACAGTGATGAAAATATTTTCTTTCATGACAATATCACATTTTGTCATTTATTTCTTCAAATGAATGTGACGCCATTATTTCGTTACGAAAACACATATTTAGTGGCAATGAATGTGCATTTGTCGCCATTTTATATTGTGGCAAAATATTTTGTCAAATATTTGTCATAATTTGTTGGTTAACAGTGATGAAAATATTTTCTGTCATGACAATATCATGTTTTGTCATTTATTTCTTCAAAAAGTAATGACGCCATTATTTCATCTTGAAAACACATATTTAGTGACAATGAATGTGCATTGTCACCATTTTATATTGTGGAAAAATATTTTTTACTTTATATTTGGAGATTGCTTTAGTTTCCACTCCCTTTTTACTTGGTTATTATCACTGTTCTAAAAAGTACTAGATGCTAGTCGGGCGGCAGGTTGGGGCCTAGCTCCTAGACAGAGCCTCGGCGGGGTTAGGCGAGGCTTAATCGAAAGAAAAAACATAGGCGGAGATAACGAATGTATTGCAATGAAGATAAAATCAATCCCACGAAAAAATGAGCATAGCTTATTTTATGCAGGTGGAATACGTAAATGTTGCATTTTTTATGAGAGTATAATGGGCAAAGTGAGTTTAAATGTAAATACATACCATGGCATGAATTCGATCAGTTTATTTATTTCATTTATCATATCTAATTAAATTTGCTTTGATAATAACCATAGAACCACGAAATAACCGAAAGTCCCATGATAAAGACCACGCATGATAAATCACATCAACGAATGGCAAAGATTGTTGGAAATTTACCACTCAAAAGACATAATTTTATTGATCACTCAAATATTACAAGACACACCTCACCACAACTTCACTCAAACTCAAATATTACTTAGAAGCTTTGCTTCTCACTCACTTGTTTTCCTTTCTTAACTTGATACAAAATGAACCAACAACACCACCTATTTATACTAAAACTTCATCTAGATCAATGGTTAAGATTGATTCTCACCAATCTTAATCCAATGGTTATCTTTTATTTCCATCTACCACATTCACCTACCATACCAACAACTTAAACTCAACTACCAAACTCATCTACCACAATTAAACATAAAATAAGTTTATATAATTCAACACTCCCCTTTAAACTTATTTTATAATCCCAAGTGAACTTCTCAATCTTGCAAAGTCTTCATACTTCAATGGTTTGGTAAAGATATCAAGAACTTGATCTTGCGACTTCACGTCTTCACTTGAACTTCTTCTCCGCAATGCATTCTCTCGATATAATGGTATCGAGTATCAATATGCTTGCTCCGATTATGAAATACCGGATTCTTGGCCAAAGCTATTGTTTACTTGTTATCAACATAAATTTCTCGTTGGATCTTCTTGTGACATGCTTAATTCTTTTAACAAATTCCTTAGCCATATTGCATGACTAACACATGATGTAGCTGCCACGTGCTCAGAACTTCACATGTTGAAAGAGTGACTATTGGTTGTTTCTTGATGCCCAAGTGAAAGCAGATATCTCCCATGAAAAATGTGAAGCTTGATTGTACTTTTTCGATCATCGATATCTCCACCAATCACTATCATCGTATCCAACTAGCTTATAATCATTAGAAACTGAATAAAGCGGACCAAAGTTGATTGTACCTTTTAGGTAACGAAGAATTCTCTTGTTTGCCTTGAAATGTGTGGTGGTTGGATTTTCCATATAAGCGGCTCACAAGTCCAATCACGTAAAGAATATCGGGCCTTGTACAAGTTAAGTACCTCAAACATCCAACTAGGCTTTTGAAAAGTGTTGGATCCACTTTATTTGCTTCATCATCCTTGCACAATTTCAATCCACATTCTACTGGTGTGTTTATTGGATTGCAATCATCCATCTTAAACTTCTTCAGGATCTCTTTTGTGTAGCCTTCTTGTGAGATAAAAATCCCATCATCCTTCTGCTTGATTTCGATTCCGAGGTAGTGAGCCATCAACCCAATATCAGTCATTTTGAACTCCTTTGTCATTGCCTTCTTGAATTCTTGGAACAAACCTATATTGTTCCCTGTAAAAATCAAATCATCAACGTACAAAGCATAATTAAAACATCACTATCCTTGTTCTTGATGTAAAGAGCATGTTCGTAGGGACATTTGGTGAAGCCTTTCTCTTGCAAGTATTTGTCAATTCTACTATTCCATGCTCTCGGTGCTTGCTTCAATCCGTAGAGAGCTTTCTTTAACTTCAAGACTTTAGCTTCTTGTCCTTCAACCACATAGCCCATTGGTTGTTCAATGTAGACTTCTTCCTCTAGTACTCCATTAAGAAACGCTGATTTTACATCCATCTGATGTATTTTCCACTTATTTTGGGCTGCCAAAGAAATGATTAGTCTTATGGTTTCTAAACGTGCAACAGAGCAAATACCTCATCATAGTCAATGCCGGCTCTTTGGTTTGACTATAACCTTTTGCAACAAGCACTCGCCTTGTACCTTTCAACTTCTCCTTTGGCATTCTTTTTCACCTTGTACACCCATTTTACACCGATTGCTTTATGACTTTTGGGAAGTTGAGCAAGCTCCCAAGTGTCATTTTTCTTGATGGATTTAATTTCTTCATCCATTGCATCTCCCCATTTCTTATTTTGAGTAGCTTCTCCAAAGTTCATCGGCTCACAATCTGCGCGAATGACAAAATAGGGTGAGGTTTTCGAGCTTATCGATTACCTCATGAGCTCTCCCGTGCTTCTTGACGCTCTTCATTTCTCTCAACTAGGAAAGATGGTGGTGATTGTGAAAATGATGGTGATGTTGGTGGTGTAATGGGTTCTTCTCCGATTGCTCAACAATTACTTGTTCATCATCTTCAAATTCGAACGGTTGTAATCTTTGGCATGTGTACCCCAATCCCATTCGCCTTCTTCATCAAAGATAACATCTCGACCGATGGTGATTATCTTCCCATTGATGGGGTTATATAGTTTGTAGCCTTTGGAGTTATTGTCGTGGCCGATGAAGATGAACTTCGCTTTTATCATCCAACTTGCTTTTGTTCATCCGGTACATGTACATGAGCTATGCTTCCAAAAACTCTTAAATGAGAAATACCAGGCTTTCTCCCATTCCATGCTTCTTGTGGTGTCTTGCCCCACACGCTTCTTGTTGGTGAGCGATTTGACAGATAAACCGCACACGCCACGCCTTCCCGCCTAACTCCTTTGGCATTTTCTTGCTTTTGAGCATACTTCGTACCATGTTGAGAATGGTTCGATTCTTTCTTTCTCGCAACTCCATTCTGTTGGGGGGGATCCGGGAACGATGAAGTGGTCGCGTCGAATTCCATTTGCTTCACAAAACTCTTGGAATTCCTTCAAGTGAATTCTCCTCCTCGATCGCTTCTCATGGCTTTAATGTGAAGACCACTTTCTTTCTCCATCGCGCCTTAAACTTTTTGAATGCTTCAAACACTTCGACTTCTCGCTTCAAGAAATAAACCCAAGTTTTTTTTGAAAAATTATCAATGAATAGTAGAAAGTAATTACTTTTACCGAATGAATTTGGCTTGATAGGACCACAAACATCGGCATGTATGAGCTCAAGTGGCTTTTGGGATCCGGAGTTTGACTCTTTTGGAAAGCTTTGCCAATTGCTTCCCAAAAACATCCTTCACAAAGTTGATCAGGATGGTTGATACAAGGTAAACCTCTCACCATATTCTTCTTGGATAGTAACTCGAGTCCTCCAAAGTTGAGATGTCCAAATCTTAGATGCCATAACCATGATGAATCTTTATAGCACATCTTGAGACACTTTGCTACATCAGTTTGAATGTTGAGCAGAAACATTCTATTTCTTGACATGGGTACCCTGGCAATCAAGTTATTCATATTGTCTCTTATAGAAAGGTTATTGTCTTTCAAATGAATATCATAACCTTTCTCTAAGAGTTGTCCCAGACTCAAAATATTTGTTTTCATGGTGGGTACATAATAAACATTAGAAATAAATTGATGCCTCCCATCTTTCAAGCGAATAAGGATTGTACCTTTTCCTTTTACGGCTATTTTAGAATCATCACCGAAAGAGACATTGCCACTTACAGATTCATCAAGTTCTCTACGAACATTGTTCGTCTCCCATACATATGATTGCTAGCACCTGTCTAGGTACCATGTGTCATCTTGACCTTCACCGATTATCGTTTAGTCTTTAGAAGCAAAACATTAGCACCATCTTCTTTCTTTTCTTCCACCAAATTGGCTCTCTCATTAACTCGAGTATTGGGATTTCTACAATCTCTGGCGTAATGACCAAACTTTTGACAATTATAACATTGAACTTGAGATTTATCATACCTCGAGTATGAATTTCCTCTTCCACGACCTCTTGTGGAACTTTCTCCTTGCATATAGTTGTTGTTGAAATTATTATTTGAATTCCAACCTCATCCACGGCCCACGACCTCTTCCTTGTCCACGACCTCTTCCACGTTGACTTCATTGTGGAAGTTTTCTTCATTCTTGGTTTCTTTGGACTTGTCTTAAGAAGTTGATCTCAACACCTTTTTTCTTCTTCTTTTCTTCATGGGCTTGCAGTGAACCAAGAAGTTGTTCAATTGTCATAGTTTCGAGGTCTTTAGTTTCCTCGATGATAGTTGTAATACTATCAAAATTTGCATCCAAAGATCGTAAAATTTTCTCCATAATGACTACATCTTCTAGTTTTTCACCATTTCTTTTTAGTTGATTAGAAACGGTCAAAACTCTAGAAAAGTAATCAGAAACAAGTTCACCATCTTTCATTTGTAGTGAATCAAACTCTCTTCTCAATGTTTGTAGTCGTACCTTTTTAACTTTCTCTTCTCCCTTGTAAGAGACTTGGAGCTTATCCCACACTTGTTTAGCAGAGGTAGCACTTGAGATTTTCTCAAAGCCATCATCATCTAAAGCTTGGTAGATGAGGAAGAGAGCCTTCTTGTCTTTCTTTCTCGAGTCCTTCAAACTATCCTTTTCTGTAGAGGATAGTGTTGACTCGTCTTTAGTTTCTTCATAACCTTTTTCCACGACTTCCCATACGTCATGTGCTCCGAGAAGTGCCTTCATTTTGATACTCCAGTTTTCAAAGTCGTTTCCCTTAAGTTGTGGAACTTGGAATGATGCCACACTCGCCATGTGAATTGAAGATTCTGACTAACAAATGGACTGAAAAAAAATCTTTGAATTTTTTTTTTACTTGGTCAACGGTCAACCCTTGGTCAACTCGCGGTCAACTATCAACTTGATTTGGTCAACTCTATGAGTTGACTCAATACTCTCAACAACGATCTCACTATGTATAAAATCTCAAGAAATATTTTTTCGATGTGGAAGATCGATCAAAGCTCGCAACCACAGAGAGCATACTTAAAATTTCACGAGATTTTACAACCGTGCTCGATACCACTTTGTTGGAAATTTACCACTCAAAAGACATAATTTTATTGATCACTCAAATATTACAAGACACACCTCACCACAACTTCACTCAAACTCAAATATTACTTAGAAGCTTTGCTTCTCACTCACTTGTTTTTCTTTCTTAACTTGATACAAAATGAACCAACAACACCACCTATTTATACTAAAACTTCATCTAGATCAATGGTTAAGATTGATTCTCACCAACCTTAATCCAATGGTTATCTTTTATTTCCATCTACCACATTCACCTACCATACCAACAACTTAAACTCAACTACCAAACTCATCTACCACAATTAAACATAAAATAAGTTTATATAATTCAACAAAGATGAGCCAAAAAAAGTTAGAAGGATGGGAAAAAGAATTCGGGGACATGAATATTCAAATCTGTTTCTGGCACTCTCCCCTCACTGTTGTAATCCTTCTTACTTCTCACCTTTTGGAAATTAATTAGGAACTGATCCATACCTTCCACCATCCTCAGCTTGCGGCCACATCCCTCCCGTGAATGACACGCTGGCGCTCCTTCCAACAAAACCAAGTAAACGTCGCAAAGCGTTCAAATTCAGGCTTCGAAAGGTTTTTTTCCATCCACTCACAGACATCCATTGTTGAACCATTCCGTGCTTCATTAAGCAAGTGGGCAAAGGTCTGATTTTTCCATAAAGGCTTGACCGGGGCAAAAAAATAGAGAATGGGTAGTAGAATCCTTGCCGAACATACGAGCTTGCAATTTCTGCACTAGGGACATGGTGGTTCCCGAGGTTCATTTCACCGAATAAAATCGTTGGAGACCCTCCACCAAAAATCTTGATTTTTTGAGGAATTTTCAAACACCATAGGAATTTCCACCACCTATTTATCAATTGGACTGATTGATTGGTAGGTGGATCGTAAAATATCCACTCTATAACTTTCCCCGAATCGAGAATATACCCTTTCACAAATTTCCAAAAACGCATCCTTCGTTGGTTGTTACGCTACCCTTACATTCATTTTCTCCAAAAGCTCATGAACGTTATTCGTTTCTAGGACATTGGGAAAAAATCAAACAAGGCCGATAAGTTTAACCCTTGACAAAGGGTAATCATCTCAAATGCATTCATTATCAAAGGGCCACCGTCATTATTCGGATTCCTCATTCACATATTTGTCTGCATTTTCAAAAAACAAAAAAGTATGATTCTAATGAAGTGATCTTGAATTGACACAAAAAAAGAGTATGTTCCTCCTTTGCAAGCATCAATGCTAGAACTTAAGCGATAGACAACAACTATAGACCAAATGATAGCATAATACAAAATGGTTTCAAACACGGAAACTCTTCAATCATTGATTTGAATTGTTATCCTTACAACCAACTAAATAAAATCGAGATCGAAAAATAATCCAAAGTTGATGTTATCAAAAACAACATGATCAAAAGAAAATGAAAACCAGAAAATATCCAACCTCAATGTCATCAAAAGCAAAGACGAACATCATCCGAGTCACCATTTCATCTATGGTGGTCAAGTGGTTTTTCATTCTTATTATATGTATGAAATTGTGAATGAAGAATGAGTGATGTCAAAAATAGGGGTGTTAAATTCGCCGAACCGAACCGAACCGAAATTTCGGTTCATGTAAATGATAACAAATTTAACACCTCGAAACATCTCTACATTACCACAAAATTTTCTCATCAATTTCATGAAGAACATTCCAGGATTTAAGATAGAAAGTTCGAAAGTACTAAATCAAGTTTTTATATAAATTTGACACAATCACCAACTATTATGTAGCAACACCATGCATCAATTATACAAATTGTGCAATAGGCCAAGTATTATCACAAACACTTGGTATGCACACGAATGGAAACAGGAATACACAAAAACATTAAATGTCTCACCTCACGAAATTGGGAATTTGAGCAACAACGGCGGTGCGAATTGAGCTTGTTGCCGATGAATTGTGAAATTGGACTGAATTTAGCAACCGCGAAGCGATTTGAGAAGGCCGGCCGTCGACAAATATGATTGTGGGATGGGGCGATTTTCTTGTGCGACTGGAATCGAACAATAAGAATTTTGTCTTCTGGTTTTGTGGGATTGAAAATTTCACGGGAAGGCTGAAGGTGGGCACTAGGAGATTGAAAATTTCGGGGGAAGGCTGGAATCGAACAATAAGGCTGCGATTGGATGTGAGCGAGAATCCATTTTCGTTCCGCTGAAGAATTTTTTTTGACCAAACATGCGATTGTTTATAAAATTTTTTAGAAAATATAATATTCTCCCACTTTCACTTTTTCTCACTTTTTCTTTCGCCAATGACATCTACACATTTTTTCACAAAATATTAATCATTATTACACATTATCCCACAAATTTCATTATTCATTCACTCACACATTTCTAACTACCAATCACATCTAATCATTATTTTACTATTTTCACATCAAATCAACTTTCATCATTACTTTTTCATCTCACATCCAATCACACTCTCAAAATTCATCTTTTTTTCTCCCAAAAATTTTTTCACTACTATTTTCTAGCAAAATGAAAATTTTCAAAATGAAAGTATATCCAATCGCACCTAGACTTTTCCTTTCACACCCTCAATAGGTTAATTTGCTTTTGAGTTGCACTTTTGATTTTTGTTTCCTTGTATAAAGTGTTGAATTTTTTTTATTATTAGTATATTTATATATAATTAAATTTTCCATTTTATTAATTGAATAATAATTAAATAATATTTATAGATAACTTTAGAAAAGGTGAAAAATTAATTTAAATATCATGAAATATAGAAAAAATAGGTAATTGTTCGACCATATGTAGCGTTGCAACTTGCAAATGAACCAAGCCGCTCGTGAGCGATTCAGAGTTTGACTCGATAAAAACTCGTTCGAGTTTGTTTAGTGAGGCTTGTTAAAATAAATGAATCAAACTCAAACTTAAAGATATTCGGTTCGTTAGCTCGTGAACATGCTCGTAGTAAGCTCGTGAGTAGGCTCTTAATAAGCTCGTATAAATTAAAATACTACTTTGACATTAATTTATATTTTTATACGTTTACTTATGATAAATATAAAAACATGTGAATAAATTTATTTGTTTGAATGGGATCAACCTAGTACTCTAGTGGTTGAGACATGTGTTCTAAGGGTGAATGACCCGGTTCAATCCCATACGGGTGCGTGTGTCCCCTCCCCAAGTTCCCCCATCGTACTCAAAAAAAAATTATTTGTTTGAATAAAATCATAGATTTTAATAAATATATTATGCATTTTAGATATATATAATTTTATTTTTGTAATAAACTGAAGAATAATTTTAATTTATAATTAATATTTACTAAGTTCGTTTAGGCTTGATTAAGCTCAAAAGAGTTCGTAAGCCATCAATATGTTCGATAAATTTAGGCTCGAGTTCGACTCGATAATTAACGAGCCAAACTCAAACTCTCAAAAGCTTGATTCGGTTCGATTGCAGTCCTAACCATATGCTAGTTAAAACACGTTTCATACCTGTACATGCGAAATACTTAAAAAATATTGTCATTTCCCGTACACATTTTGAAGCGCCGTTAAATTTTATATATATTTGAAATAAAACGTTTAATGTCCATATTATAGTTATCAGTATAATACTTGGCGAAAAATACTTTATTTTAATATTTATAAAATAATGCATAAATCTAAAAAATTTAAGTATAATAAAAATATTATAAAAATAACAAATAAGATATTAATAATATTTAAATATATTAATTATCTTTAAATAATTATCTTATATTTATGATAAATTATGTAAAACCTATATATTAAATTTTATAAAATCTTCGTATAAAAGTAATTCACTTAAGAATGTACTAACTATTATAAAATAATTATTTTTAATTTGTGGTATATCTTTTGACTACATAAATTATGGATGTGTTTTCTCATACTATTCCTTCTCTAATTGTTTCGATATTTTTCAAACAATTGACTTAAAAAATTCAAAGGCCAATATACACAAACTCAAAAGTAACCAAACAACACTTTGAGAAAGTTTTAGATTGATTCCTTAGGCCATGGGTCTTCCTTCACCAACAAAAGCATGCTCGTTGGAGCCCTCGAAATGCATCAATGGTGAAATTAAAGGCATAGAATGCTACCATTTATCAAATAGAAATATGTTCAAACTTGGTTGTTATGTTAATGAGTGGAGCTCAACTGAGCTTTTAACGATCAATCTCGAATTTATTATCGAGTAGCTTGGTTCGTTTTTCGATTATAGGGTAGACAAGATTTGAAGCACCCTTATATATATAATACTCCGTATTTTGAAATAAAATATTTAGTAGCTAGTCATATTATAATTATCCGTATATAAATAGAATTTACTATATTTTGATTTTATATTAGTGAAAGTAATGCAAAAGCTTTTAACGATCAATCTCGATTTGAATATCCGATGAGCTTGGTTCGTTTTAAGATAGGGTAGACACAAAATTTCAAAACACCCTTAAATACTCCGTATTTTGAAATAAAATATTTAGTAGTCATATTATAATTATCGAGATAATAAACTAGTACTATATTTTGATAAATTTTATATTAGTGAAAATAATGCAAAAACTTTTAACGATCAATCTCGAATTGAGTATCGAGTAGCTTGATTCATTTTCGATAGGGTAAATACAATGTTATAATTATCCATATAATAGAATAGTACTATATTTTAATAAATTTAATATTAGTGAAAGTAATGTAAAAATTATTCAATATTATTATTTTTAAACACTATTTTAACTTTTAATGGGGAAGTAAAGTAAACAATTAACCAAATCATACGAGAAAATTTACAAATAAATTGGATATTATTATATAACAAAATTTTAAAACCAAGAAACAAATTTGAGAACATCAAAAGCTTGTCCTTCTACGATATATTAACCTACGGTATATTCCTACCCAAGAAACTTTTAAAACCAAAGGCATCCACCATATATATATATATATATATATATATATATATATATATATATATATTATATAACAAAATTGAGAACACCAAAAGCTTGTCCTTCTACAGCTAGATGCAAGTATGGTACTGCTCCTACACCAGCGACGTATTGATGGCTTGCTGAAAGTTCAACCACAAGAATTTCAGCTTTTTTTAGTTTTATGGCTCAATTAGGCCAAATTTCCCATCCCAAATAGCCATCTTTAACAGACCCTGTCAAAAGACTACAATGGCATAGAAGAGCTTCAGAAGCCACTCGACAAGGGGAAGGAATGAACTAGCTCTAACACGATTATTTGCTAATCTGGTCCAAAATTGATATTATTTTGATATCCAAATAGAAAATTTTCTATCAATTCTCAATCTCTCAACCTCCACTACCACCTCCACTTCGAGAACCATCCCTAACCTTTTCTTCCCCTCAAAATGCTTTTGCATCTGAGAATTAGGTGAATCGAAAGAGGAATCAGAAAATGGTATATTTTGTTCACCAATGCCCTGCTCTTGAAGAACAGAGGTTTGCTTAGTTTAATTTATTTTTTTAATTTCCATAGCAATTTGATAAAATAAAAAATTAGTTTTAGATATAATTAATGTTAATCAAATATTTCTGTTCAAAAAAATGTTAATCCTATATTCTGATTTTTTTGGTTTGATGGGAACAATTGCATATAATAAATAGATAGATAAATAAATAAGGAAAGAAAGATTTGTTCACAGCAAAATAGTTTGGCGGAAATTTTTTTGGGTTTTGGCGCTTATTGCAATTTAATTTAGGTATATTCTTAACTAATTAAGGTAGATAAACACAAGAGTTCTAAATTACCGTAACTCTCTCAATCTCTCCTATTTTTATCTCGGTCATGTATATATTAAAGATTAGGTTAACAATATATCAAAATATCAGTGCGCTTCTAGTTCCCTTCGTTCCATTCTCTTCTGGTTAATCTGCGGTTTTCTCTCAAGTAGCAATACTGGTAATGTTTCCCCTCTTCCCCAAAATCACAAATACCTTTAGTTTATGATTGATGGTGCTGCTTGTTTACATGTATAATATATGTTGCTATGTGACTGATGTTGTTTCTTGTTTAACCATTTATGTTTACATCGAATGCCTGCGACTTTGAGTTTTCGATGTTGTCTCCCCATTGTTTTTCTAAAGGTGATTAAATCGAAAAAGAGACAGTTGATCGGGCCTTGGGTAAATGGCATGAGTTTTGTGAGTTGTTAAAACAATAGTTAAAAGGTTGTGATTTTGGGCTTTGGTTTTTTTGATAAAATACATAATATACCAACTGTTAAATCAAAATAATTGGAGATAATCCATCCCACTTGTCTTGACATATGTCAAATGGGAATTTGGTTGCGATTGGTCTGTCAACCATTAGAAGGACTCACTGCCAGTAACCATAGTGACCAAGAACTGGAAAGACTGTGTTTGGCGAGATGTAAATCAATTAATGATATTGGGATGTTAAAATCGTTGAATTGTGTCTGATGTTAAATACATAATATGTTGGCTTTGTGTTATTTAGTAATTTGTTTTTGGGAAGAAACCAATAGTGGCATGTTGATATTTTGTCTAAGGCTGGCGACACAGTCGGGTTATAAGATGCTATTGATAGAATGCAAAGAATCTAGCTATTCATCATCTCTAGTGGTTTACTGAATTAGTGCTTCTTTGATTGAATAGATAGAGGTTGTAAAAGTATATGCCAGCATGTCTGCACTTAAGAGTATAAATGAATCAAGTCGAACCAACATAATAATGTTCAAGCTTGTCTGAATTTTTATTAAGCTTCAATGATTGCGTTTGAGCTTGGTTTGATTTTTAATCAAGTCGAGCTTGATATGTTTGCTTAAATTATGTTAATTCTTAATAATCGAGTCAGTGAGCCGAGCTTTATATTTTATCGAACGAAAAATTATGTTCAAGCTTGGTTCGTTATGTTAACGAACCGAGCTCAAACGAGCTTTTAACAATCGATCTCGGGTCGAATATGGAGTGCTTTGGTTCTATTTTTACCCCTATCTGCAGTTTAGAAGCCTATGATGCAGTCCCTTGCCATTTGGTCTGGGATTGATCAGCTTATTTCAGTCTCTTTTACAACAAAATTAATGGTTAGATCTCTTTTAATCATTTGTATTTTGGACTGATTTTGCAGTGGTGCACACCACCTGTTTGATAAATTTGCTTTTGTTTGTTTATTGTTTTTCCTTTTCTGTAATCCGACATATAGTTACAGAAGCTGTCTTAACTTGTTTCTGTTAAACTTTGCATCTCTTGGCCAGTTATTGTTGTTTTAGTAGTCCCCACTTTTATTTAAACTTGGGCTCTCTTGTAGAATCAGGTGTCCCTATCAATTAGGGTATTAATACTTGTCAAAGTTTGTTCTTTGACTTTCATTATCTGTTGTGAAGTTCATTATTCCAACTGAAGCAAAACTTTCTATGGGTAATCAAATACTCATTTCGGTATATATCTGAGAGGATTAATTGACCATTAACTTGTCCAAATCCATGTTCTTCGGTTGTGCAAATTTGCTTTGTTTCTGTCAACTTGGAAATGGATCAAATTTTGTTGTTTTCTATCATACTTTTAAAGCTTTGGCATCAGTTTAGAATGCAAAGAATCTAGCAATTCATCATCTCTAGTGGTTTACTGAATTAGTGCTTCTTTGATTGAATAGATATAGGTTGTAAAAGTATATGCCAACATGTCTGCACTTAGGAGTATAAATGAATTTTTTTTTTTACAATTCATATGATGTTATTAAAAGTTTTTTCCTTTTTTTTTACTAGGCTCAGAAAGAGCTAAATGGAGAACAATGCGATAGGATTGAGTTCTATAAACGTACTCATTATAAAGAAAACGATGGTTGGTCAACAGTGGAGGCAAAGGAAAATTGGGTAAGTCACGGCTCATTTTCATTATCTAGCTTTCCTATTAACAATGATATTAATTGTGTACTCTTAAATCAATATATTTAAATAGGAGTTGATGATAGCAAAGCAAGAAAAATATATAGAGCAAGAAATTGAGAAGAGTGCTGAAGAAATAGTTCTTGAGGTGCTTGGACATGGATCTGGCTATATAAAGGGTGCTGGCTATGGCCCAAAGCCTCCAAGTAGACGCACCACTTCCTTTGATTCAACTACCCAACAACTTCAAAAGGAACTTTAGGAAACGCAAGAAAAACTACAAGATTCAGAATCTCAAGTAAGTGGACTAAAGGCCCAAGTGAGTGATTTGAAAGAGCAATTGGGTCAACAAGGTGCATCTATCGACAAACTTATGGCATTTATGGCTGCCAGTGAGAATAATATCTAAGCTACAAAATAAGATTTCTAGGGACATATGGTTTATATTTATATGAGTATTGTTTAGGTTTAGATGCCTAATGTTTCATTTTCGAATATTTTTCAAGTAGATTTATAATTTCCATTTGAAAGTTGGATATTTTAGCATTTTCCTTATATTGATTAAAAAAGCATGTTCTACTTATAAACATGTTGGTTCTTTTATTATTCATGCTTATTTAAATTTTAAATTGCATTTGTAATATAATATTAGATCGAAGCAAATGTATGTATCTTTGAATCGAAGTATTAATAATATGAAAAATCAATAATGAATTTTCTCATCCTGAGATATTATTTTATTTTTATGCAATGTAAATGATAAAATATGACAAATTAACACATCGACATATATAGATATATAATCACCAATACATCATTTAATGACTATTTATGTTGTCATATAAAAATCAATTGGTGACACTGATCTATTTTGTAACTGACACTAATATTTTTCACAACGAACTTAGACGTCACCATACATATCTATTTAGTGACAATATAAAATTGGTCACTAAAAATAGTCCTTTTATGACGACTTGTATTGTCCCGTATATATTTTAAATTTGTCACCCAAAATGGGTCATTTATGATGAAATATTTTGTCACCATATACTTCTTTTATGATGACCATATAATACTATCTAGTGACGAAATATTTTGTCACCATATACGTCTTTTATGACGGACCGGTTCATCACAAAATCTTACGCAATTAGTGACACTAATCAATTTTGTCATGTAATGTTAATTTTGTCGTGACGAAACATGTCGTCACGTTTCATAATCTTTTGGTGACAATAAATGTCATGTCATTGAATATTACTTATTGTGACACAGTATTTTGTCATTATATATATACTCATTAAGTGACGACCGATATTGTGTAACTATAAAACATCTCTTTTATGATAAATTATATAATATATGACGAATTAGTTAATGCAATTGTGACACTGAAGGCGTCACTAAAATTTGATTAATTTGGCAATATATTCATTTTCGTCACCAAAATCTAATGTTTGGATGACAAAATATGCATTCGTCATTTAAAATGTTACCTTTTGATGACAAAATAAAACTTTGAGTGACAAAAGTTTGATCATTGAGGTGACGAAAGGCGTCACAAAAATAATATAAATGGTGACACTGGCCGATAGCGTCATCAAAGGTTAAATATTTAGTGACGAACTAAAAAAAGTGTCATGTATACCTTTTACCACGGGACTACAGTGACGATCGTTATGACGCTCAAATTTCGTCACCTAATAACTTTCGTGACGAAAAATGACATTTATATGACGAATTTTATCGTCATATTTTCTCTAATTTCTTGTAGTGGTTTATAATGCAGATGCAGTGGTTACACTAGCCGCACAGGTCGAAGCTTTGACCCAAAAGATTGACGATCTAGCAGCTCTAAACCACCACCACCGCATGTTTTATCTTGTGAAACTTGCGGAGGATTATAATCATCAGATGCCCACACACAATACCTCACGCCGAACATGCTAATTACGTTGGGAATCAAGGCGAAATTACCCAAGTAATCCTTACAAAGAACACATATAATCCTGGGTGGCGACAACATCCTAATTTTGGTTGGGGAAATCAAGGCCAACCACGACCTAATCCCAATCCCGATCTACACACGTCTCCGGTTTCAGCCAAATCAAGGTAAGCCTAACTTGGAAGATCTTATAACAAAGTTTGTGCAATCAACAGATACCCGATTCCGAGCGGTGGAAACATCCTTGAGAAATCAAGAGGCATCTATCCATAATCTGGAAAACCAAATAGGCCGATTGCGAAGATGATTTCGAAAGGCCACAAGGTAGTTTGCCGGGTAATCTTGAGCCAAACCTGGGAACACGTAAAGGCAATCACCATCGATTTTCCACATGAGCATGATTATGCCAATGCCGCCATGCGAAAATACGTGGAGGATGACATGCCCAAAGAAAAGCTCGGGAAAAAGGAGGTTGCGAACACAAGCCCAAGATCCTTTACCAAGTCTAACCGAAGAGAATAGAAGGGAGGACAAATTTGGTAAGTACCTTGATTCTTTCAAACAATTACATGCCAATATTCCATTTGTTGACCCTCCTTCAAAGCATGTTAGGGATCTTAATGACATCATTCCTAGTGAAAATAAGCTTAACAAATTATCAAATGTGCAATTGAATGATAAATGTCCTTCCAATGAACTACCACAAAAATTTAATGATCCGGGAAGCTTTATTATCCCTTGCACAATTGATGGTTTACTGTTGATAGGGCACTAGCCGACTTGGGAGCTAGTATCAATGTGATGTCTTATGAAATATTTAAGCATGCGGGATTAGGTGAACTTAAACCTATTAGGATGGACATTCAATTAGCCGATAAATCGATTAAACATCCTAGAGGTATTATTCATGATGTGTTAATCAAGATTGATAAATTCGTGTTTCCAGTCGATTTCGTTATTCTTGACATGCATGATAATATAAAAGTTCCCTTAATTCTAGGACGTCCATTTTTGGCTACCGCAAAATCTCTCATTGATGTGCATGATGGAAAACTTATTTTGAGAGTAGGGAGTGAACAAGTTATCTTTAAAATTCCCTTGAAAAATCATATAGATGATACTTGTTTTCCTATAAACTTGATTGGGAAAAATGATCTTTTTCTTGATACGCCATCTAATAAACCCTTGAAAACATGTGATGTTCAGTGTGTAGAAGTGCTCACAGAAAAGTTCATATTTAAAGATGTCGTGCGAAAAAATGGGACCGTCGAGGTAAATTGTTCGAGATTTGACTTAGGTGGCGATGTTAAGGATTTTCATAAGTTGAAGCTCCGCCGATTAAATCTTCACATTTAGGTGACATAGTCCAGCTATACGACGTTAAAGAAGCGCTAACCGGGAGGCAACCCGATGTTTGTGTGCAATTGTTTCCATTTATTTTTATTTATTTTATTTTATTTTCTTTCAAAATAATCATAAGTCCTTAGAGTCATTTTTAAATCATAAAAAAAAAACTCTTGAGCTTCTTCTTGGTTGTCCTAATTGGGAATATTTGAGATTTCACGGTATTCGAGTTGTGTGTTGCTTAACTTTGATTAGGTATAAAGATGCCGTTGAAGGTCCCGTACCAAAACAACCCAATGATCGCTCAACACCGATTCCACTATTGTAGTAAGGTCGTATTCTTCTTTTTCCACCACTTTTATATCATTCTAATTTCTTTGCTTTTTGAGTGTTTGGTGTGTGTTTGTCCATTTCTTTCTTTCACATTGAGGACAATGTGAATCTTAAAAGTTGGAGGTGGGTACAATAACATTTTCGGAATGCTTGTATGCTTGTTTGTGAGAGATGTGATTTTTATTTTTGTTTAACAAATTGAATGTTTGCTAGTCAATAACTTGGCCCAATTATACCTACATTAACTTGTTAATTTGTGTTTTTAATGTGAAGCAATTGATTGTCTAGGATAGATTGACGTGGATGCGTGCAAAATTTTGATGAGATTTCTAACACCATAAATACTTGATGTGTTAAGGCATATACTGACGATACCTAGCGCTATGAACGCTAAGAACTCGTGATTTAGTAGCGGTTAACTAGTTGTTAAACCAAGCTTGCGAATAAAAAAAAAAGAAAGAGAAAGAGAAAATGAAAAAAAGAAAAAGAAGAAAAAATGGACCAATCGAGGTTATACTCCTCTATTTGTTGTTGCTTAGTAACTAGGAGCATTCATGAGCCCCATGTTTGTCTTTTTACGTAAAACGGCGACACAAATATGTGTATGGGAAACTACCCTAGGAGGTTTGAACAGAAATTCAAAATTTAAACCTAGTGGAAGCATGCTTCGAAAAGTCCTAAAAAAAAGAATGAAAAAAAGGGGAATGTATACTCCTTGACTTCTCATCCCAATAAAGTTCACGAAGCTTGGTTATATAACTAGTAGGCTAACTACAAAGATCTATTTAGCTCTTGTATTTTCATAGCATTATTGAATTGAAGTTGTTCATAACTATCAATATTTGTGGAGTGATGATTTCAAGTCTCAATAATTCCTACTGATATTACGGTCTTTCTTGACAGTCGATCGCTTTGCAAAACAATGTTTTTTTACTGAATGGTTAATTCGGGTTGAGAAGGCTAAGAACTTGACTGCTTGTGTTCAATGTGTTGAAAAAAAAAAAAAAAAAAATTGTGTGTTGTGATTTATTGAATCCCTCTTTTTGATATTATGTTTTGCTTGAGGACAAGCAAAGTTCAAAGTTGGAGGTGGTTTGATAAGGGTCTTTTTATGCATGTTTTATGTGTATATTTAAGTAGAATTTGAGTTATTTTGTTGTTACTTTCGTTAGTTTTTGATTGTATATTGTTTATACTACTGTGAGTTGCTTTTATTGGTGTAGATTGACCATTCGGGCTAATTTTGGTGAATTTCGACCATGGATTCATGTCAAAACATACCGGGAGTTTAAGGATGCAAAAACGCTCAAATCCGAAGCCAAACGCGTCATTTTGGGGCCTTTTTGGTCCAACACGGCCAGGGTGTCGGGCAACACGGCCATGTTCAAACATAGCGAAAAATCACAATTTTTAGGCTTGGGCCAGACTTCGAACACGGCCTGGCCGTGTCGTAAATAACACGCTATGTCGTACAACATGGCCTGGCCGTGTCGTGCGACATGGCCATGTGAGACCAATTTTCAAAAAATTCAAGCACGGCCGGGCGTGTCGGGCAACATGGCCGTGTTCGGGGACTTTTTTTGCAACTTTTCCATGCGAAAATTATGGAAAACTCACCAACCAAGCTTTTTGACCACTTTTGTACACCTTTAACACCCTATTTTGCTACAACATGTCCTCATATTCCCTCAATTATCATTTGAATACAAGAATTCACCAATCCAACAATGAATTGGAGCATTTGTTTAACAAAGGATGGCATTATTAATGTATTCTTGCACAAAAATAATGTCTATAAAAGCCAAGAGTATGAGTTGGGGGAATCATTCATTAATTCAAGATACATTGAATTCATCATATTCATAGATTCATTAAATTCATTAGACATTGGAGATCAAGAGGTCTTGGAGGAGTAAGCTTGTAGCAACATTGGAGAAGAAGGCTTGGAGCAACATCATCAATCAAGAAAGAAGTCAATTGAGATTTTGAGAAAGATAAGTACACCATGTCTACAATACTTAAATCTTCTTGTGTAATTTATTCTTTGTTCAAAATCATGTGTAGCTAAACTCCTAGTGTTTGAATGTAATGAACTCTAGAATGGATTTGTGATTAAGGTGTGTATGTTTTTAATAAAATCTTCATATTTTGTGTGATTCACTTATATTATGCTTCGTTCATTCGAATAGATATATGCGCAATATTGATTTGAAGTTTATTTTTCATCCGGGAAATCGAGAGATTCATGGTGAAATAGAACCTATATAAGTGAAAAGAGTTGCATGCAATCCTAGATATAGGACGACATAAATCTTCTGGATTAGGGTCAAACCTAATATGGGAATTCACAAATCGTTATAATCTTTGTCTTGGGGTTTTTAACTAGAAAGAGATTTCGATTAATCAACTTGAGATTAGAAGTTTTTCGCCTTGAAAGGGTTTAACTTAAATGGGAATTTCTACGGTCCACAAGACATGAGATTTTATTAAAAGAGGTTAGTTTTTGCTTAAGGGCTTACGGTTGTATTTTTAACTTGTCAAATCACAAAAACATTCTAGAGGGATTTACATTCAAACACATTTCTATCTCTTGATTTCTTATTTTACAACTCTTCCTTCATTTTTGCAATTTATAATTTGTTTTCCTTTTTCATCAAACAAAAACTCTGAAAATTGTTAGATTAAATAACAAAAAGACGGTAATTATTAGTACTTATAATCCTCGTGGGAATGCACTCGGTACTCAATAATCTATACTATAAAATGATAGGTGCACTTGCCTACGGTTTTAAAGGTAGCTTTTGAGCCATCACTCCCCAAATTCTTGTGGAGCATCCTAATACAGTTGGTTTTCGACAACCACAAAGAGGATTTTCCTATTATCTAGAATACTCCACCGGGTCAAAGATGGTCCGGCTCCAAGATTAGCCTCCATGAATGTGTGAGAGTTATAGTATTTGTCTTGCTAAAAACACGAGATTATAAATTTGAAGGATTAGTAAGAAGTCTTCTGGCCTGCTTGCCCAACATAACAAGGTTGAAAATTCTGAGATCTTTGAAGCCCAAGTCTCCAATTGATTTGGCACACGTGAGTGTATTCCAAGATATCGATTAGTTTTTAGTTTTTTTCAAACTACTCTCTCACCAACAAGCTCCAAGAAGAGAGAGTGGATATCAGATAAGAGTGATTCTGGGAGCTTAAAACATGACATGAAAAAATTCAGTATAAATTGGAGGACTGGTTTGATCATGATCTCTTAACCTGCTTTGAATAATTGGCGTTCATTCCATCATTAGATTCGCTGCCAAACACGGTATTTGATAGAACAAAAGATGTCTTTTTTTTTTTTGCAAAACTTGAAGGAGGTCAAGATATTTTTCATGATTGTCAATCCTCATGATACTCAAAATATTAGCAGTTGAGAGCCAGATCTTGTGTGATGCTACTACATAAGTATATACTTGATTTATCAACATTTATTCATTGGTCTGATGCTTTCATATAGACTGATGGTATAGCAAAGATGTTGAGCTTCTTCAATCGTTGTTTGGCCCAAAAAGGAGTGTCATCGGAAAAAAAGAGATGTGAGATATTTGGTCCCGTGCCTGAGATTGAAATGCTATAGATTTCGCGTGTTTTGGAAGTCCTATAAAATGCCACAGAAAACCTCCGAATAGATGATAAATAGATATGGGGAGAGGGGGTGGTCTTGCCTAATACTCGGATATGGTTGGGGATGACCAAGTTCACATCCATTCAACATAAAAGAAAAGGAGATAGAACTAACACATTTGATAACTCAAGACCTAGTGCATGAAGAACCTTTCTAAGGAAATGCCACTCCACCCTATCAAATTCATTACTCATATCAAACTTAATAGGCATAAGGCCAATCTTACTAGAGGTTTTGGTACATATATGATGGTGTATTTGTATTTCATAGAAAAGAAGTATATTATCAATTATGAGTCTCCATGTATTAGAATATAATTCAGCACTAGCCTAATCTTGTACTATCCATACCAGAAATATTCCCTTCCCTCTTCTCTGTACAACGACCATATTTGCTGCCCTTTCCTTATTGATTGGGATGACTGCCAAGTGTCAAAGATCCATTCATTTGCTCTGCTATATGACAGCTATATCTGTCAACTAGATTCTATAAATAGGTAACAATGCATTGAATAAAGGTATGCTTTGTAATTATCCTAAAATCAATGGAACAGTGTCTTTCCTTTTATGTGTTTCTTTCTTTTATGCTTTCTCTATTTTCTGTCATGATATCAGAGTAGGCTAGGTCCTGACTCTGGTAACCATCTTCCCTTTTCTGCTTTTCTAAAATTTTGCTATAATGGCTGAGGATTCTTCAACCACCTCAGCCTCTTCAACTCCAACCATAGTCACTCAACTTCAACACCAACTTATCTTTGTGAAGTTGAGTGATGAAAACTACCTGGTTTGGAGACAACAGGTGTTAGCTGCAGTCACAGGCCATGGCCTTGAATCCTATCTTACTGGAGATATGGTAATTCCTCATAAGTTTATTAAGGACTCTCAAACTGAGCAAACCACTATCAATCCCGAGTATAAACTCTTTCAAAAACAGGACCAGCTTCTTGCATCATGGCTGCTGTCCTCTCTATCTGATAGTGTTCTCATTCTTATGGTTGGTCTCACATCTTGTCATGAGATGTGGACAAGACTTGAATCGAACTTTCTTTGCTTTCGATCTAGTGCCAAGACTATGCAAAGATAAGATTCAACTTCAAACAATGAAAAAGGGAAACCTCTCAATGAGAGAATATTTAAACAAAGTGAAAGTTTGCTGTGATAACTTGGCTGCCACTGGGCATAAAATCCAAGACTTTGATCAGCTACTCCATGCTCTCACTGGCCTTGGAAGTGAGTATGATCCTGTAGTTGTTACCATCACTTCAAGTCCTAAAAAATGGACATTCAAGGATGCCAGTGCACTCTTACTCAGTTTTGAATCAAGGATTGAATCTGCAGCTTTCTCAAATGAAGAAGGCAACATGCCTACTGTTAATGTTGTCACTCAAAGCTACCCAAAAAGAAACAATAATTTTGGAAACAATACTAACAGGGGTAGAGGTACCCCAGGAAATAGAGGAGGAAGAAGAGGCTCCTCAAGAGGAAGAGGGGGTAGATACTTTAACAGTGGAAGGTTAATGTGTCAAATATGTGGCTATAATAACCATACAACTGATAGATGCTATTATAGGATGGATCCAGACTTCAGTTCTCAGCAGACAAACCAATCAAACCGCCCACAGCAAAGTGACGAGAACCTCTTATCCCACTCTAGGCAACCTCAAATTAATCAAAAATCAATGTCCGCCATGCTAGCTACTCAAGATACAAGTTCGACTACGATTTGGATACCTGATTACGAGCTTCAAACCATGTTACTTATGACTTTGGGAATTTAAATCTTGCTACAGAATACCAAGGCAACAGTCAGCTTCATTTAGGAAATGGCACAGGTTTGTCTATTTTTCATGTTGGTAATTCAACAGTTAAACCTCTTGATTCCAAAAACTCTCATGCTTTTCTCCTTAAGAATCTTCTGCATGTTCCAAATATAACAAAAAATCTTCTTAGTGTGTCACAATTTGCCAAAGATAATCAAGTCTTTTTTGAATTTCATCCATTTGTTTGTTTTCTAAAGGATCAGTTCACGGGGGAAACTCTTCTTCAAGGGAAACTTAGAAATGGCTTATACAGATTTGAGTTGCATCAAGTCAAGCCTACTCAGTCAAGGTCTTTGTCTCAACCAACAACTCTTCCAAAGTTACCAGCAGCTTCTACTTTTGATTCTCCAGCTGTCTTTTTAGTTTCAAAAAATAGAATAGGCTTAGATATATGGCACTGTAGACTTGGGCATGCTGCCAATGAGATTGTTCTTAAAGTTCTACAAGACTGTAATCTGAACCATTCTATCAATACAAATTTTAGCTCTTTTGTTCTGCTTGTCTACAATCTAAACCTCATAAACAACCATTTGTTGATTCTCAAACTAAGTATAATGAAATTTTTGCTCTTGTTCACACTAACCTATGGGGTCCATCTCCATCAAAGTCTACAAATGGAAGTCTCTACTATGTTACTTTCATTGACCATTACACAAAAATCACCTGGATTTATTTTCTTAAAACTAAATTTGAGGCTCTCCAAGCTTTTGTGCATTTTAAGTCCCTTGTTGATACTCAGTTCTCAAAGAAAATTAAGGTTGTTCAAAGTGACTGGGGAGGGGAATACAAATCTCTCTCAAAACTTCTTCATACCAATGGCATTCTTCATCACATTTCTTGTCCATATACCCATCAGCAAAATGGAATTGCTGAGAGAAAAAATAGGCATGTAACTGAGGTTGGCTTGGCTCTATTAGCTCACTCATATGTTCCTCAAAGATATTGGATGGAAGCTTTTCGGTCTGCTGTGTATATCATCAATCATACCCCTAGCAAACAGCTCTCCTTTCAAACACCCTTTATTTCAACAAAAAACCATCTTATTCTCTCCTCAAAGTGTTTGGTTGTCTCTGCTTTCCCACATAAGACCTTATAACTCAAATAAATTGCAATTTAGAGCAGTCCCTTCTACCTTTCTAGGCTATTGTGAAGGTTACAAGGGCTACAAAATTCTTCTTCCTTCTGGAAAAATAATCATGAACAGACATGTTGTGTTTATAGAAGATAATTTTCCTTTCAAACACTCTCCCTGCCCTCCTCCAGCATCCTCTCAATCCTCTATGTCTGCTCCTCTTCCACTTATATCTTCTTCTACTCCTCAAGATGGTCCTTCTTCTCTCTCTTCTCTCCCTACTTCCCCTTCCCCTCCTATGGCTGCTAATTTAAATTCTTCTTCTAATTTCTCACATCCTCATACAGCCTCTCAAGATACTTATTCTACTGTTCCCTTAATTGTTGCATTACCTCCTATTGAAGCTCTTAGTCCAACCAATGTCATTTCTAACCATGAAGTTGTTCCTAGTGCTGAAGGTATTCCTGTGGCACCCAATGCTCATCCTATGGTGACAAGATCAAAAACAGGTCACCTAAAGCCCAAAGTGTTTGTTACTACTCTGCAAAATCCTTCAGAGCCTGCTTCTCTTCAGAAAGCTATCACCAATCCCAATTGGCTTCTTGCCATGAAAGCTGAGTATGATGCCTTGATTACCAATCACACTTGGACCCTTGTTCCTTTGCCAGCAGGTAAGCAACTAGTGGGCTGTAAGTGGGTCTATCGAATCAAAAGAAATTCTTATGGCAGTGTTGCTCGATATAAGGCACGGCTTGTTGCAAAGGGATATACTCAGGTCCCGGGGTTTGATTTTTTGGAAACATTTAGCCCTGTAGTCAAGCATGTCACCATTCGAATTGTTCTATCTTTAGCAGTGACTTTTGGTTGGAAAATAAGGCAATTAGATGTTAATAATGCATTTCTTAATGGTGAGTTAGACAAGGACATTTACATGGCACAACCCCCCGATTTTGAAAGAGATGGCTCCACTCTTGTATGTAAGTTAAACAAGGCTTTATATGGTCTTAAACAAGCTCCACGGGCTTGGTACTTCAAGTTGAAACAGGTTCTCCAACGGTTGGGTTTTGTTTTCTCTCATGCTGATAATTCTATGTTTTTTAGAAAAACATCAAATTCTTATATTTTCATCTTAGTCTATGTAGATGATATTCTCATCACAGGTAGTCATTATGCTGAGATTGATAAAATTGTCAAGCTGTTGGATGTTTCTGTTTCTCTCAAGGATCTTGGTCCCATATATCAGTTTCTGGGAATTGAGGTGAATCATTATAAAGGGGGTCTTCATCTTTGTCAACAACACTATGTCAAAGAACTTCTTGCAAAGGTGAATATGTCTGCTGCCAAGGGCTCTGTCACCCAATGGTTTCCTCTCCTCACTTGTCTAAATCCTCTGGAAATTCTGTGACTGATGCTACATTATATCGGAGTGTTATTGGGGGTCTTCAGTATATCACAATTACAAGGCCTGACATTGTGTATAGTGTCAACAAGTTAAGTCAGTACATGCAATATCCCTTGGATGCTCATTGGAAAGCAGTCAAAAGAGTACTTCGGTATCTTGCAGCCACTCCCACCTTTGGTCTATCCTTTGCTCCATCTCCCAATCTTCACATAACAGGTTTTTTAGACTCCGATTGGGCCACAGATGTTGATGATCGCAAGTCTATTACAGGCTTCTGTGTTTATTTAGGTGAGAATATTGTTTCATGGAGTTTAAAAAAGCAAGCATCCGTTTCTCGATCCAGCACTGAAGCTGAGTATTGCAGCCTAGCCAACTGTGCCACTGAAGTTATTTGGATTTGCAATCTTCTCACAGAGTTGAAACTTCCTCCCACCAAAACTCCTGTAATATGGACAGAAAATTTGGGCGCTGAAGCTCTGGCTGCAAATCCCGTATTGCATTCTAGGATCAAGCATGTTGAATTGGATGTACATTTTATTCGAGAGAAGGTTACAAATGGTCTTCGTGCAGTTCAACATGTTCCATCTCTTGATCAAACTGCCGATGTTCTCACCAAACCATTAAGCAAACATTCTTTTACCAAGTTCATGAATTGCCTCAAAGTGTTTCCTTCACCTGGCTCAGATTGAGGGGGGATATTAGAATATAATTCAGCACTAGCCTAATCTTGTACTATCCATACCAGAAATATTCCCTTTCCTCTTCTCTGTGCAACGGCCATATTTGTTGTCCTTTCCTTATTGATTGGGATGACTGCCAAGTGTCATAGATCCATTCATTTGCTCTGCTATATGACAAACTATATCTCACAACTAGATTCTATAAATAGGTAACAATGTATTGAATAAAGGTATGCTTTGTAATTATCCTAAAATCAATGGAACAATGCCTTTCCTTTTATGTGTTTCTTTCTTTTATGCTTTCTCTGTTTTCTGTCACCATGGGATAAAAGTAGGGGTGGCCAAATGGAACTGAAAATGGGTTCCAAACTGGAACCATAGTTAATATTTTCTAGAACCATTGTCCGGTCAATGGTTCCAAAACTGGAACCGTGTAGGCCAGTTCTGGTTCCTTGGTCTCAAAATCCATGGAACCGGTATTTTAACTGTCAGTTAGAACCATCAGTGGAACTGTGGTGGATTAAAACCGCCAGTTTCAAGGTTAAAACCAACGATTTTTTTAGTAAACCTATGCTAGAAGAAATGTTAATGTTTATTATGATTTTTTTATATCGATAACTACATAAGACATATTTTAAACCAAATATTGTAAGCAAACTACGTGAACTTTGACTCATCTATACTCTAATAGTATATATAGAAAGTTTAATATTATTATTAGTAATAAGTACAAAATTTAATTGAATATTAAGTCTAAGTGTTTTTCTTTCTTTCCCCCTTTTTTAACTGAAATTGATAAACCATTTTAAAAAAATCAAAAAATTATCAAAAGATAAACAAACGGTTCCAGTTAAAACCGAAACCGAAATCATAGAGAAACCA
The DNA here is from genome assembly GCA_016081115.2 of Rehmannia glutinosa. Classification (NCBI taxonomy): domain Eukaryota; kingdom Viridiplantae; phylum Streptophyta; class Magnoliopsida; order Lamiales; family Orobanchaceae; genus Rehmannia; species Rehmannia glutinosa. The sequence continues at coordinate 276,163 of JABTTQ020002761.1, read as the reverse complement.
AGTTCCAAATTAGAATATGAACCGTCGGTTCTGGTTCCTATAAAATAAGAAACTAGAACTGGCGGTTCTAAAACCGTGGCCACCCCTAGATAAAAGCAAACTGTGATTCCAAGATAACATGTGGAAAAGTATCACAAAATCTATTCTGGCTTTGGACGTTAATTTGTAGACACCATTACAAAGATTAATCAGGTGAAATTGAGATATTAGCTTTGGTTTGTGGACTTTCGAAATGAGAACAACATGAGTAAAATTACATTGGTTAAGTAAAAATCCTGTTATTTAAAAAATTAATAACAAATGATATAGCATAAGGACCAACAATGTTCCAATTTTTTTTAAAGAATACGGGACACATACTGTTGGGGCCTGATGATTTATAAGGATGCATATGCGTTAGTGCAACCATTTTGCAGTGTTCGGTGCAACCAAATCTTGATTCATCTATGTGGTCACTTTTTGTGTTACTATGTGGGGGCCTTCAAGACGACTTCATCAGGGGGGTTTACCAATGAGAACAATGAACTGAAAAAATCCACAGTAATTTCCTTCGAGTGATTGCTTTGGTTGTCCATAAGGATCTTTGAGGGACGCAATATGGTTGATAACTTTTTTCTTATTGACAAAATTGTAGGAAAAAGTATATGCTCTTGTCGCCGTCATGATACTAGTGTTGCTTGGCTCATTTTTTCACTTGATTTTTAAGCTTAATAATTCGTCTCCTTGTAGGTTCCGTGACTGTACCAGCCTATAGCTCAAAGGGAGTCTTTTTGAGATAGGCAGTATGATCTGCAAGGTGACTGTATTTTTGTTACCCCATAAAGAAACTCTAAAATACATTTATCTAACTTTTTTGGTAGATAATCCAAATCATTATTCCAACGGTCACAATAAGAAAAAATTATAATAATTAGACATCACCCATAGAGCTTCAAATTAGAATATATTTCTATGTTTGTTACCAATAAAATGGGCTCACGATCTTTGAATTGAATGCTAGGAGAGAATGAGTAGAGTGTAAATTAGGGTGAGAAATAACTATACTCCATGAGAAGAGGTTGTACCAATGCGTATTGCAGACTGGTTGGTCTATCCTGGCACTTTGTGTATTTAGAGAGTTTAATAACCTTTTTTCATGTGAATTTATCTCTATTGTATCCCATGTCAAAGGGATTTAGATTTCTTGGAAAGTTACAGAATACTTCAATTTACTAACTAGACCTTAAACCACTACTTGAAATACATTTTGAGAAAGCATTTCATTAAAATCTCCAACCATAATCTAGGGGTGATGAGTGGTGTTGGCAAGAGAAACAAGATAAGTCCAGGATTAACATCATGTTCATCATAAATACCCGTGATGCGAAAATTGGAGCCAAGAATTTATGTCTCCGTATCAATAAATTGATCAGAGTATTCTTTAAGAAATATTGTAATATACTTTCTATCAAAGAAGGGCGAAGCCATCTGACTAACTTCTAGAACAAAGCCATGGAAAATGAGTTATTGTTTGAGTTTTTCAATGATGGAAATGCCAAATTTCGTCTCTGACAAGAAGATAATATGGGTGGATTTTTCCCGTGGAAACACACAATTCTTGAATTGTGCAAGAGTTCTCAAGCCATCAGCAATTCCAACTTAGGAGACTCATAGTGATCGGTGGGACTAGGAGTGGCAATCCCTGGCACGACAAGATAATCCGACACGAACCCGAATCGAAGTTACTAAGAGAAACTTGAACACGAGCACAAAAAACCCAAACACGAACACGACTGACATGAATCTGACACGATGTTACCAATTTATCCAAAATGTAAAAAATTTTATTTTAATTAATTTTAGATGTATTTTAAGCATAACCCGAATCTAGACACGAACCCGACTTTTGATGACCCGAATTGCCACCCCTAGGTAGGAATGGTGCTTTGTACCAATCTTTGTCGTTGGGGAGTAATCTGATTTTTTTTTGGGGGGTGGATGATTATGGTTAGGAGAGTGTGCGATCTAGGCTACAATGCTTAATTCATTTACCAATAATTTCAATAGGAACATTTTCAATTGGACCCATATTCATAAAATCATAAAAGAGCTTACGTTTTATGTGGTATGGATTCTTCTTGGGGGTTGAAAGTGGTTTTGAGGTTTGGTATTTAATGCGGAGGAATTTTTTTTTGAGTTTTTTTATTGGTGTATGCAATTACGTATTAATAGTGGCAAGGAAGGGGCTAGGATGAGAGTTATATGAGAATTGGGGTTTGGAGATTGTGTGGGGAGTAGATGATTTAACTGTCTTCGAGGATGCTTAGAGCTAAGCATGGAGAGAAATATTTGTAGTAGGGGTTATCACAACTCGAGTAGAGGATGAGATAATGAGAGGGTTTGGAGAGGAACTGGGTTGATCTTCAGAAGGATTTTCTGAGGTGGTTTGGAGTTGATCAGTGGTGTTAATGGATGGAGTGCTTGGGGTTGGGATTACAGTAGAGGAAAGATCAAGTTATGGTTCTTTGAAGCAAGAATTTCCAGCAGGTGAATTAAAAGGGAGAGGGGGTAAATATGATGGCATCTATTGGATCAATTGGTGGAGAGTGGTGGGTGGTGATATCATTATCGAATACTTCTTGGAGAGAAGCGGTAGTTGCTTGTTGGGGTGAGAAATTTGTTGTGAGATTATTTTTCAAGCGAGTGAAAGGGCTAGTTGGATTTGGAGCATGTAACCGAGGGTTGTATGCATTGTAGTGAGCAGCGACTAGAGGATGAAGAGATATGAATTGCAATATCGCTCGCCATGACCAATAATTCCACAAAAATAGCAAAGGTCCAGAAGTCTCTCATATTTGAGAGGTATAAGACATTACAAACCTTTACAAGGGTTTTGAGGACACGGCGTGAGGGTCTTGATATATCAATGTCGACCTTGATGCGCATGAATTTACCAATGGCAGAGCCATCAATATCGGAATCAATTTCAAGAAATTTGCTAATTTTATTATCGACATGAGCAGCGAACATTAGATTCCTAAGTCTAATAGGTAAGTTATGGAGTTCAATCCAAAAAGGAATGTCAAATTGAAGTTTGGAAGGGATATCAAGATCTGTGATTTTGCATAAGGCCAAGAAAAATTTATCAAAAAGCCAAGTAGATTTTGAGATGACTCAAGCACGATCGATTTGTTTTTTAAACTAGATGAGAACTGTATTAATTGCCAACCCAGCTGATAATAACATTACTAAAAACAAGTGTTAAAAACGTGCTTAAAATTAACAAGAGTGTTAAGTTTTCCGTTGTATAAAACCAAATCAAATAAAAGTTAAATGTTAGCTGAAGCAGCTAAGTTATACTATCAACAACTCAGTCGAGTCTGTAGAGTGGGTAACTTTGTTGAAGTAAGCCAACCTAGCTGTCTCCCACGGACTTAGCTGATTTGAGTCAACTCTATTGAAATATTTTAAAAAAAAAGACTAAAAAGTGAAAAGTTGGTAAGCTTTATTCATCCCCCCTCCCTTCTAAACCTTACATCACACCCATTGGGACCTACAAATATGTCTGCTGATGTATTTTAGCTGATAGAGACTCTTCTGCATGTATAGTCAACTGAGGCTTGAATCAGCTATATAGATGACTCTACTCTGCTGATCGATCAAATCTATTTTTATTACTCAACTAATTGAATAAAACTCTTCTCAAACTTAATTCTTCACACATTTCAACTATTTTGATGAGAATAACTCAGCTCTATTAAACCAAGTTCATTATTTATCTAACGGCCGGGGCCTATCCCAAACTGGCTATTTCCTTAAACTTTTCCATTTGGGATTTCTATCTGTGTTGCCACTCATGGACTTTCCAACCCTGGAAGTGAGTTTCATGCCTTTTTCCACACTCAAACCCAAGAACTCCAGGCTAAATAAATGAGTTCTAAGAGTGTGAGTACCACCAGTTGAGCTAGCCCAATTGGTGGTATTCACACTCTTAGAACTCAATACTTTAGCCTGGAGGTCCTTAGTTCGAGTGTCGGGGAAGGCATGAAACACACTTCAACATATGGAAACTGTTAGTCCAATTGGCTACGAAAATCTAGATGGGGGGTGAATAGACTTTCAGGATTTTCTGATTTATACCCTCTTTTTCAAAGTAAATAAAGAAGAAAATAAAAGTGCAGAAAAAAAAATCAACCCTCGATGATTTATAGTGCTTCAACCCACCTAGGGCCAACTGGTGGTACTCACACTCTTAGAAATCAGTACTTTAGCCTGGAGGTCATTAGTTCGAGTGTCGGGGAAGGCATGAAACACACTTCAACGGATGGAAACTGTTAGTCCAATTGGCTACGAAAATCCGGATGGGAATAATAGACTTTCAGGATTTTCTGATTTATACCCTCTTTTTCAAAGTAAATAAAGAAGAAAATAAAAGTGCAGAAAAATAAATCAACCCTCGATGATTTATAGTGCTTCAACCCACCTAGGGCCAACTGGTGATACTCACACTCTTAGAAATCAGTACTTTAAGCCTGGAGGTCATTAGTTCGAGTATCGGGGAAGGCATGAAACACACTTCAACGGATGAAAACTGTTAGTCCAATTGGCTACGAAAATCTGGATGGGAATGAATAGACTTTCAGGATTTTCTGATTTATACCCTCTTTTTCAAAGTAAATAAAGAAGAAAATAAAAGTGCAGAAAAATAAATCAACCCTCGATGATTTATAGTGCTTCAACCCACCTAGGGCCAACTGGTGATACTCACACTCTTAGAAATCAGTACTTTAAGCCTGGAGGTCATTAGTTCGAGTGTCGGTGAAGGCATGAAACACACTTCAACGAATGGAAACTGTTAGTCTAATTGGCTACGAAAATCTGGATGGGAATGAATAGACTTTCATGATTTTCTCATTTATACCCTCTTTTTCAAAGTAAAGAAAGAAGAAAATAAAAGCGCAGAAAAATAAATCAACTTTCGATGATTTATAGTGCTTCAACCCACCTATGGCATACGTCCACTACCACCCAGTATGTCCGAGTGGATTTTAAAAGAAATTTTTTTTATTAATCGATACTAAACGATTATAATTTCACCTTGAAGAGCACCAAATGCTGCTTACAACAACAACTTAGAAGACACCAAACTCTTCTTACGCCTTTGAATGGAAGCAAACTTTTCAACACCTAATGAATCAACCAAGTGTGTTCTTGCCAAAAAAATACTCAACAAGTAAGTCTTGTTTTGGATGATTTGATCAATCAAGATTACAACTCAAATGAAAGTATACAACTTTGTAAGTGCAAGTATAATCAGGAAAGAAAGCTTACTAAGCAAGATGTGAAAGTGTAGTGCTTAGGCTATTACAATAAGAGTACGAAAATAAAGGCTTTAGAAGTTCGCTGAATTTTTCTTATTGTGATGTAGAATAATGTGTTATTTTTTATCCTTCAAATTCTTCAATTTTTTATAGAGAAGCTTCAAGATTTGATTTCCAACATAGGCTACTCCAAATTGAAATTTGTCTGCAAAAGAAGGATCAAAAGATCTATAAAAATGGTTAAAATTTGATAAAGTAAATCTTGCTAATAAGTGCTCAAGCAACGTATAGAATTTGCTATCAAAAACCTTATAGTGGCCGGTTGCTATGCTGAAAATTCAAAAGTTTAAACCGTTGGATCAAGATTTGAGAAAGATCTGAGCTTAGGGCGACCGGTCTCTACATATAGCGATCGATTGCTATCCATGGCGACCGATCACTGTGTATAGAGATCGTTCGCCCTCGGAACAGAGAAGAATTTGCGAAAATACACAATTTTCAGGCACCGGTCGCTCTCTATGGCGACTGGTCGCCCTCCTCAGTAAAATTCCTCTATTATATTTCAAGTTTTAAAACATTCAGGTACAGGTAACCCTACTAGGGTGACTTGTCGACCTTTTCACAGAGAAGTTGTCCATTTTTTGTCAAAAATAAAGTCCAAGAAGTACTTCTTTGTCAAAAATAAAGTCCAAGAAGTACTTCAAAAACTTAGTTAAAATCAAATAAAATGTTTTGAATTATTTGGACAACTTTTAGAAACATTGTTTTGGTATAAAACCCATTTATATGAAATCATCAAAATCAAAGTAAAATATTGTTCTAAAAAACTCCCCCTTTTTGATGATTACAACCCAAAACAATTTTTATAGAGCAAATTTAAAAGAGACAAGATGTTCCGGTCAAAATAATCTATCCATTTTAAGCAACACTTCTCAAGGCAAAAATCATAAGATTTAAGGAGCAAAATTTTTCAAAACAAGTTTTAAAAGCTCCCCCTATCAACATGCTAAGCAATGAATATGCATAGAAGCTAAAAACTTACAAGTTAGAAGCTTAGCTTTTTCAAAAGAGCTTAAAAGCTAAAAAGCTTAAAAACTCCCGCATCAAAATAAATCATTAGTCACAAAGTTCAACATATTCAAGATCAACATTCCACAACTTCTATCTTAAGAGCTTTTAATGATATAAGAGCTTTTAACCATTGTGAGCTTTTTCTAATGCTAAAAAGCTTAAAAGCTCCCCCTGTCAAAATAACTTATTAATCACAAAACTCAACATATATAAGAGTGAAAAGCAATATACCATAACTTAAGAGATCTAGCTTATTGAAATAAGCTTTTTACCAAAGAGCTTTTTATGTGAGCTTTTTCTAGCTCATTTGATCGTACCATTTAGTATATGAGCTGATAATTTTTCCCCCCTTTGGAATCATTAAAAACACCATTAGCATAAGAAAAATATCATATATATTATCAAAGTTGTGCATAAAAATAGACATGCAAGTATCCATATGAAAGGAAGACAACATGCTAAAGGAGGGAAATATAAAAGTTTATAGTTATAAGAAACAAAAAGATAGAAGATTAGTCTTCATCCGAAGAAAAACAAGCGGAAGGGAGAAGTTCCTTGACGAATTTCTAAAGTTTTCCAATCGACTTCTTGAGCTTTCTATTTTCTTCGTTGAGCTCTCGATTTTCCCTTCTAAGTTCATCAAAGTTGGTTTGATGGCGTTCTTTAAATTTTTCAACTTTTTCAATGACATTAGTTTGACTACTATCTGCACTGTGATCACCACCCGCCGCCAACCTCTCCGCCTCTATGTCATCAAAGATATCATCCGACGCTCGTGAAGAAGAGGCTTGAGAATGTCCCTTAGCCAATTTTGTAGGACGCCTAACCATATTCCTACATATCCGAAGCATTTGTTGCACGTTATCATTGTCAAATCATTATGAATCACTTCGGAATTGAGCTTGGTGGGAGGAAGTCCGGATTGGAGAAGAAGTTTGCAAATTAAGTTCCCCAAGGCAAATTTCTTCGTTGCCAATGTGATGGCGTTAATAAAACATTGAATGAATATAGCCCCGTAATTTACCAATTCGCCTCATTTGATCTTGCAGTTCAAGAAGTAATCCATGTTGCTCGGCAACTTCACGGATTTTCTACAAACACAATATGAAACAATTAAACAAATATTATGGAGCTCATCCGTCATAGATTGAGTTGTGAAGGTCGGTATAACACCGAAAATGGTTTTAACTTCCTTCAAAGACACGCACAATTTGTCGTTATCCCAATGGATACATGACACATAATCCGTTCCACCTTCTCTCACACCCAACAACCTACAAATATCTTTAGGGGTCCAACGAAAATGACTCCTCCGAACAAACGAATTCAAAGCCACGGGATTATCCCCAACATCAAACTCTATCCACATATTAGCATAGAAATACTTAATAATCTCATCATCATTTATAACAAAGGATGTTCCCACAAATACATCCAACCTCGGGTAACAAAAAACCCATAGATTGTAGGAAATTCATCCGAAAAAAGTACTAAAAAACATATTTTCGTACGTCAAACTTGCTTAGTACCCAACTCCAAATCATCAAAATACTTCTCAGCAAATTTATGAATAAACAACGAGTAATTTGCACTAGTAGGAGCTTGAGAAAGTAGAGATTTTTTGTTCTTTACCCATTTGACCCTTTCTAAACCCCAGAGTTCGGCGATTTGGGCCAGAGAAAGTTGGAGGTTTTGGTTTCCGGCTTGTTCTTGTGCCGATTCTTATTGAGTGGCAAGAATTTTGCATTGTTCTGCCGCGAATTGGTGGTTTGAAAACGAAACCTCTCTGGCCCTTTTTTGCTTTGTGGGAGGATTTGAACTGGTGAAATTCTTTGGAGATGCTATGGATATGAAATACTCATAAATTTCAAGAGATTACGAACAAAAATCACCAAATTTGGTGAAGTATAGAGAAAGATTGAAGATTTAGGCGTGAAATTTTCGTACTTAGGGTTTTTGAAAAAGGAAAGAATGAGGAGCAGAAAGGACAAACATGTTTTCACTTGATTCTATCAAGCAGGGCGACCGATCACTATAGGGGGAGATCGGTCGCTGTCATGTCTCTACTTCAGTGCAACCCCTCTGTCCGATTTTTTATTTTGAAAATATGACAGAGGGGTTGCACTAAAGCAGGGATATGTCGCCATAGGGAGCGATCAGTCGCTGTGTGCAGGCACCGGTCGGCCCCCATAGTGACCGGTCGCCCTACTTGATAGAATCAAGTAAAAGCTTGTTTGTCCTTTCTGCTTCTCATTCTTTCTCTTTTCAAAAAACCCTAAGGTGCGAAAATTTCACCCCTAGATCTTCAATCTTTCTCTATACTTCACTTTTCACCCCAAAACTTTTCTAATGACAATAAAATGCTCAAAATGCAAATATATACTTTATTCAATATGAATCATGCCTAAACGAGCTTGAAATAAGTTAAAATACTCGGCGGTTAACAGTTTTGTAAAAATGTCCGCGAGTAGATCTTGAGACGGAACAAAGCACATCTCAATTTTTCGTTTTGACACAATCCCTTAAAAAGTTATGTTCGAACCTCAATATGTTTGGTTCCATTATGATGAACCAGATTTTGAGAAATATTGATAGCAAAGGTATTATCACAAAAAATAGGAACATTTTCGAAAGTAAATTTGTAATCTGCTAAGGTTTATTTCATCCAAAGTAATTGTGTACACCAAAACGCCATGGAAATATATTCGGCTTTGGTCGTTAATAAAGATACACAATTTTGTTTCTTTGAAAACCATGACACTAGGCAATCGCCTAAAAATTGACACGAGCCAGATGTACTTTTACTATCATCGATGTTACCGGCATAATTCGAGTCATTATATCCTTTTCAAAAAAATTCATTTTTTGGATAAAACAAACCATAGGAAACATTGCCTTTTAAATATCGAAAAAAAAATTTTACGTCACTTAAATGAGATTCTTTGGGATAGCTTTAAAATACAGCACAAAGGCATACGACATGAAGAATATCAGATCTACTTGCGGTTAAATAAAGTAAACTACCAATAATACCTCGATATTTGGTTCCATCAATTGATTTACCTTTTTCATCCTTGTCGAGTTTGGTATTTGTTGCCATCGGAGTTGCAACGGTTCTTCCTTCTTCAATTACAAATTTCTTTAGGAGTTCTTTGTGTACTTAGATTGGGAGATAATTTGCTTCTTGACTTTGTTTGATTTGGAGTCCAAGGAAGAAGTTGAGTTCATCTGTCATGCCCATCTCAAATTCACCTTGCATTAACTTAGAGGATTTCTTGCACAAAGACTCATTTGTAGCACCAAAAATAATATCATCGACATATATTTGAACTAAGAGGCTATCTTGACCTTTTTCAAAAACAAAAAGAGTTGTATCAACTTTCCCTCTTGAAAAACCATTTTCTAGAAGAAAAATATGTAGTGTATCATACCATGCTCAGGGTGCTTGTTTGAGACCATATAAAGCCTTTTTAAGTTTATAAACATCATTCTTCTCAATAAAAAAAAGTTTATAAACATCATTTGGTCTAGAAATAATTTCAAACCGCAGAGGTTGTTTTACATAGACTTCTTCTTGAGTAAATCTATTTAGAAAAGCGGATTTAACATCCATTTGGTAAAGTTTAAAATTTTTGAAACATGAATAAGCAAGTAAAATACGAATAGCTTCTAAATGTGCTACGGGTGCAAAAGTTTCATCATAATCAATACCTTCTTCTTGACCATAACCTTGAACTAATAACCTTGCTTTATTTTGAATGGTATTGCCTTGGTTGTCTAGTTTGTTTCGGAATACCCATTTTGTTCCGATGATAGTTTGTGATGAAGGACAAGGCACAAGTTCCCAAACATCATTCCTTTCGAACTGATTTAGCTCTTCTTGCATCTCTAGAAACCAGTCTTCATCTTCAATTGCTTTTTGTTTTGCATTTTTGGCTCTTTTTGAGATATAAGAGCTTTTTCGGCAAATTTTGTCCTTGTCATGACTTTGTCAAGTGGATCCCCAATAATAAGATCTTTTGGACGATCTTCTTTAAATTTTAGTGCCATGAGAATATGATGTATCACCCTTATCCTCTAGTTGAACATTTGAAGTAGAAGGTTGATCATTTAGAGTAATATTTGGAACAATTGGTTCTACTCCATCTTCTTCATCATTATCATCAATTGGAATTCTTTCAACACCGGAATCTTTATTGAATTTGACGTGAATAGATTCTTCGACCACCAAGCTCACCTTGCTATATACCCGGTATGCCTTGCTTTTAGTTGAGTACCCCATAAATATTCCTTCATCACCCTTAGGATTAAGTTTGTCCAATTGATCCTTGGTGTTTAAGATAAAACACTTGCAACCAAATATTTTGAAATAGCTAATATTTGGATGACGATATACTCAATTTATAACATAGCAAGCGGTGTTCACGGATTAGGCCCAAGAATATCTTGAAAGTGAAAAATTATTTAACATAGACCGACACATTTAATGTAAAGTCCGATTTTTTCCTTTCGGCTACACCATTTTGTTGAAGAGTTTTTGAAGCCAAAAAATTATGTGCATATCCCTTGGTTTCACATACGACTCTAAATTCACTATCAAATTCGCATCATCGATTACTCCTTATAGATTTGATAGTATCTCCCTTTTCATTTTCTATAAGTCTACATAACTTAGCAAACTCATAAGCAACATCACTTTTATTTGCAAGAAAAATAGCCCAAGTATATCTGGAAAAATCATCAACTATAACAAAAGTTTAATATGTTCCACATAGATTAGATGTGCCAATATCCCCATACAAATCTAGGTGAAGCAGTTGTAGAGGTTTGGTTGTGAGAATTTCATCTTTGGGCTTAAAACTACTTTTAACTAATTTGCGCATTTGACAAGTGTCACATAAGCCAAGATTTTCAAAATTTAATTTGGGTAGTCCTTTGACATGTTGGTTTTTGTATCCAACATGTCTGAGTCACCTATGCCATAAACTAGTTAAATTATTGTTGGCGACAAGACAAGAAACATTTGACTAATCAAATCACTTGTACAAATTTTGAAAAGATTGTCTTGTATATTTGCTTCACAAACAAATTTATCATTTTTAAGAATAAGACATTTTTCTTTATTGAAAGAAATATTTTAATTTAAATCACAAAGTTGGCTTGCACTTATCACTTTGAACTTAAGCCCTTCTACTAATAGAACATCTTTGAGAGAGAAAGAGGACTTACAAATATCTCCATTGCCAATTATTTTACCCTTGCTATTCCCGAACATAATCATTCCTCCTTCTTGTCGCTTGATGTTGGTGAAGATATGTGCATTTCCGGTCATGTGACGCGAACATCTGTTGTCCACGAGCCATTTGGAATTTTCTTTGACCGCAATTGCCCCAAGTACCTACAATTAATTTATTTTTAGGTACCCTAGAGTGTTGGGATTAATGGCGGCTAGCATTGAGATCTTTGGATCTCCAAAAATGACTATTGCTATTTCTAATTATACAAGTGCTAGCCAGATGTCCATTTTTACCACAACAAAATAAGTAATAGTTTTAGGACTACTAGCACATGAAAGTTGGAGCTTGGTTATTTTTCTTGAAATCAGTTTGAAAAGGTTTTTAACCAAGTCCTAATTTAAATTCCACACTTCTTTGTGCACCAAGAATTATTATATCCTTATTAGTACTCAAGTTAAAATGTTTCCTTTTTCAAAATTTCTCTCTTTTGTGAGCAATTGTTTTTCAGAATCAAGACTGTTAACTTTAGCAAGAGTAATAATATAAGCATGGTCAAGAGATAAGAAGAAAATAACTTATCTTTTTCTAATTTTCAATCTTTAAAATCATTTTTCAAACTTTTGTATTAGCAATCATATCTCTAAACTCCTTTTGCAAATCATCATAATCTTCTTGAATTTCATCAATTAATGAAGAAGAAGAATTAGAGCGTACCTCATTATTTTCATCATTTATGGCCATGAGACCTTGTTCGATTTCCTCTTCATCACCGAATGTTGCAAGTAGCTCATCCCATATTTTAGCATCCGCATTCAAGGCCTTCTTTTTAGGAAAGAACTTTTTCTTCTTTTATTCTTCCTCCATCGTTTTGGGTCAATCGGCAATAAAGCGTCCAATTTTTCCGCATTTAAAGTACGAGTTATCTCTTGCCTTTCTTGTTTTATTTTTATTGATAAATTTGGCAAACTTTCGTACGAGGGCAACCATTTCCTCATCACTAACATAATAAGAATTATTTAAACTAGAGGTGAGACCTTTAGGAGTAGATTGAATACCCGATTGAGAGGTGGATGGTTTGGAATTCTTCCTTTCTTTAAAATAGACTTCATAAATAAGGAGATTTCCGATGAGCTCATCAAACTTGAAAGTTTCAAGATTTTGAGCTTTCGTGATAGCCATCACCTTTCAGACCAAAAACCGGGAAGAACATTCAGTACTTTGGTTACTTTGTCTTCTTCGGAAATGACTATTTCGAGTGCCATTAGAGGATTAACGATGTTGTCGAGCCTTTCCACCATTTTTGATTTCCCTTCACCTTCAAACATTATGAAGTTTTTGAAGTCTTTAACAAACATGGTTTTTCTAGCTTGTTTAACTTTCTTAGTTCCTTCATAGATGGTTTCGAGTTGTTCCCATACTTCATGTGCAGACCTTATTCCTCTAATCCAATTTTACTTGGTAGTGGTAAGTGAATAATGAAATAATTTAGAGCCTTACCATTTAGAGAGAAAGAGTTTTTGTCACTTTAATCGAACTCTTTGAAACATTTGGGAGCTATAGTTTCATCCTCCAATTTATTGGTTGGTTGACCTATTCCTTCAATGACCACATTCCAAATATCAAATCTGCAACCTTTTCAGGAGCACTCTATTCAGTCTTTCCAAAAAGCATAGTTGTTTGCATCAAATAGTGGTGGCTTGTTAGAAGAGGTGCCGGTTGGAAGGTAGCTTTCGTTCGTAGCCATGGATCATTCCTCTTTACTCGCTAAGATAAAACGAGTTTTGCCAAAGAGTTTGCCTTTGATACCACTTGTTAGTCCAAGTGGCTATAAAAATCTGGGGGTGATAGATTTTCACGATTTTTCGATTTATACCCTCTTTTTTGAAGTATATAAAGAAGAAAAAAAGTGCAGAACTATAAATCAACACTCGATGATTTATAGTGCTTCAACCCACCTTGGGCCTACATCCACTACAACCCGGTATGTCCGAGTGAATTTTGAAAGAAAGAAATTTAATTAATCGATACCAAACGATTACAACTTCACCTTGAAGAGTATCAAACTCTTCTTACAACAACAACCTAGAAGAGCACCAAACTCTTCTTATACTTTTGAATAGCACCAAACTCATCAATACTTACTGAATCGACCAAGTGTGTTCTTGCTAAAAGAACACTCAACAAGTATGTCTTGTTTTGGATGATTTGATCAATCAAGATTACAGCTCAAATGAACGTATACAACTTTGAAAGTGCAAGTGTAATCAAGAAAGAAAGCCTAATAAGCAAGATGTGAAAGTGTAGTACTTAAGCTATTACAAAAAGAGTATGAAAATAAAGGCTTCAGAAGTTTGCTAAATTTTTCTTGTTGTGATGTAGAATAATGTGTTGTTTTTTATCCTTCAAATTCTTCAACTATTTATAGAAAAGCTTCAAGATTTGATTTCCAACATAGGCTCCTCCTAATTAAAATTTGTCTGCAAAAGAAGGATCAAAAGAACTACAAAAAAGGTTAAGAATTGATAAAGTAAATTTTGTTGATAAGTGCTCAAGCAACGAATAGAATTTGCTGTCAAAAACCTTATAGCGACCGGTTGCTATGTTGAAAATTCGAAAGGTTAAACCATTGGATCAAGATTTGACAAAGATCTTAGCTTAGGGCGACTGGTCTCTGCATATAGCGACCGATCGCTGTCCATGGCGATCGGTCACTGTGCATAGAGATTGTTCGCCCTCATAATAGAGAAGAATTTGCCAAAATACAAAATCTTCAGTCACCGGTCGCCCTCCTCAGTAAGATTCCTCTGTTCTATTTCAAGTTTTAAAACATTCTGGTACAGGTCTCCCTACTAGGGCGACCGATGGACCTCTTCCCAGAGAAGTTGTCCAATTTTTGTTAAAAATAAAGTTCAAGAAGTAATTCAAAAACTTAGTAAAAATCAAATAAAATGTTTTGAAGTACTTTGAAAACTTTTAGAAACATTGTTTTGGTATAAAACTCATTTATATGAAATCGTCAAAATTAAAGTAAAAACATTGTTCTAACAGGAAGTCCATGAGTAGCAACGCGGATGGAAAGCCCAAATGGATAGTTTTAATTTAAGAGCCAGTTTGGGATAACCTCCGGCCATTATACTTTAACTCCGCAAATCTTGATTCACATAGGGATTTTGTTAAATATATCTACTAATTGCTTCTCTGTTGACACATATTCCAATGTAATATTTTTCTTTTTAATTTGATCTCTTATGAAATGAGATCTGACATTAATATGTTTGGTTATTGAGTGCAATCCTTGATTTTGAGTGACAATTATTGCACTTATATTGTCACAATAAGTGGAATTTCCTTCTCTTCAATATCATAATCCCTTAGTTGTTGTCTCATCCATAGAACCTGTACACAATAGCTTCCAGCAATAATGTACTCTACCTCAGCAGTAGATGTAGCAATTGAGTTTAGTTTCTTACTGAACAAAGAAACCAATTTATTTCCAAGTAATTGACATGTATCAGATGTACTCTTTCTATCAACCCTACATCCAGTATAGTCTGAGGCTGAGTAGCCCATAAGCTTGAAGCCTCCTTCCTTAGGATACCATAATCCAACTTCTTGGTTTTCTTTTAGATATCTTGAATTTTCTTGGCAGCTGTCACATGACTCTCTTTTGGTACAAATTAAATTCTTGCACATACACCTACTGAAAATGTGGTGTCAGGTATGATGGCTGTCAGATAGAGCAATGATCCTATTAGTGATCTATATCTTGTTTGATCAACTAGTTTTCCTTCAGCATCAAGATCTATCTTTATGTAAGTGCTCATAGGTATCTTGACATATGACTTCCAATCCATGCAAAATTTCTTCATTAAGTCTCTAGTGTACATGGTTTGGCTAATGAAGGTTTCATCCTTCATATGTTTCACTTGAAGTCCTAGAAATAAAGTTAATTCTCCCCCCATGCTCATTTCGGATTTTCCTTGCATGAGCCTTGAGAATATATCACACAATTCTTTGTTTGTGGATCCAAAAATGATGTCATTCACATAGATTTTGTACGAGCAGAATGCTTTCTCCATCTTGAATTATGAATAAGTTTATGACAACCTTCCTTTTGAAAATCCATTGTCTATAAGGAATTGAGACAATGTATCATACCATGCTCTAGGAGCCTGCATTAATCCATAAAGTGTTTTCTTTAGCTTATACACTTTATCTCTTGTGGTCTTCTGCTTGATTCATGGAGGTTAATCAACATAAACGTCTTCCTCCAATCCATTTAAAAATACATTTTTCACATCCATTTGATGGACTGTGAAAATCTTGTGAGCAACATAAGCTAGAAACATCCTTATTGCTTCAAGTCTTGCAACTGGAGTAAATGTTTCATCAAAATCTAAACATTATTCTTGGCAATACCTTAAGGTTATAGCTTTATTTCTAACTACTATGCCTTCTTCATTCATCTTGTTTTCAGAAGACCCATTTTGTTCTAGTCACATGGTGAGCAGATCTTTGAATAAATTCTCATACTTTGTTTCTTTCAGACTAATTCAACTCTTCTTAAATGGCTAGAATCCAGTGTGTGTAGACACCTAAATTTATTACCAAATATGGTCAAGTGTCGAAATCATCAATCTTGGCCATCAAGGTAAGATCTTGCAAATAAGGAAGTGATTTACCAATATTTTAGTAAATAGATCAAGTCAAATCAAATCAAATCACAATCCTGTGATTATGGCAAGATATGCAAGATAAATCATGATCGGCTAATCAAATCGCTCTGTTTCATCCAGCAATTATGGCGAGAATTCTCATCCTACACCTATAAATAGAGGCCCTCTTTATAATTCATTGACACAAATTCAAAGAGATTCACGGTGTTCAAGACGAAATTCAAGGCGTTCATCGTGGAGTCTGCTCAAATCATAGCGTTGATACGGGAATAAGCTACCAAGCCCTCGGTCAACATTATTGAAGATCAAATCCATCATAGAGGAAGATTGAAGGATCAATATTATCAACAAACTTCCAAGTCAAAAAGTCAAAGGTCTTGAAGATTCAACGTTTGATTCGAGAATAAGCTATTAAGACCTCGAATTAATGTTATTAATAATCAAATTCAAAATTGGAGAAGATCAAATAGGCGATTCCACCTCCAAAATATCGATTCCAAAGTTCTTGATCTTGAAGAGAAGAATCAGAGGATTTTCTAGAGATTGTAACCCATATTTTCACCCTGGTTTATATAAATATTATTTGTATTATTTTTTGTGTTTGTTAATTTGCAGACAATAAAAATTTGTGTTACAAATTTTTGGCACGCCCGGTGAGATACTTTCTACCTCCCATCTATTCTCTTCATTAAAGTCCTCGAATTATCATCGCAAGATGATAATAGTCAAAGCTGCTACATCAAACTCCTCAAATGCCACAAGTGGAAGTCTTGGTGTCATATCCAAGAAATTGCAAGCACCTTTGGAGATCACTCCCTTGCTCGGAATTGCTAAGAATGAATCACTTCAGGATAATGCAAACAAAGATGTTAGAGATCTGAAGGATACGTCTGCTTCATCAATTCGTTGCTCAGCGTCAAGTTACTCATTCACTTCAAACATGGCGTCCGTCATGGTTACAAATGCTACAACTCTGGAGGAGCAAATTACAAGCTTGACAAGGGCTATAGAGGGACTCACAAAGCATGTTCAAGATCGAGACTCCCTAATCATGAAGTTGATGGAAAAAGTAGATCAAATTGATTCAAGTCGCGTGATGGGCAAACAAGTCGAAGCTCAAGATGTTGTTGTTGCATCAACACATCATCATCTAGGTGAAAATAAGAAGTCTCCAACGGAGGAACTACAAGTCTCGCCTGACAGGTTGATCCCAACTGAGCAACTGAAGGAGTTCATCATTGGAACTATAAAAGATAAGTATGATGGAAGTTCCAAATCGTCTTTGACTTATGCCAAGCCATACACTCAAAGAATTGATAACTTGAAGATTCCTATTGGTTATCAACCCCCGAAGTTTCAATAATTTGATGGTAAGGGCAATCCAAAGCAACATATGGCTCACTTTATTGAGACGTGTAATGATGCTGGAACTTATGGAGATCACTTAGTGAAGCAATTCGTTTGATCTTTGAAGGGCCACACATTTGATTGGTATACCGACCTGGGGGCAATTCAATTGACAGTTAGGAAAAGCTAGAACGAGAGTTCCTCAAATGATTCTATAGCACACGTGGGATCGGTAATATGATTGAACTCTCAAATTCATGTCAAATGAATGAAGAGTTTGTCGTCGACTACATCAATCATTGGAGAAACTTAAGCCTCAACTGCAAAGATCATCTGTCAGAAGCTTCTACAATTGAGATGTGTATCCAAGGAATGAAGGCAAAAACTTATATGAGACCGTCTCACGGATCTAAATACGTGAGACGGGTCATTGCACAAGTTCACCGTACAATCTTCAAAAATAAAGCGGTGGCAATTTTGTTATTTTCGAGAAATGAGAGCATAATGCTAATGTTAACTTCAATGACGTGGCCATACAACTTACAAGGGCGGTTAGATACATGACTGAAAAAACATATAGCAAACCGCGTTGCATTATTGGGAAAAAAAACATTAATGAAAAAAAGAAAGAAGCTTCAGTCTTGGCATGTCTCGTGAGTCGTGTATGTCTAGTGTTTACCTACTACAGTAATATTTTAATTGTCTTATTTCTTTCTTAAATTTTTTGTTAAATAATAAAATTGTTATGCTTGAATTATATAATATTCCCATTAAAGCTATTATCTTTTTTCTTAAAAAAGTAATTTCTTTACTTAAAATTAATTACTTGTTAACCTCATTAGAAGTATAATAAAAAGTATCATTTTTCGCTTGAAAAATATTAATTTTTGTTGTAAAAGTATTATTTGCTATGTTTTTTAGCAATATATACTATTTCCTTTGAAAGTACTCCCTCCGTCCTAATTATATAATCCAATTGAACTTTTCACACAGATTAAGAAAAAGTATTAGAAATTACAAATATATAAAAAAATTACTTGATTTGCCTCATTTAATGAATAGTGTAAATTACATTATGTATATTAAATAGGATTATAATAGTAAAAGAATGAAAAAAATACTATTAAATATGGAAAGTGACTATATATTTGGGACATCACAACAAGGAATATTGGACTATATATTTGGGACGGGGGAGTAATACTTTTTATTTGAAACGTAATACATTTATTTAAAAATTATTACATACTAATCCATTTAGAAGTAAGTATTATTGTTTATTTGAAAAGTATCATCTTTTACTCTAAAAGTATTACTTTTTATTGTAAAAGTATTAGTTACACATTTTAAAATTATGTACCATTTTTTTTTAAAATGGAGCTTAGAAAGCGTCACGCTATGGAGCGCGATGAAGATGAGATTCAATATTAAGTACCCGAGAAGTATCAATTTGATTCAAAAGGTATCATTTTTATTAACAAAAGTATAAAATTTTACCCTGAAAAGTAATACTTTATAGTTACAAATTATTACTTACTAATTCTTTTAGAAGTATTAATATTTACTTAAAAAGTATTATTTTTACTTGAAATGTATTATTTTTTATTATAAAAGCATTACTTACTACATCTTTTAAAATTATAAGCTATTTTCTTTAAAACTATTATCATTGCTTGAAAAGTAATATTTTTACCTAAAAATTATTACTAATTAATCTCTTTAGAAGTATTAGTTTTTACTTTAAAAGTATCACTTTTTACTCGAAAAGTATTACTTTCCATATCTTTTAAATTTATATATTATTTTTTTAAAAATAATTAATTTTTACTTGAAAAATAACACATTTTTAAAAAATAATTCCATTAGAAGTATTAATAATTATTTGAAAAGTATCATTTTTTACTCGAAAAGTATTTTTTTTACTGTAAAAGAATTACTTTCCACATCTTTTAAAAGATTATATAATTTCCCTTACAACTATTACTTTTTACTTGAAAAATAATATTTTTTTCCATAAAAATAATTACTTACTAATTCCTTTAGAAGTATTAATAATTACTCGAAAAGTATCATTTTGTACATGAAAAATATTAGTTTTTTTTTAAAAGTATTACTTACTAAATCTTCTAAAATTATATACTATTCCCTTTAAAAGTAGTACATTTTATCTTAAAAGTATTACTTACTATATTTATTAAAATATTTATTATTTCATGTAGAAGTGTTACCTTTACTTGAAAATAATTATTTATTATTTACTTTAATACTGATCTTACCAGTGACGCCCAAGACAAAATAAAAGATAAGGCTTATTAAACAAAATTTAGTTTTTTATTAAATAGTCGATCGAAATCATTGCCATAGAATTTTTACAGTAATCTTTGTTATATATGTAACAACAAGATGCCAAGAGGTGTTTGGGATATGACTTAATAGTGGGTATTTGACTATGGATAGAGAGTGAAATGGTGAATGTAAAAACTGGATGGGCCAGACAGAATCCCGGTCTTCACGGTCTTAATTCCCAGTGTTCTTTTGTGGGGGAAGGCGGGTAGGTGGGTTGGGTTTTGGATCCGGGTTTGGGTGCTGGGGATCCGTCTCACGGATTTAGATCCGTGAGACGGTCTCACAAGAGACTTACTCAATATATTATCACTAATAAACTACTTTCTTTCACATTTCTACATTTTCAATCACCAATTACATTAGATCACTATTTTATCAAACTAATCATCACATCAACTATGATAATTATATTTTCATCTCACATCCAGTCATAAAATTAACATATCAACTGTAGACGCCATTTCTACCTTACTTGAATTTTAATGCGAAAAATAATAAATAAATAGAAAAAAATTAAAGAATGTCTAAAAATATAAAATAGTAAAAACTTTTACTTCGTTCGAAACTTTGCAGCGGAATTAAATGCTAATAACTGAAATAATTATTTGTCCAAAAATATTCATACTGAAAATAAAATGACATTCAACATTTAATAAACTAAAAAGTCAAACTTTAAAAATAAAAGAATTTCGTTGACATGGGTTTCCCCGAGTCACTGCACCCGACCATCTCCTTCCTCTTTTGCATTCTCATCTGAAAAACTTAACATTTGTAGAATGAGCTAAAGGAGCTCAACAAGTAACCTCATGCATGAATGCATACCTAATGCAATATCTTTAACTTTTATAACTTAAAAAGACTTATGTTTTTCTTGCTTAAAACTTTCGTTTCATTGCTTAAAACTTTCTTTCGCATAAAACTTTGTCTTTTGTTATCTTGAAACATTCTTAGGACGCGAGCTCACTTGGTAACACATTGTTCTAATCAGGGTCGCAGTGGGCCTTTTTATTTGAAACCCGATTAGCATTTTGCCCAAAGGCCCATTTCAATACATTTTGCCCGAAGGCCCTTTTTTCTTGAACATTAACATTAGCTGCAAGCGGCACATAGTCGGAACGCCGGTCCCCCGCGCCCATTTACCACTCACTCAAGCATCATAGAACAATGTGCACCCATTTCTTTGAAAAACGTTATTAATTCTAAACCTTAAAATTCGACTTACTTAATCCTTGTATGCTCGTGAAATTCTATGAATAAACATTAACGTGATGCATGAACCTAAGTGATGCAACTTTAATTGAATTTGATCATAAAATGAAATGGCATAAATATAATAATTAAATCACATTAATTAGCATATTAAAAGTAACCATGATATAAAACATGTAAACAAAGAAAAACTTACATTCAGATACTCAACAATAATTAGGAAAAACCTTACATTCAACTAGTTAAAGAGAAACCTTATATTCAACTAGTTAAGGGAAAAGGGAAAACCCTGCATTCAATTAGTTAAGGGAAAACTATATATTTATTTAGTCAAGGGAAAACTATGCATTCAATTAGTCAAGAGAAAACCCTACATTCAATTAGTTAGGGGAAAATCCTACATTCAGTTAGTTAGGGAGAAAACCCTATATCCAAGGGGGGAAACCCTATATTAGAGGAAAGCCTTGCATTCAATTAATTAGGGATAACCAAACATTCAATTAGTCAAATCTATCTAGGGAAAATCCATACATTCAGTTAGTTAAGAAAAACTCTACATTCAACTAATGAGGGATAAACTCTATGTTCAACAAATGCAGGAAAATAAAACATTCAATTAATTAGGGATAAACCCTATGTCCAACTAATTATTGAAGATCACACGTTCAATTAATTAGGAATAACCTCTATATTCAACTAATTAGGAAAATCTTACGTTCAATTCATTAGGCAAAACCCTCAATTAATATAACAAACAATTAAATCGATTTTAACCCTATTTTTAATATCCTTAAGCCAGTTCTTTCCAAACCCGAACAATAAGTTTTCACTCTTAAACTAACATTGAACATCAAACAGTGGTTCACTGGGCACATCCATTTAATATTTAACTCAGATTAATATTCTTATAACATTGAACTTTAGAAATCAAACTCAAAATCATTCTAACAGAATTCTAAAAGCATATATACATATAGGATATGGATTAAATAGGTCCTCCTACTTGGGGTGAGTCCATGGGGACACATCCTAACCATAGATCAACAATTTTGGGTGATCCAGATTTTTAGTGCTTTTTTATGTTTATTTTTTTGTTTCAGCAATTAAAAAGAGTAGGGTGGTAATTTTGGCACTTTAGAATCAGTTACTAAGATTTCATTCTCTCTTTCACGCGATTTCACTCACTCTTCACGCATACTCTCTCTCCAGCGTTTCAGTTTCAAAAAAGTTTCTCTGTTGCTTACGTAGTATAGGGTTGTTGCTTATGAGTGCTTATGTAGTTAATGTATCTGTGATGCATGTGTAGTGTATATTCGTTGCTTATGTAGTATATGTTTATCGCTTATGTAGTATGGGTTTGTTGCTTATGACTTGCTTATGTAGTTAATGTATTCGTGGTGCATACGTAGTGTATATTTGTTGCTTATGTAATATAGACTTGTTGCTTATGTAGTATGAGTTTGTTGCTTATGACTTGCTTATGTAGTTAATGTATCCGTATGCATACGTAGTGTATATTCGTTGCTTATGTAGTATAGGCTTGTTGCTTATGTAATATGGGTTTGTTGCTATGGCTTGCTTATGTAGTTAATGATTAGTGGTGCATACATAATGTATATTTGTTGCTTATGTAGTATAGGATTGTTGCTTATGTAGTATGGATTTGTTGCTTATGACTTGCTTCTGTAGTTAATGGTATATAAAAACACCATGACACATCTACACAAGCAACAAATTACATCTTCATAAGCAAACTTCGAACTGAAGTCAAGCTCTAGCAACTATGGCAAATTGTCTGCAACTTTTTTCACACAATAGTGCGTTGAAGAAGGATGAATGATTTCTCAAGTAGTGAGTTGAAGAAGGAGGATGATTGTTCACATTGAATTGCTATGAGATTTGAAAGGATTGTCTGTGTTCTATACAAGCTGAGGGTGACTGGTTCTTGTTCTCTCATGAACATCGTTCGAAGAAGAAGGAAGATGAGATTTGTTCACGTTGAATTTGATGTGAGATTTGGATAGCTTAATTGTGTGATCATAATGTGAACAGAATCCCATGAATATTGGGTAATTTTGTAGGATGACTAATTTACCCCTTTCTCTAATTACCAATATTTAATCTGAATTTTTAGCTCTAAAATCACAACCATTGAAAAATCAAGATATGTGGCTAGGATTGGTCCCTATGGACTTACCCTATGAGGTGGTCTCATATAACTCTCTCCCTATATATATATATATATATATATATATAGGTATAGGATCATATGTGGCAAGGCCCCTAATATGTGGCAGTGTGGACAGATCTAGGCCATTAACATGTTTAATCCAATGGCCTTTTTTTTTCGATTTCTTTTTATTTTTAAATTGTAATCAGCCCATTTAAGGGCAAAATAGACAAATCATAAATATTAAGTAACGCCCAATTTTGGTAACTCCCACAATTTCCTATCTTTATGAGATTCAATCACCAAAAAAATCTCTCGCATCTCCCAAAATTCTGAAAAGTTTTCGTCCCCCCCAAACCCACTATCACACGATTGCAATAACTTCATCTCCTTCAAAATTCCTTCTCACAAATGGCTGTGAACACCATTGTTTTTCTGAAAAAATCGAGCCAAGGACTCCTGCGTATGCGGCGAAATCCGGTTGGGCATAAAAACTCCAAAAAGCTTCGTTAATCTACATCTTCATCCCTACAAACACCCACTCTCACACGTCTCCGATCTTCATCCCTCCAAAATTTCATCTCACACACTACCGAGCACAATTTTGCTCTTCAAAAATCGAGCATGAGGTTTTCTCTTGTGTACGGCGGAACTCAGTTGGACGTTGTATCTCCAATAAGCTTCTGTAAATCTACATTAAGGTAAGACTCTGTTTATATTTTTTTGATTTCTTGGTTTTTAGATCACAGTGCCAAGGGTTTTTACCTAATTCATACAACATTTTTTCATCAATTGAAGATGACTATTTGTGGACTTTCTTCAGTTTTGTTGACCTAGTTGTATGACACATTTAATTTTTTTTATTTTGAATTTTCTAGGGTTTCACACTCGATTTTTACAGACGCACTTTTTTGTATTTGGTTATGTGGAATTATATCATTTAATGTAATGGAATAATTGAAGATATGTTGTGGGATATATACACATAATGTTCATAGACAGTGTTTTGGTGTTTTTGCTGTTAAATTTGGCACATAGGTACCCAGGGTATTGTGTTTTTGCACTAGTATGGTGAATTGTACATAGACGTCATACAATAGTGTTTGGATAATTTTATTTTCGTACACAGTTGGCCTACATACAGTACAAATTTAGTTTAGATGTGTTGTTTTTTTGACACAGTGTTTTTGTGCTAATAACTAGTGATAGAATAACAATAAGTTTGTATACAAATAGATATTACTTGGTATATGGTTAGTTCATTTATTATATTCTTGTATTGGGTATGTTAATTTGATGAAAATATAGATATGATTTGGTGTACACATAAGTTTCGTGTGATATACAATTAGTTTTTATTTAACATACAAATGCACATTATGGAACCTTTTTTCTCTTTTTCTTGGTTTACTAGGTTGATGGTAACATTGTTTATTTTTCTGATTTCAATTTTGTAGTTGGACCTGTTTTCTCAATATCTCCAAGCACGTGCGTGCTACCAGTCAGCGCGCAATGTTGAAAAATATCGCCGAATAAGACTCGCCATGTCGTGGAGGGTGGAGGAAAACACAGTCGACTGTGGGATCTATGCCATGCGTCACATGGAGACCTACATGGGGGGACCATTGAAGAAATGGGACTATGGATTTGACAAGGCTGACACTGCGGAGTTTGCTCGTTTGAGGACCCTGTACTGCCACGCAATTCTGGTGCATGACTTGAACCAAGAGAAAGATAGGGTGCTTGGGTTGGCCAAAAAATTTGTTAGTGGAAAGTAGTTGGTTATCGATTGTGGAGTTCATTTTGTTAGACGGAGCTTCTAAGTACACTCTATTTGTTACATCAGACTAGAATATTTTTGTTACCCGTTCATTTCTATCAACAATTGTGTTACTTATTTCTAAATGATCTTAAGCAAACATGTGGTCCTGTTTATGCGTAATGTTAGTGTTTAAACAGTGCACATTTTGTCAGTATGCAAAATATATTTTGTTGCTGCTTTAGTTTTTATACGTTCGTATGCAAGTACTTTTTGTTTTTCAGTTGAAGATGTTTTAACGAATCGTGTGTATGCATAATTCTTAAGCAGTTTGTGTTCAAGTACTATAATTACTTTTTATTTTGGAACTCAATGTAACAATGTACTTTTGAATGTCACACTGATCATGAAATGTCAGACCAATGTATACCAAAATAAGAGTTTAGTACACTATAATATAATTATGTGTACACCATAATTTACTGCTTATAAACCACCAAAGTATTCATATATATACACCACAATATGCCACAAATTTACTATATTTTCGTTTTTTAGTTGAAGCACTACAATTATTTTTACGCTTTGGAAGTCATCGTAATCCTTTGACAAGTTGTGCATCATCAACAGATAGCAAGTACAGTATAAAAGTGTTTAGGTTACAGGGCATTTTTTATTTAAAGTCAAATGGACTAAAAAACGGTGTAAAATTAGAATATAAATGGGATTCAGTTATAACATAAATGACATTCAATTATAATATAAATGACGTTCATTTAACATAAGTCAAACGATAAATGATTTTTTGGGTAATGCATTTAAATATGAAAATGCTGGGGAGGAAGTGTAGTTGTATTATGTAGGTTGCTCTAGACATGTTCGGCTATTGTCATATGCAATTTTGCCACACGTGCCACACTTCCTCTTTAGTTTCGTGCTTGCACGGATTGCCTTTTCCCTTTGTCTTTGTAGTCTGCTTTTCGGCTCCCGCTGCCCTTGTTACGAGCTTGTTGCGGTGGCAATACTAAGATCTCCATTTGAGAAGTAGAGCCGCAGTAATTCTCAAAGAGTTCTTCAACGCCCCCGTCATGTTGTCCATCTTGTTCGTGGGCTAACTTTTTCTTTTGTTCGGGTATCTAATATTTGGTGTTGTCGGGTGATATTACCAGGCGCTCTCGTATTTCGACGTGCTGGAACGTTTCATCACTTGTATCTGCAGAGTATATGCACACCAAATAAGTGAAACGTATACACAAAAATATTTTTCAAAATGCACAATAGTTTCAATATTAGAGTACATTTTCCTAAATAAAAAATCTTACATTATCCACTGAATGTTTATACTAATCACACCAATTTTGAAGCATATGTATACGAAAATAAGATGCTATTACACTACTACAGAATTATTCGAACACCATTGTTTGTTCTCATTCTAAATCACCAAAGTATTCGTATATATACACCATAATATGTTTCAAATACACAAGTTTGCCGAATGTTGTACACAACTATATATATTACTGTATAGCTTCAAATAAACATCCAAACATATAATATCACATTTTAAATTAACACAAAAACATAAACATCTATACACCAAACATTGCTATACATGCATATATTTTGCAATATTTGTATACAACGATTTCACATAAAGATTCATCATCACCCCAGCATCCCACAACATATACTGCATGTTTACATGTACACAATTTTAAATATATGTGTACACCAATCTAATATCTAATGTGTACATTTCTGTACATTTTCTTACACTAAGATAACCATCAATTATGATTCCATATTTCTAAATAAAACATCTACAGGATGAATAAGGATATTGCGCGATTTTTCGAAACATAAATACACATACCAGGAAAAAAGCATCTGAAACCCAGCTTTCATCAAGCTTGTCCGCCAACACTTCATCATGTTGTGATTCATCGAACTCATCGCCCATTTTCGAAAGGTTGTTGTGACGTTTTTTTTTTCGAATGTAGGTTGTTTTTTCTGTGTTTTTTGGGACGTGCTGCTGAATTTTGGATGGAGGAAGAAGGAAGAAGATGATAGGAAACGTCTTCTTCTGTTCCTAAATTAACGTTTATTTTGTTTTGGCAAGATTGCAATCAAGAGGATCCCTTGATTTTAGGTTCTTAATTATGGTATTAATTTAGGCGTTTTTTGTATTACTCAAATGCCCTTTTGATATTAAAATTAATTATAAAATGGTGTTTTGAAGGGCTAATCTAAGCCATTGATTTTTTAGGATATATGGATGAGATCTGTCCACACTGCCACATGGTAAGAGGCTGCCACATAAGATCTCATCCCTATATATATATATATATATATATATATATATGAGAATCTAACTAATTGCATTCCATTGATGTAAATGGTTGGACCACTTTCATGCATTGAATAATAAGAATTGTAAAACATAGTACTCACTCTCAGTAGGTTTATCTAATCTAGTTGGGATTTCTCTCTGTTTTTCTTTTCATAAAGTTCCATTGAACTAATTTACACATAAGAATTAATACTTTTCCATTGATACTTTTCTTATTTCAATCGCATCAAGAATTAGGGGCAATTTGTAGGTATAATTGAACAATTTAATATTTAATATCCTTGAACTTAACGTGTAGTGTACACGCAATAACCAAATCAACAAATCAGAAATCGCCATTCGACATACATGCGTACAAATTAATTAATAAAGCACACAAAATCCTAAATCTACATGAACTAGCGAGATTACTTGCTTGTTCAACTTATGAATAACAAAATTCTTCTCAGGCCTCTATCGAATCAACCCCGCTGAAAAAGTCTGCATCGTTTGTGGTAGGAAAAATTTCGAATAATATTTAAAACAAACTATTATGTCATTGATATAAATGTTAGTAGTATTAACATAAATTTTACAGCAATATCATAGTAATCCACTAAAAACACTTATGAACATAAACATGATATAACTGAAACATAGTATAGAAATAGTACAATTGATATCAATATTTATTCTTTGACATTTATTTTCAATAGATGTATGTAAAACCCATGAGTTTTCTCATTTTGATCAAGTGTATTTTATGTGTCTTATATCTGTGTTTTAACCTACTGCTAATTGGACTAGGTTTAGGGTATATGGACTTATTATTATTATTTTTTTTTGATAACATATGGACTTATTATTAACTTACTAATAATATGTGTCTGATTTAATACTCTAAACTAATTAAAAAATCAATTATTCGTATAAGGCCCAAATAAAATATTCACAGTCCAATTAAAAAGATTATTTTATTATCCATAATTTAACAAATTAACTATCTAGTAAAATCATTAATAAATTCATAATTCTCATAAAGGCATAAAAATTCGAGTTGTTAAATCAACCATCATCACTACACTTTGCAATCACACTCAAATCCATTCATTCATAAAAACATAAATGAACGAAACGAAATATCAACCAATCACACCTTAAATACGCTATTTCATTCCCACATATTTAAGTATGTTTGCGACAAAGTTATAGAATGTAGGTTTAAAGGTTTCATCTCTTTTTTTTACCTGTTTGTATAGGTACTTCACTTATTCACATAAAATATCTAACATCAATTGCATTCTACTGCATCTATAACCAAAAAAGAAAAAAAAAACCAAGAAAGGGTTACCGCTCCCTCCGAAAGGCAAGGTGAGACATCCTGAATTTTATATATGTGGTAATATCATTTTAAATATATTGTAATAATTAAATACTATCTTTTATACTCCATTTAGGTAGCAACATATATACATTCCATAAATTTTGGTGACGAGCGCTGTCTCATTAGCTCCTGCTCTCAAAGCAGCCCTTCCAGCTTCCAAGAACCTTTTAACTGCATCCTCAGCATACCGATTAGCCATACCCACACTCATTTGTCTTCCGATATCAGGATATGAGTTCAAGATGTAGTCTCCGTTGAGCTGTGATGCTAATTGAATCAGTTCCATTTGAAATTCAGAGAGTTCAACGTCTTCCTTTGGTCCCCGCGGCCTTAGTGTGGTCTTAACTTCTGGGAGTTTCTCTGAACAAGGATTAAACAAAATTCAAGCTTCATGATAAATATTGACATGAAGCTACGCACCATTGGTTTATTTGTGGATCGTGCGAGTCGCTTCATGATACAATGGACCAAGAAACAACTCTACCGCCCCTATCCTCAAAAGTTAAAAGGGATAATTACAAATGACCCCCTGAGTTTGGGGTATTTAAGAAAAAAACCCAGAGAAATTTTAAAATAACAGAAACCCCTAGAAGTTTGATTACGTCTTAAATGTAAGGGGGTAATTGTAATATTTCCATAAATGTATTTAAATATTTTTGCTTATGAAAGGGCTAAAATATAAGAAGGAACCAAACCTCAAAGGGGTATCTGTAAATCTGAAACTTCTTTGGGTTTCTATAAATACCCCAATCAGGGTTTTTTTTTCCTTTTTCTTTTATTTTATCCAAGTTATAAAGAGAAACAAAATATAGAACTTCTCATTTTAGGGTGACAAAAAAAGAGGCATAAGTGATACATCAAATAATCATTTGTCCCCAAAATCAGGAAACCACAAAAAACTAGTGTCGAAAGAATGTTATGCGAACAAAAGACAAACACTGATGATGAATCCTACAATAGTCACATCAAAGAATCATTAGTCCCCAAAATCACAAACTAGTGCAAAAATGCCAAGCGAATAAAACGCTAATAACAGTTTTTGAATTGACTTCTGAAGCAGATGATATTAAAATTCCACCTTTGAGAATCCACACCATTTTTTTCTATCAAAACCAATTTCGACCATCTGATAATTCTGCTCTAATTTCCAAAATTAAATTAAATTGTCAGAACAAGAAGCTAGTATGCATCAACAAAATAATCAGCTGTAGATTCATACAGGTGCTAAGCAGAGAAGCCCAAAAGGCATTTCAAAATTTATTACAACATTCATCATTTCCAAATAATTATGGTTGTTACTTCTAATTTTTGGCTTACATGCAGATGACTTTTTAATAGGGTTAATTACAGAAACTATCCCTGAGGTTTAGCCTAATTACAGAAAACCCAGTTATCTTTGAAAATTACAAATACTCCCATGACATTTGTTTTTTCGCTTACAAAATTGCACCCTCAAGAGGCCTGGAGAGGAGGGTATTTGTTAGGTAAATACAAACCTCAAGGTGATATTTCAATTTTGAAAAACAACTGGTGTTTTTGGTAATTAGACAAAACCTCAGGGTAGTTTTTGTAATTATCCCTTTATAGTAATCAACCTTATGTCGAAACTCAAGACTGCAGGGTCACTCAAAGCAGTTTCTAATCATAACATGGAAGGAACTGAAAGGACGGGGTACCGCAAAAAAGCTCTTTGGAATTGGGATGGTGCTGCCATAACTTTCTAGCCTCAACAAATATACAACGGACGCATCTCTCTGACCAAAATAAAAGTTTGCTAAACCTACAACTGTTCTCATGTTATCCAAAATTCAGGCAAAGAACCCTATCTTGATGGGTGAAGCACAAAGGAACAGCATGGTCAATAAAATTGGTTGAACTGGCACAAGGGAACTAAATGACTAAATCTTTACAATAAGGATAATATCCAAAATAACAATTTCTTATCTTTTTTTGAGCTATAACCTTCGTTACACGTCCCCTTTCGCACTGTAAAGCCACTAGTCAAATCAATGACAATTACTTTCTAATTTATCATATCCCTACTCATTCATATATGGTGCTGAAAATTGACCAAGTAGAACACATATTAATACTGATCAACGTTAATCCAAAAAAGAGCTTTCCGGACAAGAATATTTCAAAATAGACCGCGATGCATGACGAGAAGAATGCACAGAACCACAAAGCTAGGTCAACGAAACGCAAAAATAGGTTATCGTAAAAGAAAAGGTCACTTGAACAGCAAAACAAGGTAAATGTGAACCTGGACAGTCTTCCCGAGGAGTATCACGCAAGTAGAAGTATTTCTCAAAGGTTCCAGCCCATGCATCCCTTTTTGTCAAAAAATTTGATTGAAGATTAAAAAGCTTCTTCACAGTAGCAGCTATTGAAGAGTGTTCAAATTGTGAGGATGGGGTTGGGCCGCTTGGTTTATGAATCACTGCACACAAAAGAAAAAAGAATCAGTCCAAAAGATGGAGCAACATAATAATCTTTAAAGAAAGAAATGGAACTTCAGGAAAAATCAGTTTACTTTATGTCGAGAAAACGCATACTCAGAAGTACTTATTAATCTTTTCACTGAAAGTATGCAGGTTGTCCTCAAAACCATGGTTCATTCATCAAACAATTTGGAAAATATAAAATTCAGGTTGATCATCCTTGGGAAGGAAAAAGAAAATGAAGACTGCAACTTTGTCTTGCCACATGCTCTTCACAAAGTGATTTTGGAAATGCATGTTTGTGATCTCCGACAACAGTTGATTTATTGGTAGCTGTGTAGCGCTCATAAGAAATGGGGTGAGTTCAGCACTTCCCAAGATGAGCAATATCTATGACATTCTCATTTCAGTTTATCAACCTTAGCGAATCATTGACTTTAAACACTATCCCCCCATTAATCAATATCTTTTGAAAACTAAGACAAGAAAACTGCAGTTTTTCAACTCCTCAAGGCTCAATCTTCCAGGAGACACATCCCAGTTCAACACGGCATATTTAAGTTCCAAATTCTCATATAGAATTAGGCCCCATCTCCATGTTTAGTTGAGATTTGCTTTCTGTCCATTTCTCGTTTTTAAAGAGAATGTAATTTTCATTTTTCTTTTCAGACAGTGACAAAAACTTACAAGAACTAGAAAGTCCCACATTTCTTAAACTTAAACGGAAGTCTTAGGATACATGTGATGGTAATCTCACCAAACTGCTGGACATCACGAGTATCATAAACTATTTTATGATACAAGCAAGACTTTTAGAGCACAATGGATATTTTAGACTGAAGTTCATGATTCCACTGCTATCTGGGAGATGCCAACTGATGCATTCCTGTCTAAACATGCGCATTCAAAGGCAAAAATGACTGGCAACTGTACTCTAACAAAAACATGGTGATAACTTTCAAAAAAACAAGTTTGCAAATTAATCATAAGGTTCACAACAGAAATTTCCTACAATAAGAATTGCCCCCACCACAAAAGAAGAAAAACTGAGCAGTACTAGACAGGGGGACTGGATTAAACATGTCATACTAGCTTCAACATCCCCAGACAAATTCATTTTTCTATTGCAACTATTTCATGTCAAAATATTTTTCAAAATAAAGGATGCCACGATATTCTGGCAAACTAGTCCTCTCCAAATTATCTAAATATTCAAGCACTCACATAATCCAGTGAACAATCACCTATTTTGTCATTTCTTAAAACTATTGTCTACTTGAAAAGAATCAAGCTAAATGTACTTCCATGAATATATTTAGCAAATTTGGCAGTTCAAACATATTTTACTTGATCAAACCATAAGCCACTATCAACATATCTTTAAACAGTAAACAAGTCCATACCAGTGCCTTTGTCAATCCAGGGAGAAATCAAGAATGTGGGAACGCGCACACCAAGCCTATCGAACGGGAAATAATACGGGTCGGGTCCAATGATCCCATCCGGGTTGGGCACACCAGAAACAGGGGTGGGCACATGATCGTAAAACCCACCGTGCTCATCATAAGTGATCAAAAGCGCCATCTCTTTCCATTGTGGGCTCGCCCTAAGTGTCTCGTACACATCCTTCACAAACCTCTGCCCCAGAGCTACATCGTGCGATGGATGATCGTCGTTTGCCGGAAAAAGATCCACGTCGAAGTACCGTTGTTCGATAACAACATAATTTGGGAGCTTCCCCATTTTAGCATGAAGTTTGAACTTCAATTTATAATCATGGAACTTGATAATATGCTTGAGCTTCCTAAGGCTCTTGAAGAAAAGAGTAGCAGGGATATTCTGGTAATAAATCCCAAAAGTAAGGCCATTTTCGTCCAGCGAATCGAAAATGGTTTTCTGAGGGAACCCATGTATGAGGTCTTTCCTAACGTTGCTGGAGGCACCGTGGGAGGTGGCGGAGTGAACGTAGAACCGGTTCGGCTGAGTCGAGGCGGGCACCGAGGCAAACCACCGGTCCATAACGGCGAACTCATTTGCTAGCTCAGTATAAACCGGCAACAGATCCGGTTTGAACCCGCTCATGACGTTTTTAGACATCCCCTCAACGCCCATGCTCTCCGCCTGCTGCACAAACCCGTTCATCGGGGCCGGGTTCGCCGACGACTCGTTGCATCCGAATATCTGTTCCCTGATGGCTTGAATAGAGTGGCCCGGGTCCGAGTCAATGAAGAAAGCGTCATCGGAGACGGACACGGCACGGGAGGTCGGGTCGGAGGCGTTGATCCGGTTGAATTCGGAGCCGCTAAGGCCGTCGATATCGGGTCGGATTTTTTTTAGCCAGCCAAGCATGTGATCGAAGGAGCGATTTTCCATCACTAGAACTACAAGGGTTTTGATGGGGCCTTCGATTTTGTGTTTGTGTCTTTTGGGAAAGGGGAAGGAGTGAGAGACGGAGGAGGAA
The DNA here is from genome assembly GCA_016081115.2 of Rehmannia glutinosa. Lineage (NCBI taxonomy): Eukaryota > Viridiplantae > Streptophyta > Magnoliopsida > Lamiales > Orobanchaceae > Rehmannia > Rehmannia glutinosa. Next base: position 242,430 of record JABTTQ020002761.1, on the reverse strand, counting down.
AGCAGAAGATAGACGAAGATGAAAAAAAGAATACGGGTACGCCGGAAAAGACCCATTTTCTGGTGGGCGGCGGCGGAAGAGGAGGGTGGATTTTACCAAGAAACCGAAGTATTGACGAAGAAGGATGCGAATATATAGAGTAGAAGGGAAAGAAGCTTACAGTTATGGGCATATACTGAGGAATTATACTATAGTGATTTAATAGTTACTTAACTGACCAGTCTTCTGTTTGGTTTTGTGGTTGCTTTAGAATTTGCGTTGAGTTTGCATTTTTATGTCATTATTATTATCTGGTATTTGTTTTCACACGTTCACAAATATAATATATTTTTAACTTTTTTTTTGCGCAAAAACATGTTTTTTTTTCAAGTTTTGAAAAATATTCTTTTAATAATAACTTTCTTTGTCGATGGCTCTACTCCATTTCTATTTTTATCACTTTCCACGAAAGTTCTACTTCCAAAATTGAAATTTTCATCTTTTAAGGATGTTTGACTGAGTTTATAAGCTCTTTAAAATATCTTATAAGGACACGTTTGCCAATGTTGATAGATGATATTGTTTGTTTGGGCAGATCACTACAAAGCTAAGGTTTCTGATAAAGTTATTCTTTCCAAGGGGCAAATCTTCAAGTCTTCTTCTCTGGGAGCTGGAAGTTCTTCCGACGGGAACTTGCATGTGTTGGAAATTTGGTTTTGATAAAGTGGACGTCGACCGACTTTGACCAAATTTTCGGTGGCTAAGAATTTAATTCTGGAGGAATTAAATTGTGAATTGTTAATCTACCTTTCGAGTAGATGTTCGTAGTATTTTATATTTCTCAAAACCGAATTTCGGTGATGAGTGAGAAATTAATACACGAAGTTGGCTACGTGAATGGACATAGTTTATCCTAGTATAAATACTAGAAGGTGTTATTGGTTGGATATACTATAACACAAGTGTATGATCACAAATGGGCCGTGGACCGCACCGATTCTTTGAGCTCGAATTTAGGTTCAGTTGGTTTTGTCACTCGAAAATGGGTTTGGCCCAAATTCAAGTAACTGTTGGGCCTGATGAATCTAGACATTGGAGGTGTCTAGGTTCGTGTGTCTATGAATCTAGACATTAGAGATGTCTAAGTTCGTGTGACTTTTGGAGTTTGTAACTCCTCAAGTAGTGGTCATAAGTAGAGGCTTGTAACTCATGGGAGTTGTTGGGAAATTTATTGCTTAGATTTTGATGAATGACATGTAAAACTTAGACTAGAAAGTTGGCACCCTATTTTCCTTGTAATTTGTATTGTAATAGATAGGGTTATGCAGTGGAGTCAAGTCGGTATCTTGGATATACAAGAAGTCAATCAAGATCGAATGAAGACTTTTTGTGAAACAACTAAGTATGGCAAGGAGAAGAAGACAAGAACTTCGACCGAAGGAGTACCGATACTGTTGTGTGAAGAGTCGAAGTCAACCAAAGAAGAAGCCAAGTCAGTTGAAGTGACATATGAGTCTTTCAATCATTGGAGCGGTCAAGTCACCTGGGGAAAAGCGGTGCAAAGAGGAGTTAATCGAAAAGAATCCGTTGCCGCACGTGATAATATTACCTAAACAAGTAATACTTCCATGCTCCCTGTCTTAAAGTGCTCGATCCCGAGCGTGCAAAAGGAATAAACCAATGGGAAGACTGCACTCAGGTCGAACCTGGAAAGCTGCAAGACATTTAATACGAGGAAATGTCAACATCAAGGATCGCAACAAGACAAGCCAACGAACACAAGTGACTTTTAAAAATCACTCTATCTCTTCAACAGGCAGATTTTTGAAAGTTCACTATAAAAAGCGAGAGAATCACTTTGAGAAAAGGTTACCTTGAATACCGAACTACGAACATTCAAGCTATTATTCGAGCCAGTAACTGCAAAATATTCTCAAGTCATTCAAGCTAATCGTCAAGCCTAAATTTCAAGGAAATCGATCCAACACCAAGTCATGAAGGAAAGACGACTTCAAACTTTGAAGAGAAAACTTTTGAAGAATCAAAAGGGGTCTACATTCCAAGGAGGATTGTAGAAAGGTTCAAGTCGAACCAGTCTCAAGCTATTGGAGGGCTTCGTGATCAAATCCAAAAAGCTTGAGCAAGTGGTTGAGAAGTAGCAAAGCGCAGCCGCCTGTGAAGAAGGCTAGTTTAGAGCGAACGAGAAGCCACCGTGTGACCAAGGCATCTCCGATCGAGTCCCAAGGATCAAGTCACCGTGTGATCAAGACTTGTATCCGGACCGATAACCACTTTGTACTCGATCAATACTTAGTCGATTCCTCCCGGAGTTGGAGAAGAGAGGAGTAGAAGAATTACCCCATCTTCGAACCTCTATAAAAATTATTATGTCATTTACATTTCAAAGATTTAATTTCTCGCATATCATTTTATATCTGATAATTTGCTATCCAACCGATAATTAACAAAGTGCTAAAAACCAAGTGTTAAAACAAACTTAAACCAAATTCAAGGGTGTAAAGTCTTCCATTGAAAATCTCACCACACCAAGTTAAAGTTTAGACTAAAACAATGAGTTATTCTATCAACAAACTAATCGAGTCATTGAGTGGCTAACTTTGTCAAGTTAACTAACTTAGTCATCCCTCTCAGATTTAGTCATGTGTGTATTTAACTCAAATATTTTAAAAGGACTAAAATCGAAAAGTTGGTAAGGTTTATTCAACCCCTTCTAAACCTTACTTTTACCCCTTGGGACCTACAACTGCATCGTGAGCGGTTGGTTCATTGAGCCTTCCGCATCAAGTTAGTTCTAACTAGATCTCCAATCTTTCAAAGAAGTTTTTAACACTTGTTCTTTCAAAAACAATTTTTTTTTGGCAAAGTTATTATCATGGAAGCAAATTTGACATGCATTACTATGTTCACCATTGAAGAATTTGATGACTGGAAAATACGTATGTAGGCTCATCTATCCGCATTACATGGTGAGATGTGGATAGTGATAGAGGATGGGCCACCGCAAATAATGAAGGTGAACACAACAAGAAAGTCAGTGAAGGAGAGAAGGCCATTATCCTGATCTAGACCCGGCTATGGTTGACAAACCAAGAGTCGAATGGACAAATGATGACGAAAAAAGATACAACCTAGACAATGTGGCCAAGGATATACTTTACAAGACTTTGGACAAAGCCATGTTCAACAAAGTCAAATCTTGGAAGACAGCCAAAGAAATCTGGGATAAACTAACTTTAATTTGTGAAGGATCTGAGCAAATTAAGGAAAACAAATTATCTGTTGTTGTTAAAAAATTTGAAAACTTTAAAATGCTTGCAGGTGAGACAATGGATCAGCTGGATGCTAGATTCACTGAAATTACAAATGAGCTCTCAGCACTTGGAAAGGAATACACACAAAAGGAAATGTGCATGAAGATACCAAGGAGCCTCCCAGCTGAGTGGGAAATGAAGACCATGGCTCTAAGGCACTCTATGGACCTATCAAAAATATCCAATCATGAACTATTCTCAGACCTCAAAACTTATGAATTTGAGCTGAGAAGAAAAGATCAAGAGGAGACAGTTGTACCCAAAACAGCTGCACTCATAGTCAAGGAAGGGAAGAGAGCTGAGACCAAAGAAATCATTGACCAGGAGGAGATTGCACTGATGGTAAAAATATTCAACAAGTTCTTCAACAAGAACTACAAAAGAAATAAAGGTGAATCCTCCAGAAGACATTGACTCCCTCCAAGTCAAGGGAAGATAGGCCACCAAAGAGAGCTGAGTATCAAAAGGTCGAATATCAAAGACCTGACAACCCAAGAAATGAGAGAGTTGATCAAAAAGTTGAAAACCTGTGTTGGAATTGCAGACAACCAGGACACTTTGCTATTATTTGTCCATATCCTCGTAGTCAATAAATACATGAATGAAGAAGAAAGAAGAGCCTTCTTAAAAGAAGACAAGAAAAGAAAAGAGCAATGTTGGGCCGAGATCACTTTGAAAACAACTAAGTCAAAGGATACAACGACTGGAGAGTAGTGAAGTTGACTACTCAAGTGATTACGAAGAAGAAGCTATGATCCGTCTAATGGCTAAAGAACAAGATCAACCTCGATCAAGAAGATGAGGTACACTCTAACTCATCTCACTCGATTCTAGTGATAGTGATTGTGACACACACAGTTCATCACCCACAGATCTTTATGATTCATTAGGAAAAATGATGAAAGACTTTGAACACATTAAATCCTCACACACATTATTAAATGAGGAAAACAAAAAAAGCCAAAACTCACAAATGGCTAAGGAGCCGAGTACTCTACTAGTCACATAGGCGATGAGAACAAAGAGCTGAAGGCTGAGAATGCTAAATTAATAGCAGAGATAGCGGCTATAGAAAAGAGAGAAAATGATCTCAAAAATGTGATTGCTTCATTCACAAAGGCATCTAAATCATTGGATGACCTTATCATGAACCAAAAAGAATGTGGAGACAAGACAGGGCATAGATTCAATTCCTTTGTTGCATAGTCAAACTCGAAGAGTGATCTTGGAAAAAGGATCTTCAAGTAATGAAGCATCTCAAAATCCAAGACACCAAATGTTACACACACATTCATTCCAAAGAACAATCACAAACAAACTGGCCTTGTATATAAAGGAAAAGGAAAACAACCAATTGAGTATCTTTGAGAGGACAAGATAAGAAATCCAAAGAGTTTCTCAAAAACTCCAAACAGAAGTACTCTGTGAAGAAGAAACAGAGCTACCGTAATCCCCGAGAAGTTCTATCAAAGGAACACAAATGATGGGATTGGTAGAAACTACCCAAGTCAAGTGATTGGAATAATGTGAAATATCGAAAAGACCTATGGAATACATGCCAAAATGGCAAAGGCCTAGATCTCGGCAAAGAAAGGTCATTCCAAAGGCAAAAGAGCTATCATCGGACACATATGCACCCAAGCACTACACTCGAGAAATATCACAACTACTCAAAGAAGGCAATTGCTAAAACACACACACGTACATACGATAAAAGAGACGATTGTATGAACCTAAAGCCCCCAAGCAATTTGCCAAAGTGAATTATGATTATGGCACGACATGATGGCAACCTCTCGTAGTCGATCATTTGGCTATAGGTTGGTTGGATCATCTTACAAAGACTAACCCCTCGGACCCCAGGCAAGTATGGGTACCTAAAACTAATTTCCTTGATTGCGGGTTCAAGGAATGTACAGTGAGTGCCAAAGAACCTGGTACATAGATAGTTGCTATTCCGGACATATGACAGGAAACAAGAAAAATTTGTCAAAGTTCAAGGAGATTAGAGGCGCAAAAGTTATATTTGGAGGAAATGAAGCTCCAGGGGAAATCAGAGGCACTGGATCCATCAAGAAAAATGGATTAGAAATCACATATGTTGCATACGTTGAAGGCCTCAACTTCAACCTGTTAAGCATCAACCAACTCTGTGACAAGGGCTATAATGTTGGATTCAATATGGGAATGGGCCAAATCAAAGACACCAAATCAAATGAAGTAGTGTTGCAAGGATCCGCACAAAGAACATGTATGCGGTAGATTGGTCGATTGCCACACCAAGCACTGTCTGCTAGCAAAAAGAAAGTACAACCGAATCAAGTTGGCTGTGGCACAAGAAGCTGAGTCACCTGAATTTCAAGACAATCAACAAGCTTGCAAGGAGTAATCTTGTGGAAGGACTACCAGACTCAGTGTACAAGAAGGAAAGTGTTTGTGATGCATGCCAGATGGGAAAGCAAATCAAATCATCATTCAAAGAGAAGTCAAGTCCATCTTCAACAAGGATATTGCATCTGTTGCATATGGATCTATTTGGTCCAGTTGAGCCAGCTAGCATAAGTGGAAAGAAATACACTCTAGTAGTGGTGGATGATTATTCAAGATATACATGGACAATCTTCATGTGTAAAAAGAAGGAAACTTTGCAGAAGTTACCTCAACTGATGAAAAGAGTTCAAAATGAGAAGACTCAAACCATTATAAAGATAAGATCTGATAGAGGAACTGAGTTTGTCAATGGAATAATAACTTAGTATTGTATTGAAAATGATATTGCTCATGAACTATCAGCAGCAAGGACTCCACAAAAGAGAATGGAGTAGCGAAAGAAGGAAGAGCAGAACTCTCAAGGAAGTCTGCAAGAACCATGTTAGCCAAGGGCTGCTAAAAGATTTTGGGCTGAAGCCATCAATACTGCATGCTATACTCAAAATAGATGCATGATAAATAGACAACTGACAAAGACTCCCTATGAGATTTGGACAGGGAGAAAGCCAAATGTTGGGTACTTTAGAATATTTGGATGTAAATGCTTCATCCACAACAATGGCAAGGATAATCTAAAGGCTTTTGATGCTGAAGCTGATGAAGGTATCTTTTTGGGATACTCAGCTGAAAGCAAAGCCTACAGAGTGCTGAACAAGAGGACTATGGTCACAGAAGAGTCTATCCATGTGGTGTTTGATGAACCTAATGTAAATGGAGAAGACATAGAGAAGTTAGCTGATAAACTGAATCAACCAACTATGCAGAAGTGTCCCTATATTGAAGCCAAGTGAGTAATTAATCAAGGTGAAGATGAGATAGTCTGAATCTCAAAGACAAACGTGGAAAATCTGCTGCTAAGTGATGATGAGAGAGTCGCTTCAAGATAACACAACACCGCAAGACGAAGAACCCAAACCTGACTTACTCCAACCTGATGTGAGATGGCTGAGAGACCATCCACCAGAGCTAGTCATTGGAGATGTAAGAAATGGTGTAAAAACCAGATCCAGAGCTCAACAAGAAGCTATGTTCACTTGTTTTATCTCCCAAATAGAGCCAAAAGATGTGTCCCAAGCATTGGATGACACACATTGAATTCAAGCCATGCAAGAAGAGTGAATCGAGTTTGAAAGAAACAAAGTATGGGAATGGTGCAAAGACCAACCCATCAAAATGTTATTTGCACAAAATGGGTTTTGAAACAAGATGAATGAAGAAGGTTCTGTGGTAAGAAACAAAGCAAGATTGGTAGTCAAAGAGTATTGCCAAGAAGAAGGAATAGATTTTGATGAAACATTTGCTCCTGTTGCAAGATTAGAAGCAATAAGGATGTTTCTTGCCTATGTTGCACACAAGAATTTCACTGTATATCAAATGGATGTGAAAAGTGCATTCTTAAATGGATTGTTGGAAGAAGAAGTCTATGTTGAACAACCTCCAGGATTTGAGCAGAAGACTCTTGGAGATAAGGTGTACAAGCTCAAGAAAGCCTTATATGGATTGAAACAAGTACCAAGAGCATGGTATGATACATTATCTCAATTTCTGACAGATAATGGATTCACCAAAGGCAAAGTGGACAGAACACTCTTCAGAATTCAAGATGGAGAGAGTATACTGCTTGTTCAAATATATGTGGATGACATTATTTTTGGATCCACAAACAAAGAGATGTGTGACAAGTTCTCAAACCTCATGCAAGGAAAATTTGATATGAGCATGATGGGAGAGGTGACATTATTTCTAGGACTTCAAGTTAAACAGCTGAAGTATGGAACCTTCATAAGTCAAACAAAGTATACCAGAGATTTAATGGAGAAATTAGGCATGGAAGAGAAGTCTTCTGTGAAAATACCAATGAATACATCAGTCAAGATGGATATGGATGCAGATGGCAAGCCCGTGGATCAAAAAGATACAGAGCACTTATTGGATCACTGCTCTATCTAACAAGATGCATGAGCCGGACATCACCTTTGCGGTAGGTGTATGTGCAAGATTCCAATCTGCTCCAAAGGAAAGCCATATGATCGACTAAGAGAATCTAAGATATTTGAAGGGATGCCAGGAAGTCGGGCTTATGGTATCCAAAGAAAGGTGGATTCAAGCTTATTGGTTACTCGGACTCGACTATCTGGATGTAGGGTTGACAGGAAAAGCACCTCAGGCACATGTCAAATGATTGGAAACAGATTGGTTTCCTAGTTTAGCAAGAAGCAAAACTCAATAGCCACATCCACAGCTGAAGCTGAGTACATAGCTGCGGGCAACTGTTGTTCCCAAGTCTTAGATGAGACAACAGCTGAGAGATTATGATGTTGAAGAAAAAGAGATTCCAATTATGTGTGATAACACAAGTGCTATTGCAATCACTCAAAATCCTGTGTTGCATTCAAGAACAAAGCACATTGATGTCAGATATCATTTTATAAGAGATCATGTTGGAAAGAAAGACATCACCTTGGAATACATCTCAACTGACAAATAGTTAGCTGACATATTCACAAAGCCATTATGTGAATCAAGATTTGAAGAACATTATAGACATGAGATCTCAGATCGACCGTATCTACAGAGACAAGAGATCGAAAATAGCTCAAGCATGAGCTAGGGTTAATTGAGCTAAGCTGGCACTCAGAAGACTCAATGAGAAGAGATGGAACGTGAAAAGATGAAAATAGAGCAGAGCGTGTGAATCAGCCATATTGGAAAGTCAGTTGTATCGAGGTAGCTGACAGCTGAGTCACTATGTGAATAAAGAGAAGAAGAGTTGAGTCAGCTAAGGAGTAAGCTGAGTCATTTATGAGCTAAGTGACAAAAACGCAGTAGTTTTAATAAGCGGGAATGTTTTTAAGATGACGTCAGCGTAATAATGACAAGTACAGTCAAAAGCTGCACGACAAAGCATATGATTGGATATAAATGCTGCCGCATTAAATGCGGGCAATTAAATGCTAATCGGCGTGCTAAATCTGAGCCGTCGATCTCGATCAAATTTCAAAAACCAAAAGCACGTCCTTTCATAACCCATATATACCATTTTGTTCAGCTTCTCTCTCTCACATTACTCAAAACTGTTCATCTGTCCAAAAGCAAAGAAAATATTTTTCTCTCAAAACCCTACCAAATCTTCAAAGCAAGTTCGTCAAAGTTCGTTCGGTAAAAACTCAGAAAAATGGCATCAACCTATGATTTCACCAAGCTAGGGAAGTAAATCCACACTGGTTCTACCGTGGATTTCGAAAGAATGGTCAAACAGGGTTCCGATGAAACCCTTGTGAAGAAGATAGCCGATAAAATCGAGAAATGGATCAAACCCTTTCTCACAATGGAGTTTGGATGACATATGTTGAGGAGGTAGCACGCGTTCTACGTGAATCTGAGGTTCACGACGAGTGCATCAAGTCCTCTATTCACGGAAAGGATTTTACAATCACTTCTGAAGATCTAGCGGAGCATTGTTTGCTGTCGTCAAAAGGAGTCTGAGATATTTGAGGCCGATGATGTAAACTTAGGCTGTATTGCATGGAAGGAAGTGGCCAAACCCGAGTGTCTTTGCAAAGTTGTCTACACACAGACAAGAAGAAGTGAAGGAAGATTATCATAAGTTTGTTGGATATTGTTGCCAAATGTGTAGACATAAAATTTGGAAGCTTTAATCACCGTCCAAAACCAAGTTGATCGTCATGGTGCGATCATGGAGGAGAAGAAGGTAAACCCGGGCGGTAATTTGTCTACAGCAGACTGCGCGGAGAATGTTCAAATAAGTCCTTCAAGGATGATGGGTCATTTGGAGGACCTCTGGGATATGGCCTTGTAATTGGCCGCTTGATGGAGGTGAAGGGTGTTCCCTTTCGACATGGAAAATCATTCCATGTCAACAAGAAGATGTTTCGGGCTAACTTGTCTGGAGCCCAGAAGAGAGCTTACGCCAAGCGGGCGGACACCAGTGAGGGGAAATCAACTGACCTCGAGGAAACAGCTGCTGCCTCCCATCTGAAGAAGAAAGCTGCCCATGCAAATGGAAGAAGACTAACGCTCTGCAAAGAAAAAACCGCACCTGCCCTGCACTTGAGTCACTGCCCCTGCAGCCGCGGTGGAGAAGAAATCCTTAATACCTTCTCCAGGAATAAAGAAGAAGAGGACTGCCAAGGCGAGAAAGGCAGCTGCCTCTAAGGCGATTCCAAATGCCTTTACCTTTGAGGAACCGGAGGAAGTAGAACCAGACATTCCTCTGGTGAAAACTAAGAGAAGGAGAAGACTTACCAGGCGTTCAGAGCTTGAGAAGACAGCTGAGTTTGCTACTCAGCGGAAAGATCTCTGAGACTGCTGAAGAAGTGCAGTCTCCAGAAGTTATTGATGAAACAACCAAGTCTGCTGAGGCCGATCAGCAGAGGCAAGTCGAAGACCCAGCTATGGACAAAACAACTGAGGAACAAGAAGCAGCTGAGAGAGCTGAATCTCCACCTGCGACAGACGCTACTAAGGACGAAGAGCAGCAGAGTTTGCTACCCTCTATTCCTGAAAAGGAAGGGCAACATGGAGAGGATGATGATGATGATGATGTAATGATGTAATCTCCATTATATCCAGACATCCAAAATCGTCTGCGAGAATGGAGAAAATGGAAGTTGAGTCACTCTAGGGTGCAGTTTGAACACCCAGAGTTTATTGATGAGAAAGAGGAACTCTTCAAGTTTCTCGAAGTTGATACAGTGCTGCAAGCTCTTAATGAGGATAATTGTATTAATATGCTGCAAATTCGGAAGGAGAACGAACAGGCAAGAGCAGCTGAGGAAGCAGAGGCATGTGAGAAAGCCAGCATCTGTCCTCTTACTGGAACCAGTGACCAAACTCATCCGCATATAGATGTTCTTTGTGGAAGTGATGAGGACTTGGATCCTGCTGCTGCAACGGAGGAGATAGAAATGCAGCAAGCCATGCGGGAATCCAAGATGATGCATGAGCAACAGCTGAGGGAAGGATCTGGAGAGTCTTCCAAATCTCAGCTGGAGTTTGATCCATTGGGAGTGGTACAACAGATTGCCACTGTCATTGCTGTAACCACTTCCCCAGCTCACTCAGAGGATGGATCTAGGGGACATGGCGATGAAACTGGGAACTTGGGGACCCAAGTCTAGCCAACCCCTATTGAAGGTGTCTTACCACCTGCCCCCACGGCTGAACACTCAAAGGACACAACCGGGAGTCTGGAGAAGAGTGACCCCATCACAAGTCACTCAGCTGGGGAAACTCCCTCCACTGCAGCTAGGTCAGAGGATGCTGCAGATGACTCCACCATGAATCTCGGAGGTGAAGTGGAGAAGGAACAAGAAAAAGAAACACATCAAGTTGTCACTGAAGAAGCTCGGATAGTTGAGTCTGTCTCATCTGAAGTGCCAACCGCTCTCTGCTGCCGAGGACGCTGCGATGCAGATCGAGGCACAGATGGTTCTCGCCCGGGAGTTAACACTGGGCAATGAAAGTGCAATCCACGGAGTTGAGACTCCTGTGGATGCCACTGCAGAAGACCCTAAGACAGCTGCGCCTGTCGAAGGGATTGTACAAGGCCCCGCTACAGTTGAGACTACAGGAGGTAATGAAGGCCTAATGGAGGTTGAGACTTCCCTAGGTAAAAATCAAGGAGATAAGAGCATTCCTCAGACCATAATTGCTGACTCAGAGGAGGAAATCAGTGCTCTTCATGACTCCCAGGATGATCCTGATACAACTTTCCTGGGATCTGCAGATGAAGATGAGTCTACCCCAACTACACATCAAAAGGACTCAGCTGAGGACGCTATACCAAATACGAGTAAGCCAGAATTCAAGGCTGCTCGTCAAAAGTTCAACTTTGATGATAAGCCAAGTCTTCAAGACTCATCATCTTCCGATGACGCTGATGGTGCAACTGAGGAACATCAAATTCATGTAGCAGAATCATCGAGGCCGAAGAAGTCATTAAGACAGCTTGAGGCTCGCCACCGGCCAACCCCACACCAAAGCCCGGTGGAGACCGAGTCATCGCACAGCTCCCAAAGCTACAAAGAGCTCGACTTCGACTGAATCATCACAGGCACGAACAACTGATTCCTCAATTCCATATGTGCGCGATGATGCATTTGAACAAACCTTTACTTTCCATATTGAGCTACCCGACCTTGAAGAAGAAACAGCCCGTGAACAGCGCCGTTTCAACGTTCGACCAGATCCAGTCATTCCCACCGACTCCATTGTCCCCATAGATTTTGATTTCGATGTTGCTTGGCCGCCAGCTGAAACCGAGGTGACTGCTGAGGTACGTGAGGTATTCAAGACTATACTCGGTGAGATTGAAAAGATTGAACTACACCAAGCTTCACTTGATATGCATCGACAAGAGAGATGCCACCCTCACAAGAGATTTAAGAGGGATTGTGGTACGGATAAGGGAATGGTGTCAGCAGTAGAGTACAATGCGGATCGAACATGTTCGATACTTTAAGGCACTGTACAATAAAATGTTGATCTGGAGCACTGATAATGCTAACATGAAGAAGAGGATGCAAGAGAACATTGATGAGAATGCATGCCTCTCACAAGATCAAAATGGAACTAGCTGCGAATTTCACAGAAAGAACTTACAGCGTAGAGGAAAAAATGAATAACATATTCATCTTCTTATGGCTGAAATGAAACTGGTGGCAATGAGTCCAAAGCCACACGCTCGGAATTCCGAACAACGTACTCATGCAGCAGACTCCAAACGTAACTCAGCCTATCAATCGCCTAGACTATATACTCGCGGGTATGTTCCCGGGGGTTCCTCTCTCCTTTGATGATGCCAAAAAGGGGGAAAAGGAATCCCAGAAGATGCTAAAGGGGACGGTTGGTGAAAAAAAAAAGGAAACAGCTGTCGGAGAAAGGAAAGATACAGCTGTTGAGAAGAAGAAGGTGAAGGGAAAAGCAGTTGAGGGGGAAGGATCAAGGACATGACTCTACTATTTGCTGAAACCCCTCAACAAGGACTTGTCACAGCTGGCATCATAAGCAAACTTCCAAAGGTGACTCCGCGCTCCAACACTGCACTCCATGTCTGAGAAGAGGAAAATAGTAGAAGCAGGGATGAAGGAGGTCGAAGGAAAAATGGATGCCCGTGTGATGAACATATTGAAACAATACGGAGGCATTCCAGCAGGAAGAGACACTGATGCCATTTCAGACGTCGGAAACAAGCCAAGATCAGTTCATGAATTCAAAATGCTCGAATCCGAAGGATACTTCAAAGGCATGTCCATGGCCCAAGCCTGGGACTTGTATTGGGAAAAAGGCCTCAAGCTGTGCGAAGAAGCTGACAGACAATAGACTACTAGCAGTCACTCTGCTGGTCACTCTGCTGGAAAGAAGAAGGCTCCAAAGACAATACACACCCGTAGGAAGAAGAGGAAGAAGCGAGTGGAGGAAGAGGTTTCGGACCTTGACCTCTACCCAAAAACATTGAATACATAGATCCGGGAAAGAAATGAGGATCTATTGGGCGGATTTGATGCCATAGCAAATCTGGAAGTGGCAAGGAAGAATGCTGACTATGTCAAGAGGATTGAAGAAGAAAATAAGAGACAAGATCAACTGTGGGAAGAGAGTCAACGAAGACAAGAAAGGAAGAGAAAAGACGAAGCTGCTAGAAGAGCCTACGAGAAAAAGAAAGCAGCTGAAGATGAGAAGAAGAAAAGAGAGCGAGAGGACGACAAAGTCAAGAGGAAAGAAGGAGAGGCAAAGAAAAAGCGATGAAGTGTTCTTTATCCACCCCCCTTCATGTATTTTACTATCGTAAATGCATATGTATGTAAGTCTTCTATACGTTGAATAAGAATCTGTAATTTCTATATTTTTGTGTAGATATAGAATGCCATGTTGCTCTGATACACTTTGTAAACAACTGTGTAAAGGACAAGAATGTTATGATCAATAAAAAGATCGATTCTACGCATACATTCTCTGTTTCTACATTGTCTGTATGTATCTTTGCTATTTACATTTTATATGTACGATTTAAGTTTTGGTATCATTAAAAAGGGGGAAATTGTTGGGAAATTTATTGCTTAGATTTTGATGAATGCCATGTAAAACTTAGACTAGAAAGTTGGCACCCCATTTTCCTTGTAATTTGTATTGTAATAGATAGAAAATGTTTTGTCGAGTCAAGTCGGCTATGCCTGGATATACAAGAAGTCAATCAAGACTAAAATGAAGACTTCATTTGTGAAACAACCGAGTATAGCAAGGAGAAGAAGACAAGAACTCGACTAAAGGAGTATCAGCTGGGATACAGATATGTGAAGAGTCAGTCAAGTCAACCAAAGAAGCCAAGCCAAGTCTAGTTGAAGTGATGATGAGTCTTTCAATCATTGGAGCAGCACTCAAGTCACCTGGGGAAAAGGCACGTGCAAAGAGGAGTTAATCGAAAAGAATCCGTTGCCGCAGTCAAGAATATTACCTAAACAAGTAATACTTCCATGTCGCCCTGTCTTAAAGTGCTCATCCCTAGAAGCGTGCAAAAGGAATAAACCAATGGGAAGCACCGCACCTTGTGTCGAATCCTAGAAAAGTCGCAAGACATTTAATACGAGGAAATGTCAACATCAAGGATCGCAACAAGACAAGCCAACGAACACAAGTGACTTTTAAAAATCAGCCTTATCTCTTCAACGGGCGATTTTTGAAAGTTCACTATAAAAGGCTGAGGAATCACTTTGAGAAAAGGTTACCTTGAATACCTGAACCACGAACATTCAAGCTATTATTCGATCCAGACTTTGTAAAATATTCTGAAGTCATTCAAGCTAATCCTTAAGCCTAAATTTCGAAGGAAAGCGATCCAACGCCAAGCTGTGAAGGAAAGACGACCTCAAACTGTTGAAGAGGAAACTTTTGAAGAATCAAAAGGGGTCAACATTCCAAGGAGGATTGTAGAAAGGTTCAAGGTCGAACTAGTCTCAAGTTATTGGAGAGCTTCATGATCAAATACAAAAAGATTGAGCAAGTGAGTCAAGAGTAGCAAGCGCAAATGCCCTGTGAAGAAGTTCGAGTCGAACGAGAAGCCAGCTTGTGTGACCAAGGCATTTCCAGCTGGAGTCCCAAAGAATCAAGTCACCGTGGTGATCAAAACTTGTATCTGGACTGATAACCACTTTGTACTCTGATCAATACTTAGTTGATTCCTCCAGGAGTTGGAGAAGAGAGGAGTAGAAGAATTACCCCATCTTCGAACCTCTATAAAAATTATTGTGTCATTTACATTTCAAGATTTAATTTACGCATATCATTTTATATCTCACGATAATTTGCTATCCAACCGATAATTAACAAAGTGCTAAAAACCAAGTGTTAAAACAAACTTAAACCAAATTCAAGGGTGTTAAGTCTTCCTTAAAAATCTCACCACAAACAAGTTAAGGTTTAGACTAAACAATCGAGTTATTCTATCAACAACTCAATCGAGTATGTTGAGTGGCTAACTCTATTTGGTTAACTAACTTAGTCATGTCCCTCAAGACTTAGCCGTGTATTTAACTCAAATATTTTAAAAGGACTAAAATCGAAAAGTTGATAAGGTTTATTCAACCCCCCCTTCTAAATCTTACTTTCACCCCTTGGGACCTACAGTAGTTACATATGGTTAAATGCCCACTCTCTTATCTTTAATTCCCTCAAGTGTTGGAAATAATGGCTTTTATAAGTCTAGGGTGCATTGTTGCATGGTTATGAGTTTGAGATGAGGATCGAGAGAGTGAGAGAGTGTGTGAAGTTAGAAAGGAAGTCGATTTTCGCAGATCATAATCATGTCCCAAGAAGTGTTACTACCAAAGGTTAACAACATTTCGTGTCAGCACTTCCTTTCTGCATTTTCTGTGTCAAGCAAACCAGTTCTTGCACCATTCTAGTTCGATTGGGCTTTTGTGTTTGTGGTGCTACTACACAAAAGATGTTAACCGTTTTATCTTTGAGGACATTACGTCAAACCGTGAGCACTAGCCGGGATGTATTTGTCTTGCGGATAGAGTTCTACTCGACTCGACTTTTGTTTTTTCAAGTTCTGTCAGATTCATGTTTCTGGAGTTGGAGTCCGTTTAAGATTTGTAATAGTTAGGTTTTACTTTCTTGTAATTTTTGCTGTTTCTGTTTTGTAAGCCATCTTGAAGGCTTTCCCGTTGTAACCATTGTAATATTTCCAACAATCGCAACACAAAAATCATACCTTCAAGATAGCGAGGAGAAACAGAGCTTTACCTTGGAGATGAATCTGACAGAAGACCTTCCAGTTGTTGCTGGAATTGTCGTTGTTGCTAAAAACGCGTTGCGTTTTAAGCATGGGGCTAGGATGGTGATTTAATTTCCTATGCCGTAACTTTGTCTTTAAAAGACTTAGTGGTACACTTTACTGTATGTATCGTGTAGAACTGTGGATGTTATTCCAAGATGTTCATGGCTTTGAAAACAAATACGAAATGTGGATGTGATTTCCAAGAGGTTCGTTATTTCTGATTTTTGGATTGAAAAATGGACGATTCCAAGAATCCAAAAATGTGTTGAAACTAGTCTAAAAGTTTCAACTGATCCCGCATGATATTCGTGCTGAAGGGATGTGGTTAAAATGAAAAATTCCAAATGGTTTGCATTTGTTACCAGGTTGGAAAATTTTCATGAATTTCTAAATGCATAACTGGAAGGAATTTGGATTAGTGACCTGATTGTTTGATTGGAAATCGAAGAAAGCAATCGAGGGCATGAAGCTAAATCCATGAAAGTCTTGGTAGAGACTCGAGAAAACTGTGTTGGAATACTTTTTAAGAATTCTAACGGATCCAACGACTGTGGGAGTATGACCACACTTTCTGTCTCACTTTTGGCTTTCGCGCTTCAGTTGCAGATTTAAGAGTTGCAGAAAGTGTTGTCGGAGGTGTTGTAACACCAAAAGCGACATTGTACCACAGTTGCAGAATTGTCTGAGGTGTTGTAACACCAGAAACAGACACTGAAAAACACTTACAGGAGATGTTGCCAAAAGTGTTGTAACACCTAAGGTAGTCTGAATGTTGCTGAAGGTGTGCCAACATCTAAGGTCACACTCGCTGTAAAATGGTTCGAACAGAATTGTCGGAACAAGGTTCTGAAATTTGTTTGAACGAGGTTCTAACGTTATTGTTGGAACGAGGTTCTAATGGTTTTAGAACAACGAAAGCATTTTAATGCTAATGAAAAGACCATGAGCTGTGTAAGTTCTGGCGTAATCTGGAGTTGAACAAATAAATTCAGAATATGTGAGGGGAAGTTGTTTTAACGGCGTACCACATATTGAATAAAGTCCCACTTAAAGGGAAAGATAAGACTCCTTACGAATTATGGAAAAAATCGTAAGCCTTCTTATAAATACCTTAAAGTGTGGGGGGTGTTTGGCTAAGGTTGCAATACCTGAACCAAAGCATGTTAAAATCGGTCCTAAAACGGTCGATTGTGTTTTTATTGGTTATGCACTTAACATTAGTGCATATAGTTTTATGGTACATAAGTCAGAAAATCCGGAAATGACAGTTGGTACCATAATTGAGTCAAAGAATACAATATTCTTTGAGAATATTTATCCTTGTAAAGAAAGGATAAATGGAAGTTTAAAGAAATGACTGTATTCAAATGTTTCTGGAGGTGCTGTTGGAGGTGTTACTTCTGGTTTTATAACATTCTGAACAAACCGCAGTACGATCATGCGATGTTGCTTTGAGTCTTTTTGCCGGTGTTATAACATCTGGAACAACACTTGGTAAGACACCGTTGTCACACCTGACAGAACAATTAGTTCAACACCGAGTGGTGAAGAACTAAGACGAAGTAAGAGGCCTAAGGTGGATAAGTCCTTTGGACCTGACTTCCTAACATTTATGTTAGATGGTGAGCCAAACTCGACTAAAGAGGCTCTAAGTAGTCCAGATGCTCCGCTCTGGCAAGAAGCAATCAATAGTGAAATCGAGTCCATTCTGCAAAACCATACGTGGGAGTTGGTTGATCTCCCTGCTGGTCATAAGCCTTTAGGATGTAAGTGGATCCTAAAGAAGATGTATAAAGTAGATGGAACTATTGACAAGTATAAAGCACGGCTTGTAGCTAAAGGCTTTAAACAAAAAGAAGGGTATGACTTCTTTGACACTTATTCTCCGGTAACAATGATTGCGTCTATTCGGGTGCTTCTCGCGATTGCTGCTTTGTACAATCTAGAGATTCATCAGATGGATGTCAAGACAACGTTTCTGAATGGAGAGATAGATGTTGATATCAATATGGAACAACCTGAAGGGTTTGTTGCACCCGATCAAGAAAAGAAGGTGTGCAAGTTAATAAGATCCTTGTACGGACTGAAATAAGCTCCAAAACAATGGCATCTTAAGTTTGACAACACGATGTTGTCAAATGGGTTTAAAATCAACGAGTGTGATAAATGCGAAAATGTCAAAGGGACATCGGAAGCATTTGTCATAGTTTGTCTATACGTAGACGATTTGTTAATCATGGGTAGTAGTCATGATTCTAGCATGGACACGAAAAGAATGTTAAAGAAAAACTTTGACATGAAGGATATGGGGGCTGCTGATGTGATCCTGGAGATAAAAATCAGCAAAACTCCTGATGGAATTATCTTGTCACAATCCCACTATGTGGAAAAAGTGCTCAAGAAATTCAATGCTTTTGACAGTTCATTGTCAAAGACGCCCATTGATTTAAGTGTAAATTTGTTAGCTAATAAAGCAGAACCAGTGGCTCAGATGGAATACTCATGTATTATAGGCAGTCTGATGTACATTACCAATTGTACACGTCCAGACTTGGCCTACCCTGTAAATATGTTGAGTAGGTTCACGAGCAATCCAAGCCACGAGCATTGGAAAGCATTAACCAAGGTGTTAAAATACTTGAAGTATACCTTGGAGTATGGGCTATACTACTCGAGATATCCGGCTGTACTTGAAGGGTATAGTGATGCTAGTTGGATTTCGGAATCGAAAGATTCTTATTCCACTAGTGGATACATATTCACCGTTGGAGGTGTTGCGGTGTGGAAGTCCACGAAGCAAATGTGTATAGCTCGGTCCACCATGGAATCTGAGTTTATAGCTTTAGAAAAGCTGGTGAAGAAGCAGAGTGGATTCAAAACTTTTTGGAAGATATTCCATGTTGGGAAGCCTGTGCCTTCAGTGATGATTCACTGTGATAGCCAAGCGGCTATAGGAAGGGCACAAAGCAATATGTATAACGGTAAGTCTAGACATATTCGTCGGAGACACAATACCATTAGACAATTGATCTCAAATGATGTGATGTCAATTGACTACGTAAAGTCAAAAGACAATTTGGCAGATCCTTTGACGAAAGGACTGAATCGAGATCAATTGAGTAAATTGCTAGAGGGAATGGGCTTAAAGTCCACAAAGTAAAATAACCATCATACTGGTAACCCAACCATGATGACTGGAGATCCCAAGAATTGGTTCAATGGGAAAACTAAGCTATGAAGGTTATGTTGTAACACTTGGAAACAATGTTTCAACCCATCCTTAGAGAGCAATGCCAAGTGTTGAAACACGTGCAAGTTGTGGTGATGCTAAGTCATTTGATTTTTAATGATTCCTACACCTCGTTGAGGTTGAGTATGGCAGGATACTCGGACAGGAGATCACTTATGTAAGTGAGAAGTGAGGGCCGCTTCAAAGTAACACTTATGAATCTAAAGTGGTGTCCATGGCCGAAACGAACACAAAACGTGAGAACAGAAGGTGTTGAGATGTAATAACCATTAATTAATTATAGGGGTTGTATAACTTTTTAGGGGACAAATTAGGGGTTAGTTTCTTTTTAGGGGTTAAAGTTAGGTTTAGAGGGTAGGATTATTTAGTATAAGTAGGTTAGAAAAATTCATACGAATTTACACCCAAATTTGCATATTATTAAGGTAATTATATTTTCTCTCTAATTATCATTCAAGTTTCATATATATCTATATATATATTCAAAATTCACAAGCTTCTTTCAATATTTTTCACAAATTCTTTCATTAATTAGTTTGATTTGTTAAAATCACATATTAATTATAATTTTATTTAATATAGAAAACGAAGGGGTCGAGGATTAGGACTTTTACTGTTCATTTTCTACATCGAAGCGATTATTAAGGTAGGGATTTCTATGTTATTTGTCTTTATTTAATGTTTCATGATTGTACTTCATTTATTGCAATATATGTCAAGAGAAAATAAATTCATATAAGCTAGGGGCTATGAAAAGGGTCCAGGATCAAACGTATCTTCGGGGTGAACCCGCAATGCTATATGCAGGAACTGGCCAGTCAGAGGAAAAAAGGAAATGAATGAATTTACTGTTGTAATTATGTGAATGTTTTTCATGTTATATTTAATATTGACAGATATATCCCTAGTGAGCGAGATGAAGCTCACCCCTATTATTATCATGACTTTCAGGTTGAGGAATCCAGCTGAAGATATGATGTTGTGGATGGTGGAATAAGTCATGCTATATTTTAAATAATTATAATCGGACTAAATTTTAGATTTATGTCTTTAATTTTTCTGGTTTATGCTTGGAACGATTGTTGGATATTTTAATTTGGAAGATGTAATATTATTATTATTATTATTATTATTATTATTACTACTATTACTATTACCACTAATATTATTATTATTATTATTATTATTATTATTATTATTATTATTATTATTATTATATTTTTTTTCCCTTAAGAATTAAAATTTCTCAATCAATTTTTTTTTGATAATTATTGGGATTACTTTAATTTATAAATTTGTGTGTTCTTAATAATATTTTTAGAGTAAATTAATTTCATAAAATTGGGCCGTTACAAGTGGTATCGGGGAAGCGGTCACGTTTTACGTAGACTTGTTAAAAAAAATTAAAATTAAAATGTATAGTTTTTAAAAATAAAAAATAAAAGTCAAACTTTGTATAAGATAAAATGGTGTAATAACATCCACCTCTGTCATATCTTGTCGGTATCCTCAAGGTAAGAATTATTAATGCGAGTGAAATTATACAATATGCTCAGTTATGTCATGATGTATTTTATTATGATTCCATGTTATTATATTCTGCTTTAGAAATATAATACCAGTTTATATGTTAGATGAATAGAAATCTTGTATTCCTAAAAAGAAATATGTAAAAATAGACTTATAGTTGCAAATGCATATATATATAGATGGCAAGAACTCGTACTCGCCACACTGCAAGAAAGAATAATAATAATAATAACTGGGGTCCGAACCATCCAATTAACCGACTCAATCATTATTTCAACTACCAAATTGAGGAGGGGGATAATGTTGGAGAATATATAGTTAAAATTCACAAGTTGTGGTACAATGTGAGGAATGTCATCGGGGCTCCAAACGAACGCGCTGCCTCCCGTAGAATGATTGATAGCTTACCCTCTTTTTGGAACGTCAAGGCTGAAAAGCTTTATGCCTCATTATTGGAGTATGACGGGCATGATAACCGACCCAAAATCAACTACGGGATATTTACTGCCAGGTTATACCGTAATGGATTGAGTTTTTGAAAAATGAGGCTATGGTAGAAGATGAGGAACCGGAAGGAAACCTGGAAGAAGATCCGGAGGAAGATGAAGACATGGATCAGTAGAGATAGATGGGTCTATGTATTGCAATAATTGATAAATAAATCCTTATTATATAAAGCTTAGTTGTCCTTTAATTGATCTTAATTTATTTGACCATTATATTATGATATTTAGATTTGAAGTTAGATATTTCATGCAAAATCCATGAATAAATTGAGATAAATAATAATAATAATAATAATACATTATGTATGACCTTAGGAATATGGCTCCCCGTCGTGGAAATCAAGTCAATGGTGAGAACTCCACTAACACAAGAAATCAAACCACTGCTACTGCCGGGGATATAATTACTGAGTTCCTCAGAGGTGTGCAGAACAACGGGGACAACAACAACAATGCACGAGTTGTGGAACAATTTCGCCATTATCGTCCACCCACATTCAACGGACGTGATGGCCCGACATCAGTAGAAGAATGGTTTCGATCGTTAGAGAGGATTTTTTGACTTATTGGATGCACATATGAACAGAGAGTCATATGTGCTGCCTTCCAACTTACTGAAGACGCTGATCATTGGTGGGAAGGGTATTGGAAAACTAAGACCGAGGAAGAGCGAAATGCTTTAACATGGGATGAGTTCAAAGTGATTGTAATGGAAAAGTTTTTCCCACGATCATATCGGGACAAGAAGGAGACAAAATTCCTTAACTTTAAACAAAGAAACATGACTGTCACAGAGTATGAGAGACAGTTCAATCAATTAAGTCGGTTTGCTCCACACCTGGTGGATACTGATTTGAAAAGGGCTCCGAGGTTCGAGGGGACTTTGAGCACAACTATCGTCGCATACTATCTCCGCTCGAGGAGATTTGGAGTACTCGGTGATGGTGAGAAGGGCTCATGAGGTGGAAGCAAGTTTTGTGGGACGAAGAGGAGCAAAAGATGGTCGTTTTACCCGAGAAAAGAAAATGGGGCGGGCAAGACATAATAAAAATGAAAATCAAAATAAACAGATAAAGACCGATGGAAATGCACGTCCAACTACGCAAATGACAGACAACTTGCCCAAAATGCAAGAAGAATCATTTTGGAGAATGTTTAGTGGATAAGGAAAATGCTTCAAGTGTAAGAAGCCGAGGACATGAAGTCTCTAATTGTCCTCTTTTAAAAGCGAGCGGAAAGAAGAGAACAAACATCCGGAGGTAGAGCTCGAATGTATGCTATGACTCGGGAAGAAGTCGATCGTAATCCGAGTACAATGTCGTATGCTAACCATCTCTGGAATATCTCTCTTGTACTTTTCGACACCGTGCCACACATTCGTTTTTATCCGCCAAATTTCATGCTATATTAGGACATAAGAGTGCTAGAGTAAGTGAACCCCGAGGTTGGCTTGCCATCCGGAGATTCAATAACAACCGACTCAAAATAAGGATGTTGAAGTGAATATAGGGGAATATCTTAAAGTCGATCTATACATAATTAAGATGAAGGATTTTGACTTAATCTTAGGTATGAATTGGCTTAGTAGATATCGGCCCGGACATTAAGTCACGAAAGAGATAATATTCAAACCGCCAGAAATGATGAGATAAAATTCTATGGGATTAAGTCTAAGCGCAAGATTACGAGTGATATCGGCAATGAAGGCAAGAAAGATGTTGAAAAAGAAAAATTGTCAAGGATATCTAGTGAGTTTAGCGGATACCTCGGCAAAATTAAAATGACACCTAATGACGTACCAATTGTGCAAGAATTTTTGGATGTATTTCAAAAGACTTGCCGAATTCCTCCATCGCTGTGTTGAATTTGGAATAGATTTGGTACCGGGCAACACCTATATCTAAGGCACCCTATAGGATGGCGCCAAAGGAGTTACAAGAGTTAAAGGCGCAAATACAAGAACTTTTGGATTTGGGATTTATTAGACCTAGTGTATCACCGTGGGGAGCACCGATTGCTTTGTAAAGAAAAAGACGGTCACTTAGAATGTGTATCGATTATAGAGAACTTAATCGACTCACAAGAAAGAACAAGTATCCGCTACCGAGGATTGAAGACTTGTTCGATCAATTGAGAGGTGCCAAACTTTCTCTAAGATTGACTTGAGATCCGGATATCATCAATAAAAAATTAATGAGAGTTATATTCCAAAAACGGCATTTAGAACTCGATATGGACATTACGAGTTTGTAGTAATGCCATTTGGGTTAAGTAATGCACCAATAGTATTCATGGACTTGATGAATGGAGTGTTTCATCTGTATCTAGACCAATTCGTCATAGTCTTTATAGATGATATACTTGTATATTCAAAGAATAGAGAGCAACATACTGAGCACTTAAGAATAGTGATAGAAACACTTCGCAAGGAAAAGTTATATGCGAAATTCAAGATATGCGAGTTTTGGCTAGATCGAGTGGTGTTTCTTGGACATGTAATCACTGCTCAAGGAATTGAAGTAGACCCAGTTAAAGTTGAAGCGATCAACGAATGGAGTGCACCTACGAATGCGAATGAAGTTCGTAGTTTTTTAGGTTTGGCAGGCTATTATCGGAGATTTATTGAAGGATTCTCAAAAATAGCTGCGCCTATGACTCGACTGACAAGAAAAGGGGAAAAGTTTCAATGGAGTGAGAAATGCGAAGAAAGCTTTCAGGAGTTGAAACTAAGGCTAACTTCTGCTTCAGTATTAACAATTCCTGACCCCACTAAAGATTTTGTTATCTATAGTGATGCATCAAAACAAAGTTTGGGATGCGTTCTAATGCAACATGGTAAAGTGGTTGCCTACGCCTCAAGACAACTAAAGCCACATGAGTTAAATTATCCTACTCATGACCTAGAGTTAGTTCTTTGTCAGTGCATGCATTAAAGATCCTGGCGCCATTACCTATATGGAGGAAATGTGAAATCTTCACCGACCACAAAAGCTTAAAATATCTGTTTACTCAGAAAGAGCTAAACATGAGGCAAAGAAGGTGGTTAAAATTGGTTAATGAATATGATTGCACTATCAACTATCATTCGGGTAAAGCTAATGTTGTAGCCGATGCATTAAGTCGTAAAACAAAAGGAGAAATGTCAAGTTTGATATCTGAACAAGAACATCTTGTGAGAGAATTCGCCAGGATGAGAATTGAAGTAGTGGTACCACCAAAAATCACAGAGATAGTACTAGCATCTTTGGTGGTGCAACCTACTCTGAGAAAGAAGATAAAAGAAGCTCAACCTCGAGATAAAGTTTTGAGCAAAATGAAAGAAAAAGCTTGTGAAGGGAATGTAAAAGGATTTGTTATAACAAAGATGGTACTTTGACTTATGAATGGAGATTATGTGTTCCTAAAGAACAAGGGCTTAGAAAATAAATTCTCGAAGAAGCTCACTGTACGCCGTACACAGCTCACCCTGGAGGTACAAAAATGTATCGAGATTTAAGAGAAGTATTTTGGTGGCGAAGTATGAAAAGAGATATTGGGACTTTTGTGTAAAAATGTTTGACTTGTCAGCAAGTTAAAGCCGAACATCAAAGACCATCTGGTTTGCTCAAACCACTTGACATTCCAGAATGGAAATGGGAGCACATAACTATGGATTTTGTGGTAGGGCTTCCACCATCAGTCAAGGGAAACAAGGCTGTTTGGGTTGTAGTAGATCGGTTAACAAAGTCAGCTCATTTCCTACCAATTAAGATGACATTCAGTATAGAACGATATGCACAAATTTATATTGAGGAGATAGTGAGACTTCATGGAGTTCTTGTGTCAATTGTTTCAGACAGAGATACACATTTTACTTCTAAGTTTTGGAAAAGTCTACAAAATGTCTTGGGAACAAAGTTAAATTTTAGTACGATTTATCATCCACAAACAGATGGGCAGTCTGAAAGGACTATACAAATATTGGAAGATATGTTGAGAGCATGTGTGCTTGACTTAGGAAGTAATTGGGAAACATTTTACCCTTGGTAGAATTCGCTTATAACAACAGTTATGAAGCAACTATTGGGATGGCTCCATACGAGGCGTTGTACGGAAGAAAGTGTAGATCACCATTATATTGGAAGGAAGTTGGTGAAAGAAAAATTTTGGGGCCTGAATTAATTCGGCAAACTGTTGAGAAGATAACAATGATACAAGATCGAATCAAGATGGCTCAAGATAGAAAAAAGTCGTATGCTGATAGGCGGAGAAAACATATACAATTTGATGAAGGAGAAAAAGTATTTCTGAAAGTAGCTCCAATCAGAGGTGTTATTCGATTTGGCGAAAAAGGAAAGTTGAAACCGAGATATATCGGACCATTTGAAATCCTTACACGAGTTGGAGATTTAGCTTATCAGCTAGCATTACCACCGAGTCTATCAAGTGTGCACAATGTTTTTCACGTCTCTATGCTAAGAAAATACGTTCACGATCCAAGTCACATCGTGAATTATAAGGATCTGACAATCAACAATGATTTAACTTATGAGGAAGCACCAGAAGTTGTTTTGGAACGCAAGATTCACCATTTGAGAAATAAAGATATTGCTTTGATCAAAGTACAATGGAGACGTCATGGCAGAAATGAAGCTACTTGGGAGCGTGAAGAGGAGATTAGTGTCAAGTATCCAAGTTTTTCAATTCCAGGTAAGATATTGAATTTCGAGGACGAAATTATATTTAAGGAGAGTAGAATGTAATAACCATTAATTAATTATAGGGGTTGTATAACTTTTTAGGGGACAAATTAGGGGTTAGTTTCTTTTTAGGGGTTAAAGTTAGGTTTTAGAGGGTAGGATTATTAAGTATAAATAGGTTAGAAAAATTCATACGAATTTACATCCAAATTTGCATATTATTAAGGTAATTATATTTTCTCTCTAATTATCATTCAAGTTTCATATATATTTATATATATATATTCAAAATTCACAAGCTTCTTTCAATATTTTTCACAAATTCTTTCATTAATTAGTTTGATTTGTTAAAATCACATATTAATTATAATTTTATTTAATATAGAAAACGAAGGGTTTGAGGATTAGGACTTTTACTGTTCATTTTCTACATCGAATATCTGCGATTATTAAGGTAGGGATTTCTATGTTATTTGTCTTTATTTAATGTTTCATGATTGTACTTCATTTATTGCAATATATGTCAAGAGGAAATAAATTCATATAAACTAGGGGCTATGAAAAGGGTCCGGGATCAAACGTATCTTCGGGGTGAACCCGCAATGCTATATGCAGGAACTGGCCAGTCAGTGGAAAAAGAGGAAATGAATGAATTTACTGTTGTAATTATGTGAATGTTTTTCATGTTATATTAAATATTGACAGATATATCCCTACTGAGCGAGATGAAGCTCACCCCTATTATTATCATTACTTTCAGGTTGAGGAATCCGGCTGAAGATATGATGTTGTGGATGGTGGAATAAATCTTGCTATATTTTAAATAATTATAATCGGACTAAATTTTAGATTTATGTCTTAAATTTTTCTGGTTTATGCTTGGAACGATTGTTGGATATTTTAATTTGGAAGATGTATTATTATTATTATTATTATTATTATTATTATTATTACTACTACTACTACTACTACTACTACTACTATTACTATTACCACTAATATTATTATTATTATTATTATTATATTATTATTATTATTATTATATTTTTTTCCTTAAGAATTAAAATTTCTCAATCAATTTTATTTTTTATAATTATTAGGATTACTTTAATTTATAAATTTGTGTGTTCTTAATAATAATTTTTAGAGTAAATTAATTTCATAAAATTGGGTCGTTACATGAGACCTTACTGTGTTAATGTTATTGTCTCGGTATACACCGTGGAGGAATAGTTCAAGCCATTGCGTCCACTAGGCCGCCAGTGTACCCGATGGTATTAACTACGGAAGGTTCAAAGCCACAAGCTACCTTTTCGGATGCAGTATTATCTCTTGAGGACTGGTTTGCGTGTCTGCATTCATGCATGCATTAATATCCACTCATGTGGGGGATTGTTGGGAATTTGGTTTTGATAAAGTGGGCGTCGACCTGACTTTGATCAAATTTTTGGTGGCTAAGAATTTAATTCTGGAGGAATTAAATTGTGAATTGTTAATCTACCTTTCGAGTAGATATTCGTAGTATTTTATATTTCTCAAAACCGAATTTCGGGGATGAGTGAGAAATTAATACACGAAGTTGGCCACGTGATTGGGGATAGTTTATCCTAGTATAAATACTATAAGGTGTTATTGGTTGGATATACTATAACACAAGTGTATGATCACAAATGGGCCGTGGACCGGACCGATTCTTTGAGCTCGGGTTTAGGTTCAGTTGGTTTTGTCACTCGAAAATGGGCTTGGCCCAAATTCAAGTAACTGTTGGGCCTGATAAATCTAGACATTGGAGGTGTCTAAGTTCGTGTGTCTATGAATGTAGATATTAGAGATGTCTAAGTTCATGTGACTTTTGGAGTTTGTAACTCCTCAAGTAGTGGTCATAAGTAGAGGCTTGTAACTCATGGGAGTTACATATGGTTAAATGCCCACTCTCTTATCTTTAATTCCCTCAAATGTTGGAAATTATGGCTTTTATAAGGCTAGGATGCATTGTTGCATGGTTATGAGTTTGAGATGAGGATGAGTAGAGTGAGAGAGAGTGTGAAGTTAGAAAGGAAGTCAGATTTTCGCGGTTCATAATCTGTCCAGTAGGTGTTACTACCCAGTGTTACAACATCTCGTGTCAGCACTTCCTTTCTGCATTTTCTATTGTCAAGCAAACCAGTTCTCACACCATTCTAGTTCGATGGGGCTTTTGTGTTAGTGGTGCTACTACACAAAAGACGTAAGCCGTTTTATCTTTGGGGACATTACATCAAACCGTGAGCACTAGCCGGGACGAATTTGTCTTGAGGATAGAGTTCTACTCGACTCGGCTTTTATTTTTTCAAGTTCTGTCAGATTCATGCTTCTGGAGTTGGAGTCCTTTCAAGATTTGTAATAGTTAGGTTTTACTTTCTTGTAATTTTTTCTGTTTCAGTTTTGTAAGCCATCTTGAAGGCTTTCCCGTTGTAACCATTGTAATATTTCCAACAGCCTGCACACACGCAAATATAAGAGGGCCCCGGGGTAGTTGTAGGGAGGCCCCTCCCACGCTCAAGTCAGCACAATGATCGAGATAGAATAAGATAGTTAAAGAACACTGAATTTTATGAGTAGGAGTAATTATGAGTCAGATTACTTACAAATGAAAAGGGACCTTTTTATACTTGAGTAGCGGGCCTTGTGGGCCACGTAAGAGATATCAGCTTATGGACCAGTCCCAGGCTCCTTTGGGCCGAGTTATATTTCATTAATAGCCCATTGGGCAATTAATATTAAATCTATATATAAATCGAATTATATATTTAGTTATTAAATGTTGTTTTTGCCCCCAACATAAGCTCCTCCGGCTCCGGTGTTGCGGAGGTATGAAGTAGTATAGGAGTTAAACCGGTATCGTGTGTGGCTTGTCTTGTGATTCCTTGGACATTTATGAAGGCCCCCGTGTAGGGGAGTCTTCCTCTCCAGGAGCGCCGGAGGAAGTTTAGTTTATGAATAGTCCCCCTCTCCCCTGAGGGAGCTTAGCTTTGATCATGTCTTTCAATTTCTTTACTTGGTAGAACGCTTAGTAAAATTTTCTTGAAAATTTGTGGAGAGCGCCCATGTAGGGTTGAAGAGAGGAGTGGAGTACATCGAGTGAGGAGAGTGGAGATGACTAATGAGAGCCCGAGAGAGGGAAAAGATTGCTCCGGGGCGCATCCCCAGAGCGGGCAAGGGCGCCTCCCCAGAGCGTGCAAGGGCGCCCTCTCCTGTGCGGAGGAAGGCGCGCGCCGGGGGCGGCCTAAGCCCCCCTGTGCTTCCTTCCTTGCATTTTTTTCCATCTTTTCTTGGAGTTTTCCCATATTTCAAGCCAAATTTTAGATTTCGGCCTTTCTACATTTCCGCGTTTCTCCGTCTTTTCTAGAGATTAGTTTCTGATTTCTTGTCCGTGGGGACTTGTTCATATTTTGTGTAGACACGGATCATTCTCTCCGGAATGGCTGGGGACACTTGTATTTGATATTTTGTGTAGAGACGGATCATTCTCTTTCGGGAGCTTTTCCAGAGTTTTGGTCTTGTCACTTTGTTTTTACATTGATCTCTTCCCCCATGTGTTAGTATTTTTGCCTTTTTTTCTTGCACATTTTTTTAGGGGAGAAAAATTTACGGGGACCCTTGTGAGGTGGCCCCTCCCTCCGGGGTCTTAGCCGAATGAGGAAAATTTACTGGGACCCTCTTGGGAGGAGGCCCCTCCCATCCGGAGTCATAGCCGAATAGGGTCTTCCTACTCATGGTCTTAGCCAGGTGAGGTCTTCCCCTCGGGGGTCTTAGCCAGAGGAGGTTATTTACAAGGCCTCGTGAGAAGGCCCATCCCATTCGGGATCTTAGCCGGAAGGGGTTTTCCTACCCAGGTCTTAGCCGGGTGAGGTCTTCCCCTCCAAGGTCTTAACTGAAGGAGGTTAATTACTAGGATCCCCATGAGGGTGGCCTCTCCAATCCAGGGTCTTAGTCGGAAGGGGTCTTCCTACCCGGGGTCTTAGCTAGACGAGATCTTCCCCTTCGGGTTCTTAGCCAGTGGAGGTTATATATGAGGACCCCCGTGAGGAGGCTCCTCGCATCCAGGGCCATAACTGGATGGATGGGGTTTGCTGAGGAGAGCATCCAAATGGTCATTGACCACAACCATATTTGTCCATTAACTGCATTCACAAAATAAAAGCAGCAACGTGAAAGTTGTTTTATTCATTATTCAAAAATGACAAATTTTTACGCCCTGTGGGTGGAAATAATACTGAGACAGAAATAAAAACGTTTAATGCCTCCTGGGCCAAAAATTCTTCAAGGATATTATTTCTAGATTGTCGATATTCTATGTGTGGGGAACATTCTTGCCATCTAGATGCTGCAGGTTTTATGCTCCTGGCTTTACCAGTTCAATAACCTCGTATGACCCTTCCCAATTAGGGTCCAATTTTCCGACTGGTCTGGAGACTTCGACTTTCCTCAATAGAAGGTTTCCCACTTGAATATTTTAGGGCGCACTCGAGAATTGTAAGCTCAAGCCACCTTTCTCTTGTAAGCTCCGGATATGGTAAAGGCCTTATCTCTGAGTTTTTCGATCAAGTCCAAGCTGATCTTCATGTTGTTGTCATTCTATTTTGAAGAATAGCTCGTCACACTTAGGCTTGGTTTGTCTATTTCCGCAAGGATGACTGCTTTGGTTCTGTAGGCTAAACTGATTGGAGATTCACACGTGGTTGTCCAAGGTGTCGTTTGATAAGCCCATAACACAGCGGGAAGTTCTTCTGCCATTTTCCTTTAGCTCTTCTCAATCTGGTTTTTATATAGTGGAGTATGGTGCGGTTAGTCACTTCTTCTTGTCCATTAGCTCTGGGGTTCCCCACTGACGTAAAGAACTGCTTGATCTTTTTCTTCTGGCACCATTGTTTTAACTTTACTCCTTGGAACTGAGATCCATTATCAGACACCAATGATTGGGGTTCTCGAACCGACAGATGATGTTCTTCCACAGGAAGTTGATAACCTCCTTCTCTGATATCTTTGCGAGTGGCTCTGCCTCCACCCATTTAGTGAAGTAGTTGACCGCTACGATCAAGAATTTCTTGTGGGCCGGAGCTGATGGGAAAAGTCCGACTATGTCCATCCCCCACTGCGCAAAGAGGCAAGGACTCTGTAACTGCTGAAGTGCCCTGACGGGTAGATGTGTTATTGTTGCGTGCTCTTGGCATCGGCGACAATGTTTCACTAATGTCTTGGTATCATTGAAGGAAGTTGGCCAAAAGCAGCCATGTACGTCTTAAGGTCTTCGTGGCTAGCTCCCTTCCGCCCGAATGGTTGCCACAACTTACTTCATGAATTTCTCTAAGTACATAATGGGCTTCTTCAGGAGCCAAGCACTTCAGATACGGTTGAGAGAAACCTTTCTTGTACAGCTCTCCATCTATCATTTCAAAGTGGGGAGCTTTGTACCTCAGTCTTTCAGGCGTCCATGTGGGAGTCGGGGATGATTCTGAGTTCCAAATACTGAATGATCTCATCCTTCTATGACATGATTTGTTGTATGGTATTAAGCACCTCAGCTTCAGGTTTCTCCAGTTCCATATGGCTAGCTACTAAGAGTGTGATGGCTCTACTGTCGATGGAGGCCATGGAGTTGGCCAGACGAGAAAGTTGGTTAGCTTTTATGTTTTCCCCGCGTGGAATTTATGTTACCACGAACTTCTCAAATTTGTTGATTAATTCCGTAATTGAACCGAGGTACACTGCCATCTTTTCCTCTCTGGCCTCGCAAATCCCATCTATTTGGCTGGCCACGAGTTGAGAGTCGGTGAAGGTTGTAATTCTTTTGGCCCCCCCAGCGAAGGCTAATTTTCCTCCTATCAGTAAGGCTTCATACTCTACCTCGTTGTTTAAGGCGGGGAATTCAAACTTTACTACATACTCGAGCTGGTCTCCCTGTGGGCTCTCCAGCATAATTCCAGCTCTACTTCCTAAAGAAGTGGGGGAACCACCTACGTTCATTCTCCATTCTACCGGTGGATTATCTGTCTATATTCCATGCATCTCCACAGAAAATCAGATAAAACTTAGGCTTTGATGGCGGGTCTCGGCTGAAATTCAATTCCATGTTCACTGAGTTCTACTACCCATTTCACCATTCTTTCTGAGGCCAGGAGATTAGTGAGCACTTGCCTCAAAGGGTGATTAGTCAAGACCACAATTGGATGCGATTGAAAGTATGGCCTGAATCTCAGAGCATAAGCAACTAGGGCCAGTGCCAGTTTCTGTATGTGAGTATAACGGGTTTCTGCATCCAAGAGGACTTTGCTGATGTAGTATATTAGGTGGTGATCTCGATGCTCATCCCGAATTAAAATGCCACTGAGGGCTTCTTCAGACACTGACATATACAGATATAAAGTCTCCCCTTATCTCGACTTCTTCAGAAGTAGATGTGAGACCAGGTATGCCTTTAAGTCACTGAATGCTTGTTGACACTCTGGAGTCCACTCAAATTTGTTCTTTGCGCGTAGCAAAATGGCAAGCCCTTGTCGTCGGGCTTGGAGATAAAGCACCTCAAAGCAACAACTTCTGCATTGGCGGGCGCTGGCATGTTCAAGATGGCTCTGATCTTCTCAGGGTTGGCTTTGATTCCTCGATCGGAGATCATGTATCCTAGAAATTTACCCCCATGTACCCCGAAGGTACACTTCGTGGGGTTCAACTTCATTTCGTAGGTCTTCAATACATTGAAGCATTATTCTAAGTTTGCGGCATGATGAGCCCCCGGGTACTCCTCACTAGCATATCATCAATATAGACTTCCATGTTCTAGACTGTCTGATCTTCGAAAATGCGATTGACCAGTCTTTGATAAGTTGCTCCTACGTTCTTTAGGCCAAAGGGCATGATCGTGTAACAATAGATCCCCTTCTCGGTTATGAAGATGGTCTTCTCCTGATCCTCCTCCACGAGTTGCAGTTGATTGTAACATTGAAAGGCATCCAAAAAGCTAAGGAGTTTGCATCCTAAGGTTGTGTCTACCAGCTGGTCGTTCTGGGGAGTGGGAACGGATCTTTCGGACAAGCCTTGTTCAAGTCTGTGAAATCAATGCACATTTTCCATTTTCCCTTGGGCTTAGGGACGAGCACCACATTAGCCAACCATTTCTGACACTGCACAATTTTGATGTATTTTGCTTCGAGCAACTTGTTCATTTCTTTCTTTATTCTTTTGGTTCTTTCTGGCCCGAAGGCTCTTCTATTTTGCTTCACCAGTTTGTAGGTTGGGTCTACCCCAGTCGGTGCAGGGCGATTTCCTAGGGAATCCCTTACAAGTCTTTCATCTCTCAAACGAACACTTGCGCATTCCACCTCAGGACTTCAATGATTTCTTACTCCACGTCAAGATCTAGGCCAGCCCCGCAGCCCCAAGTCGCACAGTTTTCATATCATCAGTTGGGTCCAAGACCACTAGTTTGATCTACTCCACTGCCTCAAGTTTAGGTTCCTCCTTTAGCTTGCGGGCACTAGAGTCTTCTTCTTCTTGAGGTTCTTTAGGGCAATATTCTTCTTGGAGGAGGCCCACTTCCATGGGAGTAATTAATTCATTCCAAAGCTCCCGGTCCCAAGCTTGGGGCTCCTCCTTCCAGGTGGTGTGATGGCAATCCTGGGCTACACTCCTACCTCTACGTTCTTCTCCAATCCCCTCTGGGATGGGAAATTTCAATTTCTGGTGGTAGACGGAAGCAATGGCTCTGAATGCATTCAAGGATGGCTGAGCAAGGATCACATTATACTACAAGGGGCGTTAACCAATGTGTAGGTCCCAAGGGGTGTCAGTTAAGTCTAGAACGGGGGGGTTGAATAAACTTAATTATTTTTTTGATTTAAATAAAATCAGAATTTTCACAAGAAAACAACTTAGTCTATTGGGAGACAGCTGGGTCAAACCTCAACAGGAGAGTTAACCACTCAACAGACTCGTGAGAGCTGTTGATAGAGTAACTCAGCTGAGTGAAGTAAGCTGAAATTATAGAAAGTAAATGACACAAATAATTGTAGTGGTTCAAGGAAGGGGTAATTCCTTTACTCCACTCTTCTTCTACTCCAGGAGGAATTAATAGTACAACTTGGCTATTACAAAAGTACAAAATACAGTCCAAGCAAGCCGTGATCACACAACTGGCTTCACTCATAGGACTCAGCTCTTCGTAAGGCAGCTGCCTCACTACTTCAGCTCTCCAATCCTTTCGGACTTAATCACGTAGCCTTGTGATGTATGTGAACCAGGTTCTAACTTGAATCTCACTGCACTTCCTTCACTCTGTGGATGTGCAGACCCCTTGTTCTTTTTCAAATAGGTTTCCTCTTCAACTTTTGAAGTTGGCTTCCTTCCTTCGCGGAGTTGTATTGGTTAGAATCACTTTGAATGTTAGGCCTGAGGATTTGGAATTTTGTGCTTGAGAGAGAGAGAGAGTTGCAGATTTGCTTGATTGCTCAGATTTCTCTTGTATGTGTCAATGAAAATTCCTCAGCCTTTTGTAGTGAGCGTTTGAAATTTGTCCGTTGAAGAGATAGACAATTTCAAACTTCACTTGGTTGTTAGCTTGTCTTGTTGTGCATCTTTTGACGTTGACCCAACCTTAGCATTTATTCCCTGCAGGCCTGTGTTGTACCATGTTTCTACAAACATCTCATTGGCTCTTGCTACTTGTACTCTTTCAGCAAGATAGCTTTTAAGGTTGCATGCATGTTCCTTACCCATTCGGGTAATTCTTGACTTTTTTTTGGAACGGACTTCTTCAGCTTACTCTAAGTCCTTTAGCTGCTTTTACCCCTTTAATTGAGTCTTCTCCTTGATTTTTGTAAGTCTACTGAAAGACACAACTTCTTTACTTGATTGAAGGTCTTCTTTGTTACTCAGCTGTGACAAATCTGAATCTTCTTTACACTTATTTAGCAAGTCTTCTGCATCTTCAACTTGGCTGCTTAATAGCTCAACTATATTTCTAACTATTACACAGTTGAAATACATGTAGAAATGGGGTACCAACTTTCTAATCTAAGTTTTCTAATCCAAAACTTAAATTACATCATAAAGTGCTACAATAGAATGATTGAAAAGAATGTATCATTTTGTTACATGAATCATTCAACACTTACATTGTTTCTGTGTATTTACAAAAAAATATAAAAATAGAACAAAACGTTTAAAGACAACTATCTTCTAGCGTCTCTGCTGCCTTTTCCTTCTTTTCTCTTCATCTTCTCGCCTGCGGTGATCCTCTTCATCTCTCCTCCTCCTATCTTCTTCTTCATTTCTCTTATTTTTCTCATACGCAGCTTTGAGTTTCTCATTGTCCATTCTTTGGAACATTTGAGCTTCTTGTTCGCATTTCCTTGCAAGTTAGCTATATGATTGGCTTCTCTGTTCTTGGCTTCATCAAACCCATCCAACATATGGAGTCTTTTTGCAGAGGGTTTATTGATATGATTCCACTTGGTCTCCTTGGTGGGGAGCTTCTGCCGCTCCCACCAGACCTGGAATCCTTTCCTCTTCCTCTTCATCTGGCAGGGCCTTCTCCCCTGGGAGTTTGACTGGGCTGAACCCTTGAAGTCTGCTGACTCTTGGATGGTTTTTCTTAAGTCGGTCTCTTCCTGGTTGAATCAACACCTCTTAAGTCTTTTTCCCATTACAAATCCCATGCTTCAGCTAAATTCATTCCCTCGTAGTATTCTCTTGACTGAAGAGTCTAAAAATCTTCATTGGACCTTTCTTCAAATGGACCAAGAAGGGAAGTAGTTTATTCTCTTTCTTCAACTTTGAGTTTGCCTGCTGGAGGAGCTCCAAATTAGACTTTGAGTTTTTGGATCCTGACCTCTTGACTTCTGTCTAACTTTTCAATTTTAGCTTTGTTCTCCTGAAAAGCTAATGCAGCTTTTTCTTCAGCTGACAGGTCTTGAGGTAGCTGCGAATGGAGTGATGTGGTGCCTTTTGATTTGAGAATGATCTTCATAGGGGATTTCTCAGACTTATCTCCCCCCTTTTTGGCATCATCACCTGTGAGGACTTTGAGGAAAGTGAGTTGTCTTGAGAAGAGAATCGAGCTTCTTATGAGTGATGGACTGCTTTCTGGTCAGAGCTAAGTGAACATAGCTGATTCTTCATTGCAAGAATGTCAGCCTTCAACGATGCTTCCATGTGTTCCATCTTCTTTTCCATTGTCATCTTCAGCAGCTCCATACAGTGAGATGGCTTCACTCCAATCTATTGATATTATCCCTTTGCCTCTACTGACACTACAAGAAAAAGTGCATATAGTGACAAAAATTTCAGTGATAATGTAAATGTCGTCACTAAATGTATGTTTATTGTGACGATATTTTTCGATGTCACTAATGGTTGAAACTATTGAATATCAGTGACAAATGTTTTTATCGTCACTATATTTTGTCACTATACATTTGGCGCCACTTTTGGTGTTGGTGGGAAATAATAGTTGTCACTAATACTACATAAAACAGTGACAATATCTAAATTCTTCACTAATTGTTAGAAGTATTTAGAATCAGTGACAATTTTTTTCGTCGTCACAAAATTTTGTCACTGAATATTTGGTTTCAATTTTCGTGTCGGAGGAAAAAAAATATTTGTCACAATTGCTACTTAAAATAGTGACAACATTTTACATCATCACTAACAAAAAAAGAAGAACATTGTGATAGTATTTCCAAATGTCACTAATTATTGAAGTATTCGACTTTAGTGATGATATGTCTGTTGTCAATAAATTTTGTCACAAAAAAATTGGCGGCATCAGCAGACATTAGTTTTGGCGTGAAAATGAACGTTGTCACTATTGAAATTCAGAATAGTGACAATATTTTAAAGTCATTACTAATTGAAAAGGAAATTTGTGATACTATATTCCAATGTCACTAATGGTTAAAATTGTTGAGTATTAGTGACCACATTTTTATTGCCTGTAAATTTTATCACATAAATTTCAATGGAAATAATAATCGTCAAATGTTGTTACGTAAACGAGCGACAACTTTCCAAGTTGCCTCTGTTTACTAAAGAAAATTGTGACAATATTTTTATATTTTTCTAGTCACTAACTTGTGCAACTAGTTTTAATTAAATTTATTATTTTATATTTTATAATTATAATGAAAAGTAATATATAAAGAAAGATGAGAGTCAAAATCTAAGTTGAGATCCTGCACAGATAAAAAATGATTTTGAATCAAATAAAATACTTCGTTTTAAATTAATATAAGTTTTTTGAGGAAAAATTCAAAAATGCTCACTTTTAGTTTTAGATAATTTTTTTGAAAAATAGTTTTTGTATTTAATTTTAAATTTATACAGTGAGACTTATATGTAAAAAGTACTACAAATGTTTTTTATTAATAAATTGTATTATATGTAAATCATTAAGGTTTTATAATATAAATTTTACTTATTATAGATTCTAATTGAATATTTAGGTGTACTTCAAAAAAGATCAAATAAGTATGAATATATCATGCATATTGCTTTTATCTTTAAAAAAAGAAAAAATTCAAACATTTACAAAGTGGATTGTATGGGAGGGTTGAGGTTTGAACCCTTGACCTCACCTCTAATAAGTAAAATCAAATACCATATATCCTAGTGCTGATAAAATGCAGCTTGACCCGAGATTTGGGCTGGCTAGCAGGGCCATGATTTTCTAGGGCTAACAAAATTTGAACATATTTAGCAGTCACTATTAACCCGACTTTTAGCCTAATTAGACTATTTTTGTGTACAAAATGTACACATGGGCTGACTGGGACAAGCATTTTCATAGCCCAAGAAATATCGAGTCGCCTTGATCAAATATTTTGCCAGCTCTAATCTCTCCTAGTGAAAGATGGTATATCATGCATGTTGCTTATATATTAATTAACTCAATATTCTATCAAATTACAAAAATAAAAAGTTATTTGAAGAAATCGCATTTTTTTGCCAAATTGTCCTATTGGTACCAATAATTTGATTCCAATGCACGGCGAAATTTGATAATTTGATTCGTTATTTGGAATAATAGTAATAATTTAGTATGCCCAAACTATATTTTAATGAACATATATGTTATATATATATATAGTAATCTAAAAAGCTAAAACTAGAATTTAAAACAATTAAAACAAAATAGAAAAAGCCCATTCTTTTCCCCTGTTCTCTCATTTCTGTATCTCTCTCCTTCTCATTCTTTCAGCATCACAACTCCGCCGTCCTCTTACCGATAAAAAAAAAAGGTCTCCGCCGTCCTCGGTTGACATCATTGCCCGTCAGTACACAAATAGGTGTAACCATTGGGAACTCTTCATAAAAGGAGAAAAAATTCACAAGTAATTAGTTTCAAAACCTATGCCCTAGCCACCCAAAAACAGGTAATATTAAATTAACTTCTTCAATTCATTTAATTTATTTCTTATTATTTTCTAATTTATGTGAATTAACTTATGCTGAATCATTTAGTAGTTTTATGTAATGTATGGTCTCTGGCAATGTTAGTTGTTTTGAAATCAGATTGGTTTGGTTGTGGGACTTAATTACAAATATTTTAATCTTTTAAAAATTTAAGGGTTGTTTCTTCCAAAATATTTGATGTTATTAATCTATTACTTGGAAAATATTAGACTAAATCCACAACTTCAATATGCACAAGTTTTGAAAATTGAGTTTATAAAGGATAAGACAAACAAAGTACTTCAAGCAGATTGGATGGCTCAAGACCTTTAGTAGTGATAGACCTCTCTCAGCCCTATTCTTATTGAAAGGTAGTCCTCCAGGAAAAGTTTCCTTATTGTCGAACGAGCAACTTGAGTTAGCTATTGCATAACATCCGAAATATTCAACGATATGAATACAAAATGATACATGTGTTTTTGTGCGTGCGCGAGAGTTATGTTTTGTCATTACCAATCTGTATGTGGTAATGAATATTTCAAAAGAACCTTAGTTAGCCTTATATGGTTATGCTAATGATTAAGCTTCAAGTTAGAAATATTTGTTAAACAATTTGCGTGATATAATAAAATGAGTGCAGATATCAGAAAATCCAAAGGAGGAGAATCAAATCTGGAGATTATATTAATTCATTACCTATATTTGTAATCATTACTATCGCTATAAGTATTTGACAAAAGTTTTTGTTACTTAAAAATTTTAAAAAGTCACTCGGTGACTTCAATGAATTTTATAAAATTATAATGTCAATTTTGTGTTATTCCTTTTCTGTCAACAATATTATCTAATAGTATGGTTACATGATAAGAAACGTACTTTTAATGTGTTTTTTTGAAAAGTCCAAAACTTCTCAACCTCTCTCAATATCATATATCAATATTTTTGTGGACGTCTTAAATGATACTTTATTGTACATGTGTAGAATTCGAAATGGATAAAAGTTGGATGACTCTTGACAATAGGACGCTCCCTCAATATGAAAATGGAGTTCAACAATTCCTCGAATTTGCTT
This sequence comes from Rehmannia glutinosa, assembly GCA_016081115.2. NCBI lineage: Eukaryota > Viridiplantae > Streptophyta > Magnoliopsida > Lamiales > Orobanchaceae > Rehmannia > Rehmannia glutinosa. Next base: position 202,860 of record JABTTQ020002761.1, on the reverse strand, counting down.
ATTCTTCGACTGAACCAGGGAAACACATTAGATGTCCTTGTAGGAAATGCAGTAATCTCCATTTTCGAAGTCGAGATGATGTTGAAGCTGATTTATTTGAGTATGGAATACTTAAGCATTATGTTACATGGGTACTTCATGGTGAGGAACTTGGTGAGTCTGATGATGAAAATTTGTGTTCCGATGAAGAAGAAACAAATAACCAACCTAGATTAGATGAACAAACAAAAAGTGATACTCGAGGAAACAGACCGATTACATTGATATGCAAAGTATATCTTGGAAGATTGTTATGAAGCAACAAAAACAAATGCTTGGGCGTAAAAATAGTCTATGAGAGGTGAGAATGAAGTGCCACAATGGGAATCTGATAGATTTATGCGATTATTAAAGGATGCTGATAAGGAATTATATCCAGTGTGAGAATTTTACTAAACTATCTTTTATTGTAACATGAATGCATTTGAAGATTGTTAATAGATGGAGCAATAAATCATTTTCCATGTTGTTGAAGTATTAAAGAAGGCACTTCCGGCTGGTGATACCCTTCCTTGCTCATATTATGAGACTAAAAATGTAATTCAAGATCTTGGATTACACTATGAGAAAATTCATTCTTGTGCGAATGATTGTGTGCTATTCAGAAAGGAGCATGAAAAAGCAGAAGAGTGTCCAAAATGTTCAGCACCACGATATAAATTCAATGAGATTGATAATAACATAAATGGTGAAAAGAAGTGTAAGAAGATTCCTCAAAAGATCTTACGTTATTTTCCATTAAAGCCGAGATTGCAAAGGTTATTTATATCTAAGAAAACAACACAAGATATGAGATGGCACAAGGAGAAACGTACAGATGATGGAATGTTAAGGCATCCAGCTGATGCTCAAGAATAGAAAGAGTTTGACCAAAGGCACGAATCGTTTGCCCAAGAACCTCGTAATGTTAGACTTGGATTAGCAACCGATGGTTTTAATCCTTTTTCAAATATGAGTTTATTTTACAGTACATGGCCAATAATTCTTTTGCCATACAACCTGCCACCATGGAAGTGTTTAAAAGCTCCTTTTTATTATGTCAATGCTTATTCCAGGTCCAACATCTCCCGGAAATGACATAGATGTTTTTCTTTTCGTTGATTGATGAATTAAAGGAATTATGGGATTATGGAATTGAAACTTATGATGCCTCTACTAGTACTAAATTTAACTTACGTGCAGCATTATTGTGGACCATAAATGACTTTCCAGCATATGGGATAGTATCAGGGTGGAGCACAAAAGGATATTTGGCGTGTCCCATATGTAATAAAGAAACATCAAGCTTTTGGTTACACAATAGCAAAAAGGTATGCTATATGGGCCATCGTCGATTCTGCGGAGAGCCTTAGTCTGCTGAGCCCATTCTATGATCGTCAACACTGCTCCATGGATATCTCCAGTGATAGTAGCATCATGATTGTCAATCCTGTCATTTAGCTCAGCAAATCCTTTCTCCAAGGCCTCCATTTTCTCGGACATTGCTCGGAAGGCAAAAGTCTACTGCTTTTGGACTTGAATCCTCAGGAAGAATGACTCAAACTCATGGGCAAATGGAACAATCCTTGTCTCCGATGGAACATGTAGGTCAGCTGGGTCAATTTGTATGTTGTAGCGAGCATCCTCCTCCACAGACTCAACTTCATATGGGATTTCTTCGATGAATGGAAATTGAAGCATTTCAAACATGTCACTAGGTTGCGAGGAAGTTCCCACTTATCATTCGGGAAGACTTCTCTCTTCACCTTAGCTATCAGCTCTTTTTGCCTCAGCTATGGAAGCTTCATTGCAGGGGAAGTTGTGGAAGCCTGCTGACCTGACTATGACTCAGCTTGTCTCAACAGCTTCACTGGCAACAATTGATTTTTCCTGCTGAGGTTCCGTTACCTCAGCTTCCTTAGCAGCATCACATGCAGGAGATTGAGCTAGTGGGGATAGGCCATCAACTAGCATGAATCTCATCCTTGATGATTTCATTTTAATTTCCAAGTCCCTGGCCTATTGATCTGACTCTGCTGATTCTTCAAAATATTCAGTGAGGTCGAAAATTCATTCTCAGAGTCAATTAGGGCATCAATAGCCATTGGTTCAGCAGACTTGGATTCTGGAAGAATAGGAACATCACTAGAAATTGACACATTCCCCCTGGCAGTCTCAACCGCCACAGGGTTTTTCAGCTACCTTAGTAGCTGTCTAAACCACTGCAAGGCCTTCGACATTCCCTGCTACAGACTTAGATGCAACTGGGTCTTCTACAGTGGCATCCTTCGATGTCTCAACCTCTTGGATTGCACTTTCAGGACCAATAGTCTCAACTGCCACTCTCTATACCATCCCGTGCCTCAGTTATAGGAATTTGGATCACAGTAACTTCATTGGCATTCAATACTGTTAAGTCCTTAGCAGTCACAATATCAACCATCACAACTTCATTGGTACCAAAAACTTCATTTGCAGCAACTGCCTCTTTGCCTCCCAACTTCTTATTTACTTGGTACATTGCAGCCTTCTCCAACCTAGCTGCAGTGTGAGCAGTTTCCCATTCAGCTGGCTCACCAGTCGATTATTGTTCGATGGGGTCAACTATCTCCAGGGACTTGGCTGTATCGCTTGAATGGTCAGCCAATTCCTTAGATGTCTCAATAGCTACCATAGGGTGTGGCTCTGTTGGGTTGCCTTTTACTACTTCTTCTATTCCAGCATCATCACCATCCTCCCTTATGTTTTGTCCAATTGAGTGAGATGGGGAGGTGACTGCATCTAAGTCCCTCACCGTTTCTTCGATCATGGTGAGATGGGGAGGTGACTGCATCTAAGTCCCTCACCGCTTCTTTGATCATGAGAGTTGGAGATAGAGTTAGAGATGATTCTCCAACACCTTTAAGCTTTGATTGTTCATGCATCTCACGGGACTCCTACATTGCTTGCGTCAGTTGAGCAGTCTCAACTGCATCAACTCCCTCGATGGGTTCATCTTCACCACTGGTACCACTGCTGAATCCGCAGTCTGGAATATTGGCATCTGTGAAGGGATAAATATGAGGCGCGACACTTTTAGCCTTCTCAGCTTCTTTCTTCTCGAGAGAATGGTGTTGAAGTATAGTTCATCTAGAGCTAACACAACAGTTGCGTTGTCCAGGAATTTAAGAAACCTTTCTTCCTCTTGAATCATTTCTGGCCTCATGAATTGGACTCTACTGGTGCTCAACTTCCATAACCTCCATACCGCAGCCTGGCCTCAATTTCAGGATATACAGGGGATCCTGGTTAGTCTGAGGTAGTAGGGCCTTGGGCAACTTGATCCTCCTTAGCACAGGGCAAGATGGAATCCCCACCTCGAACAATTGTCTCATCAGCTACTTCTTCAATCACAAAGTGCAATCGTGTCATCAACAACTTCTTCTACACTTTGCTCACCGCTTTGGCGGCATCAAGGCTTCAGATATCAGCCCATTTCAACGGGTCCTTCACAACAAACTTATTGACAAGTCATCTCTTGGAATGCCTCTCCACGGGGACTTCTTCCTCCTCCCTATCTTAAGCCTCAGCCATAATGCTGATGGCTAATTTAGCTTCTGGAGATTCAAAGAATGGGCTTATCGCCAGACCTTGGCAATAGATTCCTCATCATCCCTCAAGCTAGTAGTGGCTTGAGTTTTCTACTTGTTTGCAGTTGCTTTCTGGGGCGCAGCTGTCCTCCTTTTCTTTGTTATGTTAGGAGCCACGACAATGGGTTCAGGAGAGGGGACTGAAACAGGGGCAGCTGTCTCATCTGGAACATTCTCAGCTGATTCCCCCTCAGATGCGCCTTTCTTCTTTGCATGCGTCTTTTACAGAGTAGCTGATAAGTTCGCCTTAAACAACCCTTTTTTTACATGGAAGGGTTTCCCTTTGCGAAGGGGCACACTCTTCTTCTCCAGCAAATACCCCAGGACTAGCCCATAGCCCATGGTGTTCTTAAACTTCCTTTCCTCCAGCTTGACGTTCTGGACATTTTGACATAATTTGTCAAAAAAGAACTCGCTCCAGTCCACTTCCGACTCTTCCATTATATCATCCATCACTGTTAGCTTAGTCTGGATAGCTGATTGTAGGACCCCCAAACTTTAAGTCGACGCACTTCACCACCACGTCCATACGTTTGTGGTACTCCTCCTTAATAGCTGTCTTGGTAGTTGATGGATTTAGCTTATCAACTATCTCCTTCTTGGCTATCTCCTTCCATATCATCATGTAGTCAAACTCATAATCTATTAGCTCCGTGAGTCCGCTGTTGGGGAGATGTAGTAGCTTTGTGAAGTCATTTGCAACCAACTTGACATCTTTCCCATTCATTGAAGAGTGAATGTCAGAATCGTGAACATTGGCTTTCACATAAAACATAACAACTTCCTCTTGAAAGGTCTGGGGCATTGTTGGGAAATTTGTGTAATAGATTTTGATGATACAATGTAAACTTAAATTAGGAAGTTGGCACCCCAATTCTGCTGTGAATCAACTTGTAATAGATATGGTTCTATTAACTGAGTAGAAGCAGCCAAGTTGAAGAATACAGGAGTTGACTGAAGATCGAAGAAAAGACCCAAATTGTATGGCACCGAGTAAAGTTTCGATCAAGTGGCGGAAAAGCTATCCCATCGGATATTGACAAAATGAAATCACTCCCAGATAAGTGGAGTCAACTGACTAAGGGGTTATGCAGCTAAAAGGATCTAAGAAAGTTGAAGAGATCCATTGTCAAAGCAAGTCAAATATTTGCTGAAAGTAAGTGTGCGTCAGACTGCCATCCTTAAAGATGTTTTGCTAAAAGAGTGCAAAAATCAAGGAACCAATAGGATGTCCCTAAACACCTGCAGAGTTTAAGGAATGGCTGCAGAGCATTAAATTCAAGGATCAGTGTACATCAAAGCTGCAAGACAAGACAAGCCAACAACCTAAGAGTGTAGTTTGAAAAATACATCTATCTCTTAAACGGATATATTTTTCAAACAGACACTATAAAAAGGCCGAGGAATTCAAGAGAGAAGACACTTATGCAATCTGAGACACACAAGAGAAATCAAACAATCTGAGCATAATACACTCGAGCATTCTATTCATATCCTCAAGCCTAAAACTCGAAGGAAATTCAACACACTCAGTGAAGGAAAGACAACTTCAAACCATTGAAGAGGAAAACTTGTTTAAAGAACAAAGGGTCTACACATCCAAGGTTGAAGGAAATGTAGTGAGGTTCCAGTTCGAAACAGTAGCTTTGGACTCGTTGGAGGGCTGTGTTAATAAATCCAAGAGTTTGAAGGAGCTGAAGACAACTGTTTTGTGAAGAAACTGAGTCCCATAAGCAAAGTCAGTTGTGTGATCAAGGCCTAACTTGGACTGTCACCATTTCGTATTAAAGTCTCTGTTACGTTAGTGGATTCCTCCAGGGGTTGGAGAATAGTGGATTAGAGGAATCACCCCATCCTTGAAATACTATAAAATTGCTTTGTGTCTTTTACATTCAACACTTTATTTCTTGCATATTTGTATTGTTGTTTGTTTTATTTGCTAAGTCAACTAATAATAACCAAGCTTAAAACAGGTGTTGAAAAACATATTTCTATCAAAGGGTGAAAATCTTCCGCTGTAAAAACCAAGTCTACTGATTTTCTAAAGAGTTAACTGAATCAACTGAGTTATCTTATCCACTCGGTCAGTCATTGAGTGGCTAACTCTATTGTGAAGGTAAACTAAGTTGTCCACTAAGGACCCAACTAACTTGAGACAACTCTGATTTAAAAATGACTAAATCGAAAATTTGGTAAAGTCTATTCAACCCCCCTTCTAGACTTTACTTTATCACCCCTTGGGACCTAGAAGTGGTATCAGAGTTGTTGGTTCATTGAGCCTTCTGCACTGGTTACTGAACTAGATCTCATTCTTTTTCAAAGGATACAACACTTGCTGTTTTAAAGCTTTTTTCTCAAAACAAGTTATTATCATGGAAGCAAATCTAACTCGCATTTCTATGTTTACTGTCGAGGAATTTGATGACCGGAAAATACGCATGTAGGCACATCTTTCAGCTCTATATGATGAAATTTGGTTCATTACTGAAAAGATGGGCCACTACAAATATTGAACGTAAATACGGGTGCAAGGGGTGTTACTCCTACTAAAGGAGAAGCTGATGCACCAAGTCCAGCCATGGTCAAAAAACCTTGATGCGGGTGGACAAACGAGGTTCAAAAAATATACAACTTGGATAATGTTACCAAGGACATTTTGTATAAAACCTTTGATAAAGCCATGTTCAACAAAGTGAAATCTTGTAGAACGACTAAAGAAATATGGGAAAAAAACTTTTGTTAGGAAATTTATTGAGTAGATTTTGATGATACTATGTAAAACTTAAACTAGGAAGTTGGCACCCCATTTTCCTTGTAATCTGTACTGTAATAGATAGGGCTGGAAAAGCTGAGTCAAGTCAGCTATGCCAAGGATTACAAGAAGTCAATTGCGGACTATATGAAGACTCTGCTGTGTGTTAGCTGAGTATGGCCAAGAAGGAAGTCAAGGACTCGACTGAAGAAGAGTCAGCTGGGAACAACTGTAAGAAGTGTTAGTCAAGTCAACTCAAGAAACCAAGTCTCAAGTTGAAGTGACAGATGAGTTATCCAATGACTGGAGATGACTCAAGTCAAGTGGGGTACAGACAGCTGTCTAGTCAAGATAACTGACTTAGATCCGTTGATTAAAGTCAAGAATATTACTCAATATAGTAATATGTCAAAGCTGTCAGGTCTAAAGTGTTAGTCCAAGAAATATGCAAAAGGAATGAACCAATGGAAAACACTGCACCTTGCGTCAGGCACCTGCAATGCTGCGAAGATATTTAATATGAGGAAGGGTCAACATCAATGACTGCAGACCAAGACAAGCCAACGAACACAAGTGACATTTGAAATTAGCCTATCTCTTCAACGGGCAAAATTTCAAATGTGCACTATAAAAGGCTGAGGAAGTATTGAGAAGAGGTTACCTGTACCACGAACAAGAAAGCAATATTCAAGCACTTAACCTGCAATATTCTCAAAAATATTCAAGCAATTCCTCAAGCCTGAAACTCGAAGGAAATCGATCCAACACAAGTAGTGAAGGAAAGACAACTTCAAATATGTTGAAGAGGAAACTTTTGAAGAAATCAAATGGGTCTACTTTCTAAGCTAGGATTTTAGAAAGGTTCCAGGTCGAACCATTATCAAGTTTGTTGGAGGGCTTCGTGATCAAATACAAGAACTTGAGAAGTGAGTGAAGTAGCAAAGGCGGTATGCCTGTGAAGAAGCTTCTGTCAAGAAGAAAAGTCACCGTGTGATCAAGGTCGCTGTCTCTGGATCGCTTCACCGCTTTGTAAACTGATTTGTTACATAGTGGATTCCTCCAGGAGTTGGAGAAGAGAGGATTAGAAGAATTACCCCATCTTCGAACCTCTATAAAATATTTGTGTCATTTACTTTCAGCAAATTTACTTTCCTGCATATTCATTTTATATCTGCTGATCATATTTGCAAACTAACTGATAAATAACTGAGTGCTAAAATCAAGTGTTTACAACAAGCTAAAATCTAATCTAAGGGTGTTAAGTCTTTCGCTGTTAAAAACCAATCAGCCAAGTTAAGTATTTGGCTTGAGCGACCAATTTATACTATCAACACTCTATCGAAATGCATGAGTGGGTAACTTAGTTTGAAAAGCCAACTTAGCATCCATCAAGGACAAAATCTGTTTTGAGTCAACTCGTTGAATTTATTTAAAAGTACTAAATCAAAAATTTGCTAAGTTTTATTCAACCCCCCCTTCTAAACATTACTTCCCATCCCTTGGGACCTAAAAGTGGTATCAAAACGGTTGGTTCATTGAGCCTTCCGCACTGGTTACTAAACTAGATCTCTATCTTTTCAAAAAACATTGTAAACACTTCTGCTTCAAAGTCTTTCATTTTTAAACAAAGTTATTATCATGGAAGCAAATCTGACACGCATTCCTATGTTCATTTGTTGAAGAATTTGATTATTGGAAAATCGCATGCACGCTCATCTATCTCGCTTTACATGATGAAATGTGGCTTGTGACAGAACATGGGCGATCGCAAATACTCAAAGTGAACACTAAGAAGAAGAGACCCAATGAAGGAGAGAAAGAAGGTGCATTGAAGCAAGACCAGCCATGGTTGAAAAACCAAGGACTGAGTGGACTAATGAGGACATGAAGAGATACAACTTGGAAATGAGGACATGAAGAGATACAACTTGGACAATGTGGCCAAGGATATACTCTACAAGACGTTGGACAAAGCCATGTTCAACAAAGTCAAATCTTGCAAATCTGCAAAAGAGATTTGGGATAAGCTGACTTTAATTTGTGAAGGATCAGAACAATTTAAAGAAAATAAATTAACTGTTGATGTTCAAAAATTTGAAAATTTCAAAATGCTTGCAGGTGAAACCTTGGATCAGCTGGATGCCAGATTCACTGAGATCACAAATGCGCTTTCAGCTCTTGGGAAGGAATATACACAAAAGCAAATGTGTATGAAGATCTTAAAAAGCCTCCCAGCTAAATGGGAAATGAAGGTTTTGGCTCTGAGACATTCAATGGATCTCTCAAAGACATCCAATCATGATCTATTCTCAGATCTCAAAGCCTATGAGTTTGAGCTGAGAAGAAAAGAGCAAGAGGAGACAGTTGTACCCAAGACAGCTGCACTAATGGCTAATGATGGAAAGAGAGCTGAACCAAAGGAAGCCATATACTAGGAGGAAATTGCCCTGATGGTTAAAAGATTCAACAAGTTCTTCAATAAGAACTATAAAATAAATAAGAGTGAGACCTCCAGAAGACGTTCAACTCCTTCCAAGTCAAGGGAAGACAGGCCACCCAAGAGAGCTGAGCATCAAAGGGTTGAATATCAAAGAGTTGATAACCCAAGAACAGAAAGAGCTGATCAAAGAGCTGAGAACCTGTGTTGGAACTGCAGACAACCTGGACACTTTGCGATTGGTGTTCCTATCCACCACCAACAAATATAAGAATGAGGAAGATAGAAAAGTCTTGAGGAAAGAAGACGAAAAAAGAAGTTGGGCTGCGAGATCTATGAGACAGTCAAGTCCAATGAAGCAGCAGACTTAGAGAGTAGTGAAGCTGACTACTCAAGTGACTCTGAGGAAGAGGCTATGATTTGCTTTATGGCTAAAGAACAAGATCAACCAGATCACGAAGATGAGGTACACTCTAACTCATCTCATTCAGATTCAAGTGATAGTGATTGTGATACACACACTTCATCACCCACTGATCTTTGTGATTCATTAGGCAAAATGATGAAAGATTTTGAAAACATAAAATCTTCACACACAATTCTAAATGAGGAAAACAGCCAGCTTAAAGCCAAAACTCACAGTTGACTAAAGAGCTGAGTACTCTGAGTAATATAGCTGATGAGAACACTAAGATGAAGGCTAAAAATGCAAAGATCACAACAGAGTTAGTTGCTATAGAAAAGAGGGAAAAAGATCTCAAAAATGTGATTGCTTCATTTACAAAGGCATCCAAATCATTGGATGATCTTATCATGAGTAAAAAAGAATGTGGAGATAAGACATGCATATGATTTAATTCCTTTGTGCACAGTCAAGCTCCAAGAGTGATTTTGGAAAAAAGGATTTTCAAGTAATGAAGCATCTCAAAAATCCAAAACACCAAATGCTGCACCCACATTCACTCCAAAACACAACCACAAACAAATTGGCCTTCGATACAAAGGGAAAGGAAAACAGTCAGTTGAGTATGCTGAGAGGACAGCTGAGAAGAAATCCAACTGAGTTCCTCAGCAAACTCCAAACAGAAAATAGTCTGTGAAAAGCAAACAGAGCTACCTGAAACCCTAGAAATTTCATCAGAGAAACACACATGATGGGAATGGTAGAAATTATCTAAACTATGCTGATTGGAATAACGTGAAACATCAGCAAAGACTTATGGAATACAAACCAAGATGGCAAATACCTAACCTCAGCAAAGGTCATTCCAAAGGCAAAAGAGCTATTATCAGCACACATACACACCCAAGTACTACACTCAGAAATACCACAACTATCCTAAGAAAGCAATTGCTAAAACACAAACACAGGCATACAGACAAAAGGGACAGCTGTATGAACCTAAACCCCCCAAGAAATTTGCTAATGTGCACTATGACTATGGCACTGATAGATGGCAACCTCTTAGAGTCAAGTCTTTTGGCTATAGGTTGGTTGGATCATCTTATATCACTAACCCCACAGGACCCAGACAAATATGGGTATCTAAAAATCGATTTCCTTGATTGCGGTTCAAGGAACAACCGAAAGTGCCAAGGAACCAGGTACATGGGCGGTGGTTGTTCCCGGACATATGACAGAAACAAGAAAAACTCACAAGATTCAAGGAGATTAGAGGTGCAAAAGTCATATTTGGAGGAAATGAAGCTCGGGGGAAATCAAAGGCACATGATCTATCAAGAAAAATGGATTGGAAATCACAGATGTTGCTTATGTTGAAGGCCTCAACTTCAACCATTAAGCATCAACCAACTCGTGATAAATGCTACAATGTTGGATTCAACATGGGAGTGTGCCGGATCAAAGATGTTGAATCAAATGAAATAGTCTTTGCAAGGATCAAGGCAGAAGAATATGCATGTGGTAGATTGGTCTCTTTTGCTACACCAAGCACTTGTTTGTTAGCAAAAAAGCACAACCAAATCAAGTTGGTTGTGGCACAAGAAGTTGAGTCATCTGAATTTCAAGACAATCAACAAGCTTGCAAGGAGTCATCTTGTAGAAGAATTGCCAGACTCAGTGTACAAGAAAGAAAGTGTATGTGATGCATGCCAGATGAGAAAGAAAATAAAGTCTTCATTCAAGGATAAGCCAAGTCCTTATTCAACAAGGATATTACATCTGTTGCATATGGATTTATTTGGTCCAGTTGAGCCAGCCAGCATAAGTGGAAAGAAATACACCTTAGTGGTGGTGGATGAATATTCAAGATATAAGTGGACAATCTTCATGTGTAAAAAGAAGGAAACTTTGCAGAAGTTACCTCAGCTGATGAAAAGAGTTCAAAATGAAAAGAGCCAAACCATTATAAAAATAAGATCTGACAGAGGAACTGAGTTTGTCAATGCGATAATAACTCAGTATTGTGTTGAAAATGGAATTGCTCATGAGTTATCAGCTGCAAGAACTCCACAGCAGAATGGAGTGGCTAAAAGAAGGAATAGAACTCTCAAGGAAGCTGCAAGGACCATGTTAGCTGAAGATGGATTGGCTAAGAGATTTTGGGTTGAAGCCATTAACACAACATGCTATACTCAAAATAGATGCATGATCAACAGGCAATTGACCAAGACTCCCTATGAGATTTGGACAGGGAAATAGCCAAATGTTGGATATTTCAGGATATTTGGATGTAAATGTTTCATCCATAACAATGGAAAATATAATTTGAAGGCTTTTGATGCTAAAGCTGATGAAGGTATCTTTTTGGCATATTGAGCTGAGAGTAAAGCCTATAGAGTGCTGAACAAGAGGACTATGATTACAGAAGAGTCTATCCATGTGGTTTTTGATGAACCTAATTTAAATGGAGAGGACATTGAAGAGTTAGCTGATAAGCTGAATCAACCAACTATGCAAAAGAGTCCTTATGTTGAAGCTGAAGTAAGAGCACTCAACCCAGATGAAGATGAGATAGTTGAATCTCAAAGACAGCTGAAAAGTCTATAGCTGAATGAAAATGAAAGAGCTATTCAAGACAACTTAGCTGCGAGACGGCTGAATCTAGCAGACTTACTTCAACCTGATGTGAGATGGCTGAGAGACCATCCACCAGAGTTAGTTATTGGAGATGTTAGAGATGGCATAAGAACCAGATCCAGATCACAACATGAAACTATGTTCACTTGTTTTATTTCCCAGATAGAGCCTAAAGATGTGTCTCAAGCATTGGATGACACACATTGGATTCAAGCCATGCAAGAAGAGCTGAATTAGTTTGAAAGAAACAAAGTATGGGAATTAGTGCAGAGGCCAACCCATCAAAATGTTATTGGCACAAAATGGGTTTTCAAAAACAAGATGAATGAGGAAGGATTTGTTGTAAGAAACAAAGCAAGATTGGTAGCCAAAGGGTATTGCCAAGAAGAAGGTATAGATTTTGATGAAGCCTTTGCTCCTGTTGCAAGATTGGAGGCAATAAAGATGTTTCTTGCTTATGCTGCACATAAGAACTTCACTGTTTATCAAATGGATGTGAAGAGTGCATTTCTGAATGGACTGTTAGAGGAAGAAGTCTATGTTGAACAACCTCCAGGTTTTGAGCAAAAAACTATTGGAGATAAAGTCTACAAGCTCAAGAAAGCATTATATGTACTGAAACAAGCACCAAGAGCATGGCATGATACATTGTCTCAATTTCTAACTGACAATGGATTCACCAAAGGAAAAGTTGATAGAACACTCTTCAGAATTCAAGATGGAGAGAGTATACTGCTTGTTCAAATATGTGGATGACATCATTTTTGGTTCCACAAATAAAGAGTTGTGTGACAAGTTCTCAAACCTCATGCAAGGTAAATTTGAGATGAGCATGATGGGAGAGCTGACTTTCTTCCTAGGACTTCAAGTCAAACAAATGAAGGATGGAACCTCCATAAGTCAAACAAAATATACCAGAGATTTGATGAAGAAATTTGGTACGGAAGATAAGTCTTCTGTGAAAATTCCAATGAATACTTCAGTCAAGATGGACATGGATACAGATGGCAAAGTTGTTGATCAAACCAGATATAGAGCACTCATTGGATCATTGCTCTATCTAACAGCAAGTAGGCCAGACATCACCTTTGCAGTAGGTGTATGTGCAAGATTTCAATTTGCACCAAGGGAGAGCCACATGACTGCATCTAAGAGAATCCTAAGATATTTGAAGGGATTCCAGGAAGTTGGCTTATGGTATCCAAAGGAAGGTGGATTCAAACTGATTGGTTACTCAGACTCAGACTATGTTGGATGTATAGTGGACAGGAAGAGCACCTCAGGTACATATCAAATGATCGAAAATAGATTGGTTTCTTGGTTTAGTAAGAAACAAAATTCAATTACCACATCCACAGCTGAAGCAGAGTACATAGTTGCGGGCAGTTGTTGTGCCCAAGTCTTACGGATGAGACAACAGCTGAGAGATTATGATATTGAAGAAAGAGAAATTCCAATTATGTATGATAACACTAGTCCTATTGCAATCACTCAGAATCCTGTGTTGCATACAAAGCACATTGATGTCAGATATCATTTCATAAGAGATCATGCTGAAAAGAAAGACATCACCTTGGAATACATCTCAACTGATAAACAGTTAGCTGATATATTCCACAAAGCCTCTATGTGAATCAAGGTTTGAAAAGCTAAAGAATGAGTTAGGGTTAATTGAGCTGAGTTGAAACTCAGAAGACTCAATCAGCAGAAAAAGAAGATGAGTAAATGAAAGTAGAGAAAGTTTCACATTTCAGTCAAGTGAAACGAACTTTCGGGAAGTCAATCAGATCAAGTTAGGCGACAAATGAGTTACTTCATGAGAAGAGGGAAACAGAATTAAGTCACTTTGGATATAAGTTGAATCATTTATGAGCTAAGTGACAAGAACGCAGTCATTTTAATTGAGCGGGAATGTTTTTAAGGATGACGTCAGCGTAATAATGACGGTCACAGTAAAAGCTGCACAGTAAGCCATATGATTGGATATAAATGTTGCTACATTTAATGCGGGGAATTAAATGTGGTTTTGATGTTCTAATCTCAGCCGTTGATTTTGATCAAAATTTCAAAATCCAAAATATGTCCTTTCACGTCCCTTATATACGGAATTTCGCATTTCTTTCTCCTCACGCGAACTATTCATCTTCAAGCAAAGGAAGCATTTTTATCTGAAACCTTGTGCGAACCCTAGTCTCTCTCAAGCAAGTTTTTCGTAATTTAATTGGTAAAAACTCTGAAATGGCCCCAAAGTATGATTTTGTGAAGCTCTCAAAGCAAATCCACACTGGTGCTTCAGTGGATTTTGATGGAATGATCAAGCAGGGTATCGATGAGACCCTAGTCAAGAAGATTGCGGAAATGTTGGAGAAGTCCGGCCTGAATGAATTTTTGACAATGGAATACGTATCTCAAGGAGGTACCTATGTTTATGTAAATGTAGAGGTGAATGAAGACAAAATCAAATCTTCCGTCCACATCAAGGTCATAAAACTGACTGCAAAAGACCTCGTTGAGCACTATTTGTTGCCCGCGGAGGGCTTGAAGGACATCTATGAGGCAGATGTTGGCTTAGCTGCGGCTTGGAAAGAAATTGCCAAGCCTGAGTGTGCTGCAAAAGTGGTCTATACAGCCAAGAAGGATTCCTTGAAGGACGACTATCACAAGCTGATGGATGTCATCTCAAAATGCGTTGACATGAAATTTGGTAGCTTCAATCAGCTGTCCAAAACTAAGCTGATTGTGATGACTGTGATCATGCCAGGAAAGAAGGTTAACTGGGCTGAGTTTGTTTACAGCAGACTCTGCCAGAATGTGTTGAACAGGACCTTTAAGGAGGATGGGTCCTTTGGATGCTCATTGGGTTATGGTCTGGTTATTGGTTATCTTATGTAGGTAAAGGGTATTGCACTTCGACATGGCAAGCCCTTCCATGTGAACAAGAAGATATTCAGGGCAAACCTCTCCGGTGCCCAGAAGAAGGCTAATGCCAGAAAAGCTGATACCAGGGAAGGGGAATCAATTGATCCCGAAGACGCAGCTGAGACCCCTCCACCCAAGAAGAGAGATGTGGTATCTAAGCCTGCCCCTGTCCCCGCAGCTAAGCCAAAGAAAGCACCTGCTCCCACAGCCAAGTCCAAAGCTCAT
The DNA here is from genome assembly GCA_016081115.2 of Rehmannia glutinosa. NCBI lineage: Eukaryota > Viridiplantae > Streptophyta > Magnoliopsida > Lamiales > Orobanchaceae > Rehmannia > Rehmannia glutinosa. Next base: position 187,840 of record JABTTQ020002761.1, on the reverse strand, counting down.
GCCCATGCAGCCGAGTCACCTGCTCACGTAGCCGAGACTCCTGCCCCCGCAGTCGAGATAGAAGAGGAACACCATATTCCCTCTCCTATCGTAAAGAAGAAGATGACTGCCAAGTCGAGGAAGGCAGCTACCTCTAAGAAGAGTGTCCAAATCCCTACGTCTGATGAATCTGCTAAGATAGAACCAGAAGTTCCACTGGTTTGCCCCAAGAAGAGACGGTTGTTCAAGCAATCTGAGAAGTAGCAGTCTCCGGAAATTGCTGATGAATTGATGCAATCTAAGAAGTAGCAATCTGAGAAGACAAATCTGGTACTCAGCTTGAGAAAGAAATTGAGACTGTTGGTGATCAAGAAGAGCAGTCTCCAGAAATTGTTGATGAATTGATGCGATCTGCAATGATGATGGTCAAGAGAGACCCGAAGACCTAGCCGCAAGGAAGACAATGAGAAAGTGAAGCGGCAAAGACAATCGAACCTGAAGTTGAAAGAGTTGTCTCCCCTCCTATAATTGATGTTGCTGCATCTGAGGAAGAGCAAGGTTTCTTGCCTCCCATTCCAGAAACTGGAGGTGAAGAAGATGGTGATGATGATGATGTGATCATGTATTCTCCAGTTTATCCTGAAATTCAACGACGCTTAAGAGAGTGGAGAGCATGGAAGTTGGATCACTCAAGGGTACAGTTCACTTACCCTGAGTTCATTGAAGAAGAAGAAGAGCTTCTCCGATTCCTCTGCGTAAATGATGTTCGGTCTGCCTTAAATGAAAAAAATTGCTTAAACATCCTTCGCATTCTCAAAGAGGAAGAAAAGGAGAGAGCTGCCGAGCAAGCCCGAACGTTAGAGAAATCCAAGATGTGCGCATTTATAGGCTCTCTAGAGCATACTCACACGCATCTTCATATGCTCTTAGACAGAGATGAGGACATGGATCCTGCTGCTGCAACTGAGAAGTTGGAAATGCAGCAAGCCTTGCAGGAATCCAAAGCCATGCACGAGAAAAGCTTACTATAAGGGCTAGAAGAGTCTTCCCAAACTCTTCTGCAAACTGATCCTTTGGGAGTGGCACAACAAATTGTGACGGGCATTGCTGCAGCCATGTCCGTGTGCAATCAGAAAATTTTCCCCAGGGTGATCGCGATGAAGCAGGGAATTTTGGCACCCAAGCAAAGCCAACCCCTAAAGAAGGTATTCTCACACCTGCCCTGGCGGCTGAACGCTCAAAGGACAAAGCCGCGTCTCAGGAGCAGAGTGACCCCTCTATTAGTCACTCAACTGGTGCGCCAGCTGAGAGGAAAACTCTCTCCACCATAGCTGGGTTTGAGGTTGCTGTGGTAGACACATCAATGAAGGTAGGAGGCGAAGGTGCGAAACAATTTGAAAAACAGCAAAGTGACATTGACGAAGCTCGGACAGTTGAGTCTGTCTCAGCTGAAATGTCAACTGCTTTGAAGGCCGATGACACTACTATCACAGTTGAGGCAAAAGGATGGTAAAGCCCCGGGAGTTCACACTCTGGGCTCTGAAAGTGCAATCCAAGGGGTTGAGACTCCTTTGGATGCCAATGTCCAAGACCCTAAGACAGTTGAGTCTGTCGAAGGGAGAATAGAAGACCCTAAGACAGATGAGACTGTCGAAGGGATTGCTGAAGGCCCTGCATCAGTAGAGACTGCTGGGGGTATTGAAGGCCAACGGGAGGTTGAGACTTCCCTTGGTAAATGTGTTGAAATTGAGAACATCCCTCAACTTGAAGGTGCTGCCACAGAAGAAGTTATTGGTGCCCTTGAAGACTCCCAAGAAAACATTGACACATCATTTATGGGATCAGAAGATGAAGTTGAGTCCGTTCAACATGATGATCCTATGAAGGACACAACTGAGGGTGTTCACAAATCTCAGAGCCAAGTCAGTGAGAAGACGGCTCCCATGAGATTCAATTTTGATAATGAGCCAACTCCACAGGTCTCATCATCCTCTGATGACGCTGATGATACAGCTGCGGACAAGATAACTCAATTGGAAAAACCCACTGAGACCGAGGAAGCTGTTGAGACAGCTGAGGCTCAGTCAGTTGAGTAAAACATCTCAAATGCGCCAGCTGGAACCGAGTCATCTGCGCAGGCTCTCACAGCTGCAGCAATAACGACTCTTTCAGCTCCATCATAGGCTCCCATAGTTGTCACCACTGCCGATGAAGCTGCCGCAACTGAGGCACAACAAGCTGAATCTACTCATCCAAGAAAAGGGAAGGCGCCACACGCAAGAGACTCGGAGATCCCATTTGTTCGCGATGATGTTTTTGAGAAGGAATTTCCTTTCACCATTTAATTGCCAGACTTAGAAGCTGAATCTGCCAGAGAATTAAGGAAATATACAGTGCGCAAAGAGCCAGTCATCCCCACGGATACGATTGTTCCAATGAACTTTGATTTTGATACAGAATGGCCATCAAGCATCTTTGGACCTCCGCCTGGACAATTGTGATGCCACCCTCACAGCTGATTTAAGAGGGATTATAGTGAGCATCAGGGAATGGGCTGCGCAGCATAAATGAGATCTGAGCAAGTCCGCTACTTTAAAGCATTGTTTGCGAAAATGTTGTTGTGGAGTGCAGATAATTCAAGCTACCAACAGCGGATGAAAGAGTACATTGAGAGGATAAACCAATCTCACAAAACGAATATGGAGCTGTTACAACATTTCCACAAGAATGAAATTGCCAGACTCGAGAATGCCATGAATGACAAATTCAGCCTTCTCATGGCTGAAATGAAGTTAGTATCAACCGAGTCCAAGCTCAGAATTCCGAACCGCGTATGATGCAGCAGACTCCAAGCACAACTCAACTATCAATAGACTGGATTTTATCCTTGGAGGAATGTTCCCTGGGGTACCTCTCTTCTTTGATGATGCCAAAAAGGGGGAAGAGGAGTTCCTCAAGGGTTTGAAAGAAGAAAAGTTGAAGAAAAGCGATGCAGCTGAGGGGGAAGGAAGTTTGATGTACATTACAAATTAGAATTGATGTTCGCTGAAACCCCTCAGCAAGGTCAAGTCACTGCCTCTGTCCTCAGCAAACTCCCTGTGACCTTACCAATCGAGAAAGTTGTTGTGTTAATGGCAGACAAAATAAAGATCATTGAAGCAGGATTTGAGGAGTTAGCTGAAAAGCAGGATGCTCACGTTCAAGAAATCATGAAACAATATGGTGGTCCTCCAGCTGGAAAAGACTACGCTGTGATTCAACCCCCAAGAGAACTTACGATGCCCGATGATGGATCTGAGCCCAGATCGATTGATGAGTTTAAAACTCTGGAATCAGAAGGCTATTTTCAAGGAATGACCCTACCTCAAGGTTGGGATCTGTATTGGAAGAAAGGATTGGATGTGGTCAAATCACCTGAAAAGCAGCAGTCTTCCAGCAGTCACTCAGCTGGATAGCAGAAGACTCCCGTGCAATACACTCCAAGAGGTGGAAGAGCTGAGTCAGGAAGTGGAAGAAGTGGTGGTGGAAGAGGTTCCCAATCTCGACCAAAACCCAAAGATGTAGCGTATGTAGATCCTGATAAGAAAGGCTTAATCTACTGGGCTGGATATGATCACCTTGCCAACCTAGAAGTTGAAAGAAAGAACGCCGAGGCTATAAGAAGGCAAGAAGAAGAGAATCAAAGGCAAACTAGAGAATGGCTCGAGAGGAAGCAAAGGGATGACCCTGCTGCCAAACGGGCCTATGAAAAGAAGAAGAGAAAAGAAGAGAAAAGAAAGAGGAAACATGATGATCCAGATAGAAGAAGGGCTGAAGAAGAAAGAGTAAGGAAGCAGCAAAGGCGTTGAAGTGTTGCTGCAAATCCCTTCGTGTATTTTTGTTGTAAATACATCTATGTAAGTCTGAAATTTGTGCAAACTAGATATATGTGATACATACTGATATATGTGATACATACTGATATATGTGATCTGAAATTTGTGCAAACTAGAGGTGGTAAAAAATATTTCATCACTTTTATTGATGATTGCACAAGATTTTGCTACTTATATTTATTAAAAAGCAAAGATGAAGCCTTGGAAGCCTTCAAAAATTATAAAAATGAAGTAGAAAATCAACTTGGCAGCCGGATTAAAATAATTCGGAGTGATAGATGTGGAGAATATGTTGCACCTTTTGAAGAATTATGTAACCAGTGGGGAATAATTCATCAAACTACTGCTCCATATTCACCACAACCTAATGGTATTGCTGAACGCAAAAATCGAACTTTAAAAGAAATGATGAATGCCATGTTGATTAGTTATGGGCTACCTCAGAACATGTGGGGGAAGATGTTTTAACAGCAAACCACATTTTAAATAAAATTCCACTTAAAAGAAAAAATAAGACACCTTATGAATTGTGGAAAAATCATAAGCCATCTTATAAATACCTTAAAGTGTGGGGTGTTTGGCTAAGGTAGCAATACCTGAACCCAAACAAGTCAAAATTGGCCTAAAGATGGTTGATTGTATTTTTATAGGATATGCATACAACAGTAGTGCATATCATTTCTTGGTACACAAGTCAGAAATCCAGAAATATCTGAAGGTACCATAATTGAATCAAGAAATGCAATATTTCTTGAAAATGTATATCCTTGTAAAGAAAGGATTGAAATAAGTTCTAACAAAAGAACTTATGAGAAAGCAAATAGTTCTTCACATGGGAGTGAAGAACCAAGACGAAGTAAAAGGACTAAAACTGCTACGTCATTTGGTCCTGATTTTGTCACATACTTGTTAGATGGAGAGCCAAGTAAAGTTAAAGAGGCTCTGTCTAGTCCAGATGCTCCGCTCTGGAAAGAAGCCATCAATAGTGAAATAGAATCCATTTTACAAAATCATACCTGGGAGTTGGTTTATCTCCCTGCAGGTAGTAAGCCTTTAGGGTGTAAATGGATATTAAAAAAGAAATATAAGGCATATGGAACTATTGATAAATATAAAGCCAGGTTAGTGGCTAAAGGCTTCAAACAAAAAGAAGGAAGTGATTTATTCGACACATATTCACCTGTAACAAGAATTGCATCCATTCGAGTGCTTATTGCGATTGTTGCTTTGCACGATCTCGAGATTCACCAAATGGGTGTAAAAACTGCATTTTTAAATGGTAAATTGGAAGAAGAAATATATATGGAATAGCCTGAAGGATTTGTAGCACCTGGTCAAGAGAAAAAGGTGTGCAAATTGATAAGATCGTTGTAGGGACTTAAACAAGCTCCAAAATAGTGGCATCTTAAATTTGACACAACGATGTTGTCAAATGGCTTTAAAATCAACGAATGTGACAAGTGTGTTTATATTAAAGACACATCAAATGTGTTTGTCATAGTTTGTCTATACGTAGACGATATATTAATAATGGGTAGTAGTCATGATATAATCATAGACACTAAGAAAATGTTAAAAAGAAATTTTGACATGAAAGACATGGGAATTGCTGATATGATTCTTGGAATCGAAATTATCAGAACATCTGAAGGAATTAGCTTGACACAATCCCACTATGTGGAGAAAGTGCTCAAGAAGTTCAATGCTTTTGATGGTCCACCATGCAAAACGCCCATTGATTTGAGCATAAATCTGGTAGTAAATAAAGCAGAATCAGTAGCTCAGTTGGAATACTCGAAAGTGATAAGAAGTTTGATGTACATTACAAATTGTACACATCCAGATCTTGCCTATCCTGTAAACAAGTTGAGTAGGTATACAAGTAATCTAAGCCAAGAGCATTGGAAAGCACTAACTAGGGTACTAAAATATTTAAAATATACCCTGAGTTATGGGATACACTACTCAAAATACCCTGCAGTACTTGAAGGATATAGTGATGCTAGCTAGATTTCAGATTCAAAGGACAACTACTCCACTAGTTGATATATATTTACTATTGGAGGAGGAGCATTATCATGGAAATCCACTAAGCAGACTTGTATAGCTAGATCCTCCATCGAATCTGAGTTTATATCTTTTGATAAAGTTGCCGAAGAAGTTGAATGGCTTCGTAATCTCTTAGAAGATATTTCATGCTGGAAAAAGTCAGTGTCTCCTGTGATGATTCACTGTGATAGTCAAGCTACTATAGGGAGAGCACAAAGGAATATGTATAACTGATTAGTATGAGTTTTGCATGTAATTTGGGTTTAATTATGGATAGAATAAGTTGATATGCATGCGTTAACTGAGTAAAATGGGCCATATTCTTATAAAGTATGAAAAGGTATTACGCTTTGCTCGTTTTGTAGGAATTAAACGATATTTATAGCATTTTGGTGACAAATCGAAGCATTGTGGTAAAGGACCGCAAAGAATCGACTGAATATGTGATGTTTGGAGTTGAATTGAGAAGAAGTCAGACGAACCGAGCAAGAAACGGACATGAACGGAGGAGAATTATCCTTAGCAGGGACGCACGGGCAGGGCGTGCATCTATCGCACTGCCCGTGCGTCATTCCCAGGCCCAGCCAAGTCCTACGGCAGGACGCACGGCCCGTACGTCAACTCAGCAAAAGAAATTTCATACGGCCAAATGCACGTCTTTGTCGTGTGTGTTAGTGCCCGTGAGTCCGTGGGAAAGTCGGGGTTTTGACGATTTTAAATTAGGTTTTGACCAAACGGGAATACAAATAGAGACGAGGCGGCCCCAAACAATGAGACACTGATATTGTCCCTAGAAAGCAGAAAAAAGAGCAACCTTCTACCGGAGGATTCAAGAGATTGATCGAGGTCGCAACCACACGCTTGAGGATTGAAGATTAGGGGTGATCACGGTGCGGTGTGCGTTTTTTTTTAACAAATTGCAAGTCAAATTGCTATGTACGGTTCGGTTAAAAAATAATTTCAAGTTGCGGTTTTTGAAGTAATACAATATGTGCGGTTGGGAACGGTTTCGGGCGGTTTCGGTCGGTTTTTGCGGTTTAAAAAACAAAGAGAAAAGGAAACAAAAAACGAAAAAAAAATACATAAATATTAGTAATATATATATATATATATGGGGAGTAATATAAATATAGGGATTTTACTGTCAGACATAGACGACTAAAAATACTTACTAGCAAAGTATAAAACAGATCATACAAGCAAACATTTGCTGCAAACATTTCAAGTTCAAACATCTCTAAACTATAATTAAATTAAGTGCCATAAAATGGCTTGCAAATGTTTAAATTCATCATCATCATTGGATTGAAGACCCACACCCATCCATCTGCAAAAGGAAATCTGCAAAAGAAACAATAAATTAATAAGAGCAATGACAAAAAAATTATCTATAGATGTTTTTTTGTAAATATACAAACCCAATAAAATTGAATTTCAAGTTAATCATCTGTGACTTCCGAAACGCTTGATCCATCCAATTCTGAAATACAAACAAACATCATTAATGAAAATATTATATACTTGAAAGCATAAATGAAGAACAAACCAAGATTTAATCTATTTACCTTTCTCTATTCCTTCATAATGTTCAATGTCCTCCATCATTGCATAAAGATCAATAGGAGAATTTGTAACACGTAACCAATCTTGAGAGCATATGAGGCCTCTACGGTTTTGGGGATAAAGAGTTTCTAAACGGATCAATCACACGACCACTTGTGCTAAAAGCAGATTCAGAAGCAATAGTAGATACTGGAATAGCTAACACATCCCTTGCAACTTTAGAAAGAATAGGATATTTTGGAGTGTTCACTTTCCACCAATTTAACACATCAAACTCATTGTTAGATTTTTCACAACCGTCAAGTAAGTATCTAACCACTTCAGATTTGTTCTCAACACATTGTTCTTCTTCCAAATGCTTAGCAAATTGAGATTCCAATAATTCACTTAAATCATCTTCCTCATCGACATGCATATAGTTATAGCCTTGCCTAGCATGTTCCTCTTTATCCGAATGTTGAAAATCTGAATCTTCATAATGCTTATATAACAAAGTTAACATTTCTTCTACTCTGTCCATCATTCTTTTAACCATAAAAGCATTACCTTCAAATATTGTTGTAAAACCAAAATTAACATATTTTAACTTGTATCTTGGGTCCAAAACAATAGCAACAAATAACAACCAATTAATATTATCAACGTTCCCCCAATATTTATTGAACTTCTCTTTCATTCGGATAGCCATAGAAGCCGCATGGTGATCTCCCTTATTGATCATAGTAGACAAACCCATAGCCACAGTTGCAAGTTCACGGAAAAAAATATTTGAAGTGACATATGATGAACAAGAGAACTTCAAAGTCACATGATAGAAAATCTTCAAGAACTTGACAAAGTTTCTAGCATTGATCCAATCTATCTCAATCGGGGGACCTATTATCTTATTTCCTCTCACTTTTCCTTTTCTCCCAATCCCATCACATTCTTCATCTTGATTCATCTCATAACAATCAAAATAGTCTAGGAATTTTTGGTCCTCATCCCCTAACCTGTCAAAAGCTTTTTCAAACTTCTCAGCAGCCTCAAGCATCATATAAGTTGAATTCCATCGTGTTTCTACATCTAAACAAACAAGGCTCTTAGAATTAATTTTTTCTTTCTCTACACACTTCTTGAAAGTCTTTAGCCTAGCTGGAGAAGATCTTACATACTTAACAGCATTTCTAACTCGCATTATACCCTCATTTTGCTCTTCTAGCCCATCTTTAACAATCAGATTAACTATATGAGCACAACACCTTACATGCATGTAATCATTATTCAAAATAACATCTTTCCACTTGCATTTTTTTTTCAAATGATTGATTGCTCTATCATTAGAGCTAGCATTATCCACTGTAATTGTGAAGACTCTTTCAATACCCCAGTCAATCAAGCATTCTTCTATTTGTTTCGCTATTGTCTCTCCTTTATGGTTCTCAACAATGCAAAAGTTTATGATTCTTTTTCCAACTTCCAATCATTAGATATCCAATGTGCGAAGAAGACACATATAGTTTAAATTTTGCAATGAAGTCCATGTATCGATTGTGAGGCATATTCTTTGGGCTTTCAAAACTTTTTTCAATTTCTTTTTCTCTTCCGAAAAAATCTTCATACAATCTCTAGCAACAAAGTATGCCTAGATGGTACTTCAAATCTTGGTTCCATTTTTTGACAAAAAGCTTTAAACCCTTGCCCTTCCACAACTCTAAAAGGGAATCCATCAGTTACTATCATTTGAGCAAGACACTTTCTCATTTCTTCAACATTTAGTGGTTTTCCTTTAATAGTAGAATTTCCAATCACATTTTTAAAATCATGCATAGTTTTTTGTGACTTGTCCAATTTGTATGGATACTTTTTGCATGAAGACTCTAAATGTGCCCACATACTTCTAGTCCCATTCAATTTTGGATGAGCAGCATAACTTGTACCACAATAATTACATGCCGCTCTAGGTGGATTACTACCTTCCAATCTAGTAAAGTGACCCCATATTTCAGAAAGAGTTTTTGGACCTTCATTCTTGATTACATCAACTGCTTTGACTTTTTTTTCCTTTTCATGGGAGGTTTTTGAGGTGGCTTTTCATTTACTTCATGTGTGAAATTCGTTTTATTTGGATTCTTGATTGAGAGACATCACCGATTCATTGTTGTGAGCTTGTTCTTGTATTGTATTTGGAGTTCCCAATTCTGTCTCAATTTCCATAGTATCGCTTTTTTGAACCCGTCATCCTGCTCGAATACAAATAGAAAATGAAACAATATAAATTAGTATACCAATAGAATTGCAAGTTGCTTTTAAATAATTTATGAGTCATTTTCAAGCACAATACACATTTGAAATTTCAAACTTGATTATGTATCTTAATGACAAGTTGACAACTTAATAATTAATATCTTTAATTCACAAAAAAAAGTGTATAAGAAAAATGAAATTTTTTATTCACCTGAGTTGAGCTGCATATTTGTCATTTTCATTTATCTATACAAGTATATATGTTGTGTGCAATTTTTCTTCAAAAAAAAAAAACCCATGAGAATTAGAGGAATTTGTTTAAGTTTCTTACTATGAATATTGAATACAACTAACCAACTCTAACCTCACCAAAATAGCCGTCAAGTATTAGCTAAAAACAGAGTTTGTTAGCGGTGGTTACTTTCAAGAAATTTGTATATAAACATCCATCTCAAGCTCATTATCGAAATCAATGCAACATAATTTCAGTTTTAATATTTCTCTCTCTAAGAGTAGTTTTAGCAATGAACAAGATTTTTCATACTGCAAACAAAAAACACAATAGATAAAAAAATATTCAAGTATTTTAACTGCAAATTAGAACAAAAAATTCATACCATTTACTTTTGGATTGGAGACAAACAAAACTCCGATCCGCCCAACGAAATATCTCCAAACTTCAAACGGCCAATTAAAAATGCGATAAAAAAAAAATTCCAATCCACCACAATATGTAGAAGACCTCTTCAATCAACAACTAAGAGTCTAAGATAGAGAGATTTTTAATTCTAATGGAAAGCTAGAGACTTAGAGAGTGAAAAATAAATTAATCATTTTGTGAAAAGGGAAGACATTTTATCTTCTGTGAAGATATGGGTCAGCTTGCTACAACCTACGAGGATATAATTCTAGGGTTTGTTTGGGCTGTTACAAGTATTAAGAGGGTGAATTTACTAAGATACCCCAGGTAATAAAAACTGAATAAAGACTCTAAGGCGGTGCGGTTTGGTGCGGTTTTATAGTCAAACTGCAACAGCACTTTTTTTTGCGGTTCGGTGTATCGAAAAAAATTAAATCGTGGTTTATTCGATAAATAAGTATTAATGGTGCGGTGCAATTTGGTGCGGTCGGTTTGGGCCGTTTTTAAATTTTTTTGATCAGCCCTATTGAAGATAGATCGAGAGATCATCGACATCCCTGAGTTTTCTCATTCCATTGTATCTTTTACTTTCGATTAGTTAGACATGAACATGAATAATTTATTTATCAATTGTTTATTTCCCATGTCCGGCTAAACACCTTGTGATTTCGGGGTTTGGGATTATGTTAATGGATACTTTTGTTTGATGTTTAATTGCAATTGAAGTTATTATTTCAAACCCTATTCGAGTACTCTGTTTTATTTCTTGTTTTATCAAATGGCCGTTGGTTTAGCTTGTTTTGATGTATTGATTCATAATTCGAGAGATGAGTTTCAATACTAGATCTTGAGTACTTGACACGAATATTTGCATGATTGAGAACTCTGCAAATATTTGTGAGGATTAATAATCTTTTGTGCTTTTGGGAGTTGGATATCTTATGTTGAGTAGAGATGCTAGCATAGATAATCCAATCAACGTTTCTATAAACATCTCGAGAGAGAGGGTAAAATACTTTCGTGATTGTCATATAGGGAAGGATAATAATAACTTTGGTTGTGACTAATCAGATACCAAGAGGGATATTAACTGAACCATAACCCTGGAATCCATTCATGTCTTTGATCTTTCAAACAACTCTTACTTTGTCTTTTTATGATAAACTTTTGTCTTAGTTTTACAAACCAACAAATCAAATTTCGATCGTCTAGATAAAAATAAGGCGAACAAGTTTTTGGTGCCGTTGCCCGGAACTAATTAAATTTTTAGTACTAATATTGCGATAAATAGAATTATTTTTAATTTAGACATTTTTCTTTTTATTTTTTGTTTAATTCTACTCCTACTGTGTTTGACTTGTTTCTTTTAGTTGGTTCAGATAGTGCATGAACACTCGCTCGAAGCAAAGAGAATTAGCACCGTTCATACCGGAGGTTGAGGCTTTTGCAAGGCGACTTAGTGCATCTACTAAACGGGCAGAAAAACAGCAAGATCATACTATGGAGGATGTGGAAGGAAACAACGGGGGTAATAACGGAGCCAACAACGAAGGTAACAATGGGATCAATAGGATCATTAATGAGTTACCGATACCAGAAGTCCCAGCAGTCCAGCAACAAGCGCTTCGCGATTACTTTTGCCCTCAGACAAATCGCAACTATGGTGTAATTGCCAATGTCCCGATTAATGGGAACAATTTTGAGTTGAAACCAGCACTAATTTCAATGGTTCAGCAGAACCAGTTTGGTGGTTTTCCATCTGAGGATCACAATTCTCATCTTGCGAACTCATGCAAATTTGCAACACATTCAAGATGAATGGAGTAACTGATGATGCTATACGTCTGCGCCTATTCCCTTTCTCTTTAAGGGATAAGGCTAGAAACTGGCTAGGCACTTTAACGCAGGGCAATGTGAATACATGGGACGAGTTGAGTCAGAAGTTCCTCTTTAAATTCTTTCCACCAAGTAAGACACTGCAGCTTAAGAGCGAGATCACGCAGTTCAGACAGTTTGAATCTGAACCACTGTATGAGGCCTGGGAGAGATTCTGGGATTTATTTAGGAGGTGTCCGCAACACGGATTTCCAGAGGATCAGCAGATTTGCTTCTTTTATAATGGGTTGATGAGACAGACTAGGTCGTTTGTTGATGCCGCAGCAGGAGGCGCTTTACTCGCAAAATTCCCACAGGATGCATTCAACTTGCTTGAAGAGATGGCAATGAATAGCTATCAGTGGCCCTCTAAGAGAACTAATGTGAAAAGAGTAGTCGAAGTATCTGATGCGGACCCAATCAAGGTATTGATGGCTCAGATGACAGCATTGACAAATCAGTTGAGTGTTCTAACTCAAGAGACAGAGGTAAACACGGGTGCAAATAATGGGGGAGTTCCTCAAGATCCTATAGAGGAAGCTAGATTTGTTAATAACTGGAATTTCAACAATTACCGGAATAATCAGACTCCTACACATTATCATCCGGGTGTGAGAAATCATGAAAATTTTCCTATGCAAATACAAAGAACGTGATGCAACCACCACCGGGGTTCAGTGTAACGAATGGAGTTATTAATGCAGAGTCTAAGCCATCTTTGGAGGACATTTTTACCTCGTTCATGAGTCAGATGAGTTTGTTATGAATGAAATGAGAAACCGGTTGAATAAAGATGAGGCGAAGATAGACAAGATCGAGGCACATGTCACGCGATTGGCTAACACTTTGTGATTCACAAATGAAAAATCTAGAAACCCGGATTGGCCAATTAGCGGCGATCATCGGTGGACAAAGACATCAAAGGGTCGGTTTATGAGCAACACTAAAGTAAATCCGAAGGAACAGTGCAATGCCATCCGTCAGAGGAGTGGTACGGAGTACGAGGGGCCAAAAAGTTAGGGCAATAATGAAAAATTGGAACCACGCACGACCCGTGCATCGATGCACGGGCAGCCCGTGCGTGGTGCCGTAGAAGACCAAAAACAGGGAATGAGAAGCACGACCCGTGCGTCTGAGCACGGGCAGCCCGTGCGTGATGCCGAACGGGTAATTTCGACCCAGGGAGATGAACACATTGTCGCAAAGGGAGACGTTGAGGTCGAGGATGGAAACAAGGATATATGGACGAAGAAAAAGGAGCTGAGAAGCTTAAATCTTTCTCTAACTCTGATCTTTCAAAACTTGCTATACCACTCCCGTCCCCTCAACGTTTTCAAAAGATAAAGTTAGATTCCCAATTTGCTAAATTCATGGACATCTTTAAGAAATTGCATATTAACATACCGTTTGCAGACGCATTGGGGCAGATGCCCAACTATGCGAAGTTTTTGAAGGAAATGATGTCTAAGAAGAAAAGGTTGGCAGAATTCGAGACAGTTAACTTGACTGATGAGTGCAGTGCAATCATTCAGAGAAAATTACCACGGAAGCTCAAAGATCCGGGGAGTTTCACTATCCCTTGTACAATTGGTGGTGTTTTCTTTAATAAAGCACTTTGTGATCTAGGAGCAAGTATTAACTTAATGCCCTTGTCTATTTTTAGGAAACTTGGATTAGGAGAGGTGACGCCGTCCATGCTCACATTGCATCTTGCGGATAGATCACTCACATATCCTAAGGGAATCGTGGAGGATGTGTGCTCGTGAAAGTAGACAAATTTATATTCCCCATGGACTTCTTGGTGCTTGACATGGAGGAAGATCGAGACGTCCCTATGATACTTGGGTGTCCATTCCTAGCCACATCAAAAGCCTTGATAGACGTGCAAAAGGGAGAACTCACATTACGAGTTAATGATGAGCAAGTGTTATTTTCTATCTATAAGGATGTGAAAACTTGTGATAGAATAGAGAGCTGTAATTCTTTATCAGTCGTTGATTCATGTGCTAATACATTTAATTTGAGTGATTGTGTGTGTGCTTTAGATCATATGCAGGAAGTGCTGAAAAGGGAGAAAGCGAAGCACACGAAGAGGGGCAATAGCTCGGAAGCATGCGTGTACTGCCGCTCGCACGATGCAAACGAGAAGAATATGGCTTTTGACTGACGTGTGACTTCTTCACTAGAGGCATTCAAAGGAGGCTCGAATTTATGCGAGTTGGAATGGCAAGGAGAAAGGCATGAAGGGGTGACATGCATCACCCTGCGGGATCCGTGATCGAGAATTACAGGCGTCAAGCTATAGACGTTAAATGAAGCGCTTGTTGGGAGGCAACCCAATGGTTTGTTGTTTTAATTTTTGTTTTTCCCTTTATTAGTTAGGATTTATTTGTTGTTCTTAAATAAATAAAAAAAGAACCTTCGCATCGACGCACGGCCCATGTGTTAGTTCGTTGAAGTATTATTAGGTCGCGAATTTAGGTATGCATTCCCAATGCACACTTTTCTTCATTGAAATTCTATCTTTCCTTGTATGCGATATAATTTCATTCAAGTTTCGGGGGAGAGATAGTTCATTTTGATATGAAGGGTGTGGTGAGAAAAAATTTGCATTCATATAGTTGCATGTAGAGCATTTAGGTTGCATTGCATTAGAAGCACGTTTACAGTTTTAGCACGTTTATTGCTTTAGTAGGTTTTTAGGGAGTGAGTAAACTATTTTTGTGGTGTGCGTTGCGCCTCAGGAGATTATTTGAAAAATTTTGTGTTGTTTTGAATTGGGTGTTGAGTGCGAATTGATCATGATGAGAATAGATGATATGGAGGATGTGGATATTGAGAACATGGATGTTATGCTTTGAATTACGCAATTGCAAGCCTGTACTACTTTCATATTATGCAGTTTTGTTTGTTGATTGAGTGTGTCATTCATGTTGATTTGAATTCTAGAACTTTCTCTGGTATCTCTGTCAAAGCCACATGTTGTATGCGATTTATGAAAATGATTTAAGGCCATTTTTGTTAAACCTTTCAAGCCTTTTGCCTACCTAATGACATTGAATTCTCTAGTTAGCCAATTTGAGCCTGTTGCCTGATTTTTGATAACCACATTTCAAGCCTTAACTTAATATATCTGTTACCCTAGACTTGAGGGTATAGCATTAAGTAAGGGAATTGAATAAGGGTGAATGGGATGATGTCAAAAAAATTGGATAATTGTGCAAATGTTGGTTGATTGGACTAAAAGAAGAAGAAAAGGAGGACATGAAATGATGAATACTCATGAAAGAGTCGGAAAAAAAAAAGAAATCGACTTTACAGATGAGTTTGCTTTGAATGAAATTGTAGGCTGGAATTTGTGATGTGAGGCGAGAGAACGTGGAGTCTATAAAAGAAGAAAAAAAGGAGGAAAGGAAATACGAAAAGTTGATAAGAACGAGAGGTGATTGGGGTAACATATTGGGTTTAAATGAGAATAATTGATTGAATGAAAGATGTGCTTACCAGTCTATACGCTTGAGTTTGAGTCATTTTTTCCATATTTCTCTGCCCTAACCAAAGAGCCTTCAGTACAACCAAAATAAAATGTCCTTTTTTGATTTATGAATTGCATACATTCTAGTGGCGGAGATGTGAGACGATTTGCAAGCCTATGGTAATTCTTCAACATTGATATGATTTTAGCGAAAACACGTCCCTTATTATACTTGAGAGGAGAGCATACACTTGATCTGTGAGAGTCGTGATTCAAAGCATTTGTCATGGCTTTAATTGACATGTGTTCTGTAATAGATGTTCGAGGCTGGGTTGACTTATTGCTTGACGTCTATGGATAAACGGCATGAATTTTTATGTATTGTTCTTGATTGCTTTTCATTCCTCCCATTTGTGTTTTATCTTGTTTATAAAGCGTTGACCGGGACTGTCAACAGTTTAAGTTTGGGGGTTTGATTAGTATAAGTTTTGCATGTAATTTGGGCTTAATTGTGGATAGAATAAGTTGACATGCATGCGTTAACTAAGTAAAATGGGTCATATTCTTATAAAGTGGAAAAGGTATTACGCTTTGCTCGTTTTGTAGGAATTAAATGATATTTATAGCATTTTGGTGACAAATCGGAGCATTGCGGTAAAGGACCGCGAAGAATCGAGCGAATATGTGATGTTTGGAGTTGAATCCAGAAGAAGTCAGACAAATCGGGCAAGAAACGGACATGAACGGAGCGGAATTGTCCTTAGCAGGGACGCACGGGCAGGGCGTGCGTCTATCGCATGGCCCGTGCTTCATTCCCAGGTTCAGCCAAGTCCTATGGAAGGACACACGACCTGGTCATGCCTGGACGCATGGCCCATGCGTCAACTCAGCAAAAGAAATTTCATACGGCCTGACGCACGGGCTGGTCGTGAATAAGCGCATGGCACGTGCGTCTATGCGGGAAAGTCAGGTTTTGACGATTTTAAATTAGGTTTTGACCCAACGGGAGTATAAATAGAGACAAGGCGGCCCCAAATAATGAGACACTGATATTGGCCCTAGAAAGCAGACAAAAGAGCAACATTCTACCGGAGGATTCAAGAGATTGATCGAGGTCGCAACCACACGCTTGAGGATTGAAGATAGATCGAGAGATCATCGACATCCCTGAGTTTTTTCATTCCGTTCTATCTTTTACTTTCAATTAGTTAGACATGAACATGAATAATTTGTCTATGAATTGTTTATTTCCCATGTCCAGCTAAACACCTTGTGATTCCGGGGTTTGAGATTAGGTTAATGGATACTTTTGTTTGATGTTTACTTGCAATTGAAGTTATTATTTCAAACCCTATTCGAGTACTCTGTTTTATTTCTTGTTTTATCAAATGGCTATTGGTTTAACTTGTTTTGATGTATTGATTCATAATTCGAGAGATGAGTTTCAATACTAGGTCTTGAGTACTTGACACGAATATTTGCATGATTGAGAAGTCTGCAAATGTTTGTGAGGATTAATAATCTTTTGTGCCTTTGGGAGTTGGATATCTAATGTTGAGTAGAGATGTTAGCATAGATAATCCAATCAACGTTTTTATAAACATCTCGAGACAGAGGGTAAAATACTTTCGTGATTTTCTTATAGGGAAGGATAATAATAACTTTGGTTGTGATTAATTAGATAACAAGAGGGATATTAACTGAAACCATAACCCTAGAATCCATTCATCTCCTTGATCTTTCAATCGACTCTTACTTTATTTTATTATGATAAATTCTTGTCTTAGTTTTACAAACCAACAAATCAAATTTCGGTCGTCTAGATAAAAATAAGACTATTACAATCTCAATACTTAGTACACTAATTTATTAGTCTCTGTGGATTCGACATTACTAACCCTATTCAATAAGCTACACTGTATATTTGTGGTGAAGCTAAAAATAAGGCGAACAATAACGGTAAGTCTAGACACATCCATCGTCGACATAATACCGTAAGACAATTGATCTCTAATGGTGTTATATCAATTGACTATGTAAATTCAAAGGATAACATAGCGGATCCGCTCATGAAAGGGCTTAACAGAGATCAATTGAGTAAATTGCTAGAGGGAATGGGACTAAAATCCACAATTTAAAGAACGATTAAAGTGGTAACCCAACCTTGGTGACTGGAGATCCCAAGAACTCGGTTCAATGGGAAAACTAAACTTTAAAAGTTAGTTAAGCACTTGTAAATCAGTCAACCCATCCCTAGAAGGCAAAACTAGTGCAATAAACTTGTTGGTTGTGGTAAGGTTAAGTCACAAGGACATTTAATGATAAATTGACTCGGTCAAGAGAGATCACCTATATAAGTGAGAAGTGAGGGTCACTTCAATGTAACACTTATGAATCCAAAGTGTTGTCCATGTGATGTGAACCGCAGCAACAATTATGCATACGACCCAACAACAATCTGTTGTGAAACCAAGACCTTCACTAGCTCGGTTAATTTGGTGGAAACCTCGACCCGTTGCTTAGCAAAGCAAGAAACTCGGTATGCGAAGACGCCACAAGCAATTATGGATTATTTGCCTGATAAGTCAATAATTGCTACAAGAACGTAAATCTTGAAGCACTTGGAGAAAACACTGAATATGAGAGTAAAAGATTAATTTTATTGATGACTAATGAAAAATAATAAATGTTCACCCTTATAAGGGATCCAAACCCTAACCCTACGAGAAAACAACTTAAACCGAAAAAGGAAACCCAAAAAACTGAAAAAAAAAAACTCGAAAAACCCAAAAATGCGGATCCTGACACGGCTGTGTCGTGGGACACGGCCAGGCCGTGTTCTCCACTAGAATCTGGACGAAAACTATACGATGCAACACGGTCGTGTTGCTTGACACGGCCAGGCCGTGTTGCCAAGCACGATCGTGTCCGTGAGCACGGCCAGGCCGTGTCGCCCTGCGCACATCCTGTTTTGACCCTCTTTTCGTCCCAAACTCGAAATAACAACTTAAGACACACACGCCCTAAAGATTTACTTGGCCTTTAAACATCAAACAACTCCAAAATAATGAAAATTACAACTAACTAAGATAAACGAACACAAGACACTAATGAGACTTGATTACAATGTCTTCAAGACACAAAGTGACTCGTGTTCTCGGCATCCTTAGCTTGCTCAGTCTGAGGTAGACCCCGGAATGTCGATGACGCCAATCAACTAGACCACCCGAACTTCTTTCTCTGTTGGCAATGCACTCTCGGTCTCCTTCTGCACGGCTTGAATCAACCCATTGAGCGCATCATTGAACTTCCTTGCTCGAGCCCTAGTTATCGGACCAACTGGCACCGTTACTAGATCCTTCGTCCATGGATTCTTATAATTCCCCTCCTCTTGAGAAGAATTTGTCCTCAAATCCGAATTGACATCAAAGGGACTAAGATCAGCAACATTGAAAGAAGCACTAATACCATAGTCGCCCGGCAAGTCAATCTTGTATGCATTATCATTGATTCGCTCAAGCACTTGAAACGGACCATCTCCCCGCGGCTGCAGCTTGGGCTTTCTATGTGCCGAAATCATTTGGGCTGCATATGTACCCAAACCCAATCACCCAGTTCGAACACCATTTTCTTACGATGCTTGTTAGCTTGCGCCTTGTACTACTCTTTTCGCCGTTCGATGTTGAGTCTTGCTTTCTCATGTAATCAAGTTTCACAAAATCGCTTTCTTACGCCCCATCTAAGTTAACATGCTCGAAAAGCAGGTAAAGGTGATAAATCCAGTGGTTTAGCCGATTAAAACCATAAACAAGTTCAAATGGTGAAAACTTCGATCACGAGAATACACAAGACGATTATAAGCAAACTCAACATGCGGTAAACACTCTTCCCAAGTTTTAATGTTCTTTTTGATGATCGCCTTAACAAAGATAGACAAAGTTCTATTGACTACCTCGGTTTGACCGTCTGTTTGGGGGTGACATGTAGTAGAAAATAATAATTTAGTTCCCAATTTCTCCCATAAGGTCTTCCAAAAGTAACTTAAGAACTTAGAATCCCTATCCGATACAATGGTTCTAGGCATACCATGGAACCTCACAACTTCTTTAAAGAACAAATCGGCCATCAAAGACGCATTATCAGTTTTATGACATGGAATAAAATGTGCCATCTTTGAAAAATGATCTACGACAACAAATATAGAATCCGACCCATGTTTAGTTCTCGGAAGCCTAAAACAAAGTCCATAGAAATATCAACCCAAGGTATCGTCGGAATAGGTAGGGGCGTGTAAAGTCTTTGATTTTGAACGCGGGATTTAGCTTGCCTACAAGTAACGTTTCTACTACAAATACGCTCAACATCTCGCTTCATATGTGGCCAATAGAAATGCTCTTGTAAGACTGCTAAAGTTTTGGCTACCCCAAAATGTCCCATACGACCCCCACCATGCAATTCTCTCACTAGTAAGTCTCTTAAGGAACATTCAGGAATGCACAATTTATCCTCCCGAAATAGAAAACCATCATGCTTATAAAATTTACCCTCTACCCCTTTTCGCATGCAACAAACGACTCGGAAAAATCAAGATCATGCAAGTACAACTCTTTAATATGTTCAAACCCAAGGATTTAGCATCTAAAATAGAGATAAGAGTGTACCTTCGAGATAGTGCATCTGCTACAACATTAGTCTTACCTTGCTTGTACCGGATGATGTATGGAAACGTCTCGATGAACTCGAGCCAGCGTGCATGTCGCTTTATCAATTTTTGTTGTCCCTTGAGATACTTTAGGGACTCATGATCAGTGTGGATTATGAACTCCTTCGGCCACTAATAGTGCTGCCACGTTTTCAAGGCCCGGACCAAAGCATACAACTCCTTGTCGTACGTCAGATAGTTCAAAGCCGCCCCACTCAGTTTTTCGCTAAAGAACGCGATCGGTTGCCCATCTTGCATTAGTATGGCTCCAATCCCAACCCCCGGCGGATCACACTCGATCTCAAAGACCTTGGTAAAATTCGGCAATGCTAGCAAAGGCGCATGTGTTAGCCTTTCCTTCAACAACTCAAAGGGCTTGTCTTGGGCCTCGCCCCACTGAAACACAACACTCTTTTTAATAGTTTCCGTCAATGGTGCCGCGATAGTGCTGAAGTCTCGCACAAACCTCCGATAAAAGCTTGCAAGGCCATGAAAGCTACGCACTTGACTGGCCGACATAGGCTTAGGCCAGTCCTGGATAGCCTTAATTTTCTCCTCGTCCACTGTAATTCCCCTCGAGCTAACCACAAACCCCATGAATATCAACTGCTTAGAACAAAACGTGCACTTCTTGACGTTTGCATATAACTGCTCATTCCTCAACACTTCTAAGATGGCTCGCAAGTGATCCAAATGTTCGCCCAATGATTTACTATAAATAAGAATATCATCAAAGTAAACCACGACAAACTTACCAATAAAAGCTCTCAAAACATGGTTCATAAGTATCATGAACGTGCTGGGTGCGTTGGTTAGCCCAAATGGCATGACTAACCACTCATAGAAACCATGCTTCGTCTTAAAAGTCGCTTTCCACTCATCCCCTTCTCGCATCCGAATCTGATTACCCACTCCTCAAATCTATCTTGAAGAAAATTCTAGACCCATGAAGCTCGTCTAACATATCATCTAAGCGAGGTATGGGATGTCGGTATTTAATGGTGATGTTGTTAATAGCCCGACAATCCACACACATCCTCCAAGACCCGTCTTTCTTCGGAACAAGTAGCACCGGAACTGCACACAGACTCATGTTTTCCCGAATAAGTTTCTTACTTTGCAATTCATCAACCTGCCACTGCAATTCTTTAGTTTCCTCCGGATTAGTCTTGTATGCCGGCCGGTTAGGCAGTGATGCCCCCGGAATGAAATTAATTTTATGCCAATCCCCTGAATAGGTGGCAATCCATCCGGTATCTCGTCTAGAAACACATCCTCGAATTCCTGCAACAAAGACAAGACAGAACTAGGCAAATCGGAGTTAAGACTTTCAGTAGATAAATAAGCGCCCTTGTAGACCAAGAGTATCATCGAACAACCACTCGTGGTGGCTTTCCTAAGGTCACTCATTTTTGCCATCAAATTTATTTTTCCCTCGTTTCTTACCTCATGGTCGTTTTCCCCCCCTTTTTTTCGACCCTCTCATAATTATTACTCTCCTTTTTCCTGGTTATCTCTCCAACCTCACTTCTACCCTTAGCCGGACCCTCACTCTTGTTTTCTCTCAAGCTCTCCTTTTTCTCGGCTTTATTTTGATTTTAATACTCACTAGCCGAACTCTCTTTTTCTTTTGCCTCTCCAACTCTCAATTTTACTTGATCCTCATAAATTTCTTTTGGAGTCAAAGGAACAAGAACAAAGCGTTTTTGATTATGAACAAGAGTATATTGATTGGTGTAACCATCATGTTGTACCCTTCTATCAAATTGCCACGGCCTACCCAATAGGATGTGCCCCGCCTGCATCGGCACAACATCGCACAACACCTCATCCTTATATCCCCTTATTTGAGATGCTACTTTCGCCTGCCTACTTATTCGCATCTCCCCACAATCGCTCAACCACTGCAACTTATAAGGTTGTGGGTATTTTATCGTCGGAATTCCCAATCTCTCCACCACCTTTGCACTCGCTACATTAGTGCAACTCCCACCATCTATGATGACACTACACACTTTTCCATTGACAAAACACCTTGTATGAAAGATGTTTTCTCGCTGGACTCCCTCGTCTGACATAGGCTAAATACTCTGCGCCCTCCGAGACACTAAGGACAACGCCTCCCCCTTCACCGCCTCTAACACCTCCGGAATATTCTCCAACTCTAGCATATCACTATAATCATGATCTCCCTCACTTTCCGAATCTATTTCTCCATTCTCACGCAACATCAATACCCTCTTATTTGGACATTGACTAGCTATATGCCAAAGCCCATGACACTTAAAACATTTAATATCCCTCGTTCGAGCAGTAGAGGGTTCAAATTTAGCTCAGTCGCCCTCCCCCTTTGGTCCGCCACCTTCGAATTCTACTCCTCCTTTTTGTTGGTGTTTGACTTCCATGCATTGGAGTTAGAACTCGGTGCTTGCCGGTTGAAACCCCTCCTCTTG
The DNA here is from genome assembly GCA_016081115.2 of Rehmannia glutinosa. Classification (NCBI taxonomy): domain Eukaryota; kingdom Viridiplantae; phylum Streptophyta; class Magnoliopsida; order Lamiales; family Orobanchaceae; genus Rehmannia; species Rehmannia glutinosa. Next base: position 165,003 of record JABTTQ020002761.1, on the reverse strand, counting down.
AGCTGCTGCTCAACTTTCACTGCCATATGCACCATCTCCTCGAGATCGACACAGTGATGTAGGTCGACAGCATCCGCTATAGGAGTATTCAAACCCGCGATAAACCTGGCCAAAGTAACCTCCTGATCCTCCTCGATATTGGCCCTCGCCATCAGCATCTCCATCTCTTTGTGATAATCCTCTACACTCTTCGACCCCTGAGTCAACCTCTGCAACCTTTGATAGACGCCCCTATAATAGTGATTTGGAACAAAACGACGTCGCATCAAGCTCCTCATCTCCTCACATGTAGAAACTGGTCGTTCGCCGCTTCTCCTCCTTGAGACCATTAATTGATCCCACCAAATACTTGCGGAATCTGAAAATTCATTTGATGCCAATTTCACCTTCTTCAGCTCAGAGTAATTTTGGCAGTCGAACACATTCTCGATCTTCCTCTCCCAATCCAAATATGCATCCGAATCACTCTTTCTCTGGAACGAGGGATTTGCATTTTGATGTTACTCAAATTGCCATCTTTACGTCCCCTATCACCCCTATTCCCGCGCCGATCTCTACCTGGATTGTAATTTTGCTCCCTTTCGGAATCAAAATCATCCAACTCATCTGCCCACTCCTCTAACTCGAACCTCCTAGGCCTCTGCACCCTAGTAGCAGACTCCTCGATTCTCAGCGCTTCTCTGGGATCCCTGTATGTCTCAAACATTATTTTCTTTATCATGTTTGCTATCGCCTCTATATCCAGCTAATTTGTTACCCAAATCTGTTGATTGTCGATTTTGTTTGGTCATGTTTAAATCACTCCCTCACGCGTATACGCTCGTGTATCACTCAACTCACAATCTCCAAGTACCCGCATTTGTCACGATTATAAACCAATCAGACAGTCGCAAGTACGCCTCAACACACCAAGAAAATTACCAAGCCAACAACGGATCGTAATAAGATGAAATTGAAGACTATGGTTTAAATTTTCGAATTTTCCAGAATTTTCATTTTTTTTTCACGCGGTTTACGATTCTTTAACCGCTGATTTTTTTTTGTGCAATTCGAAATTATTTTTTTTTGTACCCTTAAGAACTAGGGTTTATGAGAAATTCTGGAAAATAACAAAAATTAAAGAACAAGGATAAACCTTGCTAGATGGCTCTAATTACCAACTGATGTGAACCGCAGCAACAATTGTGTATACGACCCAACAACAAGATGTTGTGAACCTAAGACCTTCACAAGTTCGGTTAATTTGGTGGAAACCTCGACCCGTTGCTTAGCAAAGCAAGAACCTCGGTATGCGAAGACGCCACAAGCAATTATGGATTATTGCCTGATAAGTCGATAATTGCTACAAGAACGTAAATCTTGAAGCATTTGGAGAAAACACTGAATATGAGAGTAAAAGATTAATTTTATTGATAACTAATGAAAAACAATAAGTGTTCACCGTTATAAGGGATCCTAACCCTAACCCTACGAGGAAACAACTTAAACCGAAAAAGGAAACCCAAAAAACTGAAGAAAAAAAAACTCGGAAAACCCAAAAATGTGGATCCTGACACGGCCGTGTACCGCTGGAATCCGGACACAAAAACTATACGATGCAACACGGCTGTGTTGCTTGACACGACCAGGCCGTGTCGCCGTGCGCATGTCCTGTTTGACCCTTTTTCATCCCGAACTCGAAATAACAACTTAAGACGCGTCACTAAAGATTTACTTGGCCTCTAAACATCAAACAACTCCAAAATAATGAAAATTACAACTAACTAAGATAAACGAACACAAGACACTAATGAGACTTGATTACAATGTCTTAAAGACACAAAGTGACTCATATTCTTGGCATCCTTAGCTTGCTCAGTCTGAGGTGGACCCCGGAATGTCGATGACGCCAATCAACTGGACCGCCCGAACTTCTTCCTCTGTCGGCAATGCATTCTAGGTCTCCTTCTGCACGGCTTGAATCAACCCATTGAGCGCATCCTTGAACTTCCTTGCTCGAGCCCTGGTTATCGGACCAACTGGCACCGTTACTGGATCCTTCGTCCATGGATTATCATCACCATGGCCAAAAAGGACACAACTGAAGAACGGAATGTAACAGAGGTCATATTGTGTAAATGTCATTGACTTGGTATACACGAAGGAGGAATAGTTCAAGGCATTGCGTCCACTAGGCCGCCGGTATATCCGATGATATTTACAAAGGAAGGTTCAAAGTCGCAAACTACATGTCCTAATAAAATATGGTTTCAATTAAACTGAGTACAAGAGTCTGCATTTTCATGTGCATTTGATTTCCACTCATGTGGGGGATTCTTGGAAATTGGTTTTAAGAAGTAATGGTTTGAGACCTAACTTTGACCAATTTTTTAGTGACTAATTATTTAATTTCGGATGAATTAAATATTGAAATAATAATCTACATTTCGAGTAGGTGAGTGTGGTATATTTAACTTCTCAAACCATTTTGTGGTGAGTGAGAAATAAAATACACAAAGTAGTCACTTGGAAATGGGATAATGGATGATGGGAAGGTGAAAAGACACCATCCCACATAGGAATAAAATGTTAATTGTATTCAATATATAAGTAAGTGGGTTTGTAAGAGTGTGCAAGATTAAATAACTATACACATGTGAGGTGTGGTGGACAAGGCCACACGCGCGCGCCCGCCGCCGCCCGACGCCGACGCCGGGGCCGAGGGCCGAGCCTGCCCGTGCCCCCACAGGACTGGGCCTTGTTTTGTACAGAATCTCAATCATCGAGTTGTACTATGAAATTATAGTTTCGTTCCGTCCCTTAGCTCTCTAACAGCCTTTTTTTTTTTGCTCACTTTCAGCATTAGGACTCATTAAAATAGTTTGTCTATCTTAGAGCATAGATTAGTACATTAAACAAATAAACAATAGTAAATCATATATATGATCACCTCTTTAAAGAATTAGGGAATGGGATAACCACTTTTTTTTTCAACTCAATTATTGCTTAAGTGGAGATCACTCTTGTTCTGGGTTTTTTTTCTTTCCTCTTTGTTTTTTGCAGATTGGAGGGTGTTTGAGTATTGGCTATACAAAGAACGATTATAGTGAAGAAGGTGTTTTTTCGGCAAATGGTTGGAAAGAAATTTGTAGTGATGGTTGTTTCTTCATGGAATGCAAACTTGATCTTTTTCTTTTGAAACAATGATTGCAATCAACACTTAAACATAAATGCTCAAACTCGGCTTTCATTGTTTAATTTCTTTTGAATGAGCATTTTAGGTATTGTGATGTTAGTAGTGAGTTATCTTACAAGAAAAGCCTAAAAAATTGAATAAATATAATTGAACACAGGACAAATAAATATAACTATGTAAATTTTCAGTTTTTGTTTATACTAAATCTCCTCCAACATATGATTTTTGTTGATGAAACAAAGATATCACTATTTTGTTAGATAAATGTTTTTATCATGATTTTGATGATTTTGTTCAAATGAGTTTTTATACCAAAACAATGTCCCTAAATGTTGTCCCAACACTTCCGATCGATCTAAAATGTTTTTACTATTTTTCGGAGTATTTCTTGAAGTTAATATTCGATTTAAAATTGGACAACACTTTTGTTTCAGGCTCGACCGGTCGCCCTATAGGGCAACCCGTACCTGAGTTGAGTTTTGAAACAGAAAATGGGACGCAAGAGAAAATGGGGAGGGCGACCGGTCGACCAGGTGGGCGACCGGTGAGGGCGACCGGTCGACCACTGGGCGACCGGTACCTGGGAGTGCCCTCTCAAATGCAGACTTCTCTGTTTTGATTTTCTATCAACCCCAACCGGTCAAGACCAAGGGCGACCGGTCGAACCCCTTCGACCGGTCCCCCCCCGTAAAAATTCGCAGAATTCAATTTCAATCTTATCTCTGTGCGACCGGTCGAACCCCTGTTTATCAAAGAAACTATCCGTTGCATTTTCGCATGACTTTTCCCTATTTTGTGGGATTGATTTCTAACAATTATATTGATGATTTTAAATGGTTTCTTTTGCAGCAAATCACTCCCCAAGGAGGAGCCAATGTCTGAAATCAAAGCCAAGACCTCTCCTATAAATAGAGGCTTCATTCAAGCAACAAGATACAACACTATATACAAGCAAAGAGCAAATAAAGCAAACACTTTCATATATCTTGTTGTATTAGCCTTAGCACTTTCACTTGCACAAATTTGAGGTCTAGGCTCTCAATTCTTGATTACACTTGTACTCATATTGTATCAATCATTATTGAGTTGTAATCTTGATTTTGGTCATCATTCAACACAAGACATCCTTGTGAGTATTCTTGTGGTAAGAATACACTGGGTGATCTAGGTGATAGGTGTTTGAAGGTTGTGGTAATCTTCAAAGGTGTTGTAAGAGATTGTGGTAATCCTCAAGGTGGTGTAAGAGGGTTGTGGTAATCCTCAAGGTGTTGTATTAATTTTTGGTAAATTAATAATATCTTTTTCTTTTTGAAATCCATCCCTGAGGATATCTTTTGGGTGGTAGAGGATTAGGCCCTAGGTGGGTTGAACCTCTTTAAATCGACGAGTGTTGTTTAATTTCCGCATTTACATTCTCGTCTTTGTTTGATTATTCAAAAAGAGGGCAAAATCTGAAAACCGAGATAATCTATTCACCCCCTCTAGATTATCGTAGCCACTTGGACTAACAAGTGGTATCAAAGCCAAACTCTTTGGCTAGCTCGTTCAGTAAAGAGGAAAGATCCATGGCTACGAATGACGCTTATCTCACCACCGGCGCCTCCACCAACAAGCCACCATTGTTCGACGCCAACAACTACGCATTTTGGAAAGACCGTATGGAGTGCTTTCTCAAGGGTGCGGGTTTGACATATGGAATGTGGTTATTGAAGGAGTTGATCAACCAACGAAAAAAATGGAGGATGGCACCTCGGCTCCTAAACCTTTCAAGGAGTTCGATGAAAATGATAAGAAGGCTTTCTCTCTAAACGGTAAGGCCTTAAATATTTTGCATTGCTCACTTACCGCCACCGAGTACAATCGCATACGAGGCATAAGGTCGGCACATGAGGTTTGGGAAAAATTGGAGACTATATATGAAGGGACAAAGAAGGTCAAGCAAGCTAGAAAGACCATGCTTGTTAAAGACTTTGAAAACTTTAACATGTATGATGGTGAAAGCATCTCCAAGATGGTGGAAAGGCTTGACAACATTGTCAATCCTCTTGTGGCCCTCGGTAAAGTCATCTCCGAAGAAGACAAAGTGACTAAGGTATTGAATGCTCTTCCTACTCATGGTCCGAAAAGGTGACGGCAATCACGGAAGCACAAAATCTTGAGACACTCAAGTTTGACGAGCTCATCGGGAACCTCCTCATCTATGAAGTCTATCTCAAGGAGAGGAAAATACCAAACCAACCATCAATCAATCGGGTATGCAAAATATTCCTAAAGGTCTTACTTCCTCTTCTAATAATGCATACTATGATAATGATGATGATGATGAGGAGATGGCCGCACTTGTTCGAAAATTTGCAAAATTTGTGAATAAAAATAAAGCAAGAAAACCAAGAGATAATGCTTGCTTTAAGTGCGGAAAACCCGGCACTTCATAGCCGATTGCCCAAAACTCAATGAGGAGGAACAAAAGAAAAAGAAGCCTTTTCCGAAAAAGAAGGCTCTAAATGCGGATGTCAAAACTTGGGATGAGCTACTCGAGACATCCGACGAGGAAGGTGAAACCGAACATGGTCTTATGGCTATAGATGATGAAAATAATGAGGTACGCTCTAACTCCTCTACCTCCTCCTTAGTTGATGAATTGCAATGTGATTTTGATGAGTTGCAAAATGAATTTCAAAAATTGATTGTTAAATACAAGAGTTTAAAGAAGGAGCATAAAGAGCTTAAAATAGAAAAGGATAAATTATTTACATCTTATGAGACCCTTGATCATGTTCATGCTATTACCCTTACTCAAATTCAAACTCTTGAAACCGAGAAACAAATGCTCACTAATGATATTGATAATTTGAAAAAGGATGTGCATCGTTTTAATTTAAGCACGGATAAGGTTACTAAAATTTTAGATGCACAAAGAGGTGAGCATTCAAAACAAGGACTTGGTTACAAACCATTTCAAAAGTCTTTAAGAAAAATGACCAAGGTCCGAATTTTGTACGTGCTAAAAGTGCCCATAATATTATTTGCTTTTATTGTGGTAAAGTTGGTCACTATGTTAGCAATTGTAAATTTAAGAACAATTTTAGCTTTGTTTGGAGACCCAAAGGTCTCAAGGCTAACCCCATGGACCCCAAAACTATAGGGTACCAAAAATGGTTCGTTTGTAGGTAATAGGCGCTACAACAACCATGGAGGATTCGAAATGGCTCGTGGACAGCGGATGTTCACGCCATATGACCGGAAAGAGAGAACTTTTTACCAACATCAAGTTCCAAGAAGAGGGTATGGTCATGTTCGGCAATGGCAAAGGAAGAATTCTTGGAAATGGAGAAATTGGTAACTCTTCTTTCTCTCTTAATAATGTTCTTTTAGTAGAAGGGCTTAAATTTAATTTGATAAGTGTTAGCCAACTTTGTGATTCAAATTATAATGTTGTTTTCAATAAAGAAAATGCCTTATTCGTAAAAATGATGAAATTATTTGTGAAGCAAATAGAAAAGGCAATCTTTACAAAATTTCTACTAGTGATTTGGTTAGTCAAAATGTTTCTTGTCTTGTCGCCAACAATGATTTAACGAGTTTATGGCATAGGCGACTTGGACATGTTGGATATAAAAGTTTGAAAAATATTTACAAAAACCAACATGTAAAAGGACTACCCAAATTGAATTTTGAAAATCTTGGCTTATGTGACACTTGTCAAAAGAACAAATTAGTTAAGAGTAGTTTTAAGCCCAAAATGAAATTTCCACAACCAAGCCTCTACAACTTCTTCACCTAGATTTGTATGGGGATATTGGTACGGCTAGTCTAAGTGGAAAACACTACACTTTTGTAATTGTTGATGATTTTTCTAGATACACTTGGGCTCTTTTTCTTGCAAATAAAAGCGATGCCGTTAATGAGTTTGTTAAGTTGTGTAGACGCATTGAGAATGAAAAGGAAGATACTATTAAAACTATTCAAGTGATCGAGGCGGAGAATTTGACGGTGAGTTTAGAGTCTTTTGTGAAACCAAGGGATATACACACAATTTTTCGGCTCCAAGGACACCTCAACAAAATGGTGTAGCCGAAAGGAAGAATCGGACGCTACAAGAAATGAGTCGGTCCATGCTCAATGAATTTTCTCTTCCAAAATACTTTTGGGCCGGCCGTAAGTACCGCTTGCTATGTCATTAATCGAGTTTATGTTCGTCCTAAAATGAATAAAACTCCTTATGAGCTTTGGAAAGGAAGAACTCCAAATATTAGTTATTTCAAGATATTTGGATGTAAGTGCTTTATTTTGAATACTAAGGATCAATTGGACAAACTTGATCCTAAGGCCGATGAAGGAATATTTATGGGGTATTCAACCAAGAGCAAAGCATATCGGGTTTACAATAAGACTAGCATGGTTGTTGAAGAATCTATTCATGTCAAATTTAATGAAGCCTCGGGTGTTGAAAGAATACCCAATGACGATAGTGATGAAGAAGATATTGTTGAACCTATTGTTCAAAGTGGTGCTCATAATGATAAACCTTCTATTTCAAATGATCAACCTTCAAGTTCAAATGTTCCTCAAGAAGATAGGGGTGATACTTGAATCTTCCCGTAGCATTGAAATTTAAGGAGATCACCCAAAAGATCTTATTATTGGTGATCCCCTTGATAAAGTAATGACTCAAGAAATTTTGCCGAGAAAGCTCTTATATCTCAAAAAGAGCCTAAAAATGCTAAGGAAGCTATTGAGGATGAAGATTGGTTCTTAGAAATGCAAGAGGAGTTGAATCAATTTGAAAGAAATGATGTATGGGAATTAGTACCTTGTCCTCCATCTCAAACAATTATTGGTACAAAATGGGTATTCCTAACAAACTTGATGATCAAGGCAACATTGTTCGTAATAAGGCAAGGTTAGTAGCTCAAGGGTATTGTCAAGAAGAAGGTATTGATTATGATGAAACATTTGCACCGTAGCACGTTTAGAAGCTATTCGCATTTTACTTGCCTATTTTTGTTTTAAAAATTTCAAGCTTTACCAAATGGATGTTAAATCCGCTTTCTTAAATGGTCTTATTCAAGAAGAAGTCTATGTAAAACAACCTCCGGGGTTTGAAAATTTTTCTAGGCCTAATGATGTTTATAAACTTAAAAGGCTTTGTATGGTTTAAAACAAGCACCCGTGCATGGTATGATAGATACTTAGCTCTTTTCTTTTGCAAAATGGTTTTACAAGAGGTAAAGTTGATACTACACTCTTTGTTTTTGAAAAAGGGCAAGATTGTTTACTTGTGCAAATTTATGTTGATGATATTATCTTTGGTGCTACTAATGAATCTTTGTGCAAGAAATTCTCCAAGTTAATGCAAGGTGAATTCGAGATGAGTATGATGGGGAGCTAAATTTCTTCCTTGGACTTCAAATTAAGCAATGCCAAGAAGGTATTTATATTTCGCAATCAAAGTATACAAAAGAACTTTTGAAGAAGTTCGGCATTGAAGAAGGAAGAACCGTCTCGACTCCTATGGCAACCAATGTCAAAATTGACAAAGATGAAAAAGGCAAGTCGGTTGATGAATCCAAGTATCGAGGTATGATTGGTAGTTTACTTTATTTAACCGCTAGTAGACCGGACATTCTTCATGTCGTATGCATATGCGCTCGTTTTCAAAGCAATCCCAAAGAATCTCATATGAGTGCCGTTAAAAGGATCTTTCGATATTTGAAAGGCACTATTCAATATGGTTTATTTTATCCAAAGAATGAAAATTTTTCTCTTAAAGGTTATAGTGATTCGACTATGCGGAAATATTGATGATCGGAAAAGTACTTCCGATCATGTCAATTTTTAAGCGATTGCCTAGTTTCTTGGTTTTCAAAGAAACAAAATTGTGTTTCACTTTCAACGGCCGCCGAATATATTTCCGCCGCTTTTTGTTGTACTCAACTTCTTTGGATGAAACAAACCTTAGCGGATTACAAATGTTCTTTTGAAAATGTTCCTATCTTTTGTGATAACATATCCGCTATAAATATTGCTCAAAACCCGGTTCATCACAACCGTACTAAACATATTGAGATTCGACATCATTTTCTAAGGGATTGTGTCTCAAAACGAAAAATTGAGATATCTTTTGTGCCATCTCAAGATCAATTAGCGGACATTTTTACAAAACCGCTAACTTCCGAGACTTTTGCGTCAATACGAGCTCGGTTAGGCATAATGCATATTGAATGAGGTCTACGTTTGCATTTTGCATGTTCTTAAAACTTAGGGGCGAAAAATCGGATTTTTGGTTGAAAATTCGGATTTTGAAAAATTTGACAAAACAAAGGCTGAAGAGGTTGAGGCAACCGTCGCCCTCAACGCCGACCGGCGCCCTCAACCACGACCGGTCGCCCTAGGCCAAATTTTGGTTAAGTACGTTCTGTCTTCAGCATTTGTTATTTTCACTTCTTTTTGCCATTTTTCGTCCCATTTGCCAAATGCACACAATTTTCACTAAAAATTGATTTTCATGCATTCAATTCATATCTTGGACCTTATATAGCATGTTTATCATCATCATTGCTCATCTTTTCCGATCAAATGGTAAGAATTTTACTTACTTTGCTCAATTGGGTTGAACCTTGAGTTTATGGCTTTCTTGTATATTTCTTGATATTTTTTGCTTATGATCTTGTTGAGCTTAGTTATTATGTTGTATTGTATGATGTTTGATGTGTATTGGTGATGCAATTTTTTGGCTTGGATCATTTACAAGGGCTATATACAACTCTTTTTATTTTTCACGCCCACAATGTGTTCGATGAAATGTCACAATGAAAATTTCAACTTCTACATGATTCTCTCGCTTCCAAAAGTCTTCAATACTCATTGAGATCATGTTTTGGCAAATAAAACGAGCGTATGAACTCTTCATGATACATTCTCCCATTTTCCTTGGTGTTTAAGCCTAAATTGCTCAATGGTTGATAAACCATTCCTTTGGCGCACTTTGATATACTTCTATGATGTTTTTATCATCCTAACATTTTTTTTTGATGATTCCAAAGGGGGAGAAACAGGAAATTGGCTCGTTAGCTCAAAGAAGCTAATAAAAGCTCATGATAGAAGCTATAAGCTATGGCTTATTAAGGCCATAAGTTGTGAAGAAAACTCACCCCTATGATTGTTTTATGAACTTGTTTGCATGGATAATAAGTATTTGTGACAGGGGGAGCTTCTAAGCTCATGGAATTGTTGTTTATTTTGTAAAAGCTTGTGCTTCTAGCTTATGCAATAATTCTTATTAATGTGCTTGTTGATAGGGGGAGCTTTTGTAAAATGTTTTTAAACGGATAGTTTACTCATAAACCGGAAAATTATTTTGTTTTTCGAAATCGTCCTCTTGAAAATTGTTTTGGTTTGTAATCATCAAAAAGGGGGAGTTTGTTAGATAAATGTTTTTATCATGATTTTGATGATTTTGTTCAAATGAGTTTTTATACCAAAACAATGTCCCTAAATGTTGTCCCAACACTTCCGATCGATCTAAAATGTTTTTACTATTTTTCGGAGTATTTCTTGAAGTTAATATTCGATTTAAAATTGGACAACACTTTTGTTTCAGTTTCGACCGGTCGCCGCCTCTATAGGGCAACCCGTACTGAGTTGAGTTTTGAAACAGAAAATGGGACGTAAGAAAAATGGGGAGGCGACCGGTCGACCAGGTGGGCGGCGGTGAGGGCGACCGGTCGACCACCGGGCGACCGGTACTGGAGTGCCCTCTCAAATGCGGACTTCTCTTTTTGATTTTCTATCAACCCCAACCGGTCAAGACCAAGGGCGACCGGTCGAACCCCCTTCGACCGGTCCCCTGTGTAAAAATTCGCAGAATTCAATTTCAATCTTATCTCTGTGCGACCCGGTCGAACCCCCGTTTATCGAAAGAAACTATCCGTTGCATTTTCGCATGACTTTTCCCTATTTTGTGGGATTGATTTCTAACAGCTATATTGATGATTTTAAATGGTTTCTTTTGCAGCAAATCACTCCCCAAGGAGGAGCCAATGTCTGGAAATCAAAGCCAAGACCTCTCCTATAAATAGAGGCTTCATTCAAGCAACAAGATACAACACTATATACAAGCAAAGAGCAAATAAAGCAAACACTTTCATATATCTTGTTGTATTAGCCTTAGCACTTTCACTTGCACAAATTTGAGGTCTAGGCTCTCAATTCTTGATTACACTTGTACTCATATTGTATCAATCATTATTGAGTTGTAATCTTGATTTTGGTCATCATTCAACACAAGACATCCTTGTGAGTATTCTTGTGGTAAGAATACACTTGGGTGATCTAGGTGATAGGTGTTTGAAGGTTGTGGTAATCTTCAAAGGTGTTGTAAGAGGATTGTGGTAATCCTCAAGGTGGTGTAAGAGGGTTGTGGTAATCCTCAAGGTGTTGTATTAATTTTTGGTAAATTAATAATATCTTTTTTTTTTTGAAATCCATCCCGGATATACTGGGGTGGTAGAGGATTAGGCCCTAGGTGGGTTGAACCTCTTTAAATCGACGAGTGTTGTTTAATTTCCGCATTTACATTCTCGTCTTTGTTTGATTATTCGAAAAAGAGGGCAAAATCTGAAAAACCGAGATAATCTATTCACCCCCCCTCTAGATTATCGTAGCCACTTGGACTAACATATTTGTTAAAATGATCAATGACAAAATCTGATTTTGTCAAGAAAACAAATATTTTACGACACAAAATGTCATCACCAATTATAATTAATTTGTCATTGAAAGATATTCCTCCTCTATTTTTTTTAGAAATTCAACCTTTACAAATTACAATGACGGAATTCAGATAATCGTCATAAAATATGAACATTAGTGACGACATATAAGATCAAAAGTCACGGAAATAAAAAAGTATCAAAAAAAGTATATTTTTCATTGACAAAAATAAAATTTGTCACTGTTAATTAACAAATTATGACAACTTTTTGACAAAATATGTGGCCCTAAAATAAAATGGCAACATATTCAAATTGATCGTCACTAAATGTGAATTTTGCTGACGAAATAATGGTATCACTATTTTTTTAAATAATTAATGACAAAATATTATGTTGTCATGAAAGGAAATATGGTGTGACACCAAATGTCATCACCATTTATAATCAATTTGTCACTGAAAGCTTTTCCTCCTAAATTTTGGTGCAAAATTCTACCGTCTATAAATTATTGTGACGGATTTCAGTTAACCGTCTTAAAAATCATCTAATATTGACGACATATAAGATCAATAGTGACGAAAATAAATGGTATCATAAAAGAGTATTTTTCATTGACAAAAATAAGATTCGTCTTTGTTAACTAACAAATTAAGACAAAGAAACATGCGTGGTACAAAAATTCGTCATAAAATGTGTGATTTCCTGTAGTTTTGTTGGTATAAATTTCAACTATATCTCAATTGATCTAATTTAATTTAGTTGTTGAAAACTATTAAGTGAATGTATAAATACAGTTTCAGACCACTCAACAAATATTTTCAATATGTGTATAAATTTGCTTCAAACATATAACCAATTTGTTTTCTTTCTTTTTTTTCTTAAAATTTTCGTTTATTGTTGGATAATTAACATAATATTTTTAAAAATGTATTAAATAATAAATTATTATTATTATTTTTTAATAAATCATACCTTATTTTGTTCGGGTCATGTCAACCAACATCCCTCTTCCCCATTCAAAGGACATGACGAATTTGGGTCTTGAAATACCCACCTCTCCCCGCCCATTATACTAAAAAGAAACAAGGAAATTCCAACGGAAAAAATATGTTGGAATTTGGCCAATTACCATTGGAATTATCAATTCCAACGGAAATTCTAACATAAAATACATCGTTGGTAAAATAGCCGTTGGAATGACGAAATTCCAATGGAAAACTTACAACCGTTGGAAAGAACTTCCAGCGTAAAATAACCATTGGAATTTCCAACGTTATTTATCCATTGAAAACTAATTCCAACAGAGTTATACCATTGGAATATATTTAATCGTTGGAAAAAAATTCTAACGGTTATTCTAACGAAATTATACTATTGGAATTTAGTTTAGAAATATATATCAGTTGGATATTCAATCAATTTATCTCATTATCTGATATCTTTAACTTCTCAGTAGGTCACCCATCATCAATTTGTCCCAAGTCAAGCACATTTAATCATGTAATTTCAATATGATTGATTCCAAAAGGGAGGATATGGATTATACTATCAAATCATTCAACTCCTATTGAAATTTTCCAATAATGGTATTGGAATTTCCAATGGAATTTTCCAACAACATATTGTACCATTGGAATTTCCGTTGGAATTTTAAAAACTCCAACAGAAATTCCAACGATTAATTCCAACATTCGGTTTACCGTTAGAATTTTTGTTGGAATTTTCGAATTGTATATTTTAGCGATGGAATTTCTGTTACAATTTTTAAAATTCCAATAGTATTTTCAATGGCTTATTATTAAAGTTGGAATCACTGTTGGAATTTTCCAACGGTTAGTTGTGGTGTAGGAATTTTAAATTCCAACATGAATTCCAACATTTTATACCAACAGTTTTGTTTACCGTTGGAATTTTCATTGGAATATTCCAACGGTATAATGTAGCATTGGAATTTCCGTTATTTCATTGGAATTATTTTGTTGGAATTTGATTGTTTTCTTGTAGTGTTACCATTCCTCAAATATATCAATTTCCTAATATCAAAATTATAATATACTTTATTATATTACACTCTGTGCATCACACGGGCGATATACTAGTTGGGATGAAATCCATACGAGCCCTTAGAATTTCATAAGTGTACACTGCGCATGGCTATATGAATATATGAATATGATGTATGGAGGAGTAAGAATATTGATAAATATAGCATTGTCCTTGCTCATTTTCTTTCGTTATCAATTTTGTTCTTTCATTTTGTTGTCTGGTTCACACCAAAAATTTACCCCTGAAAATTGGGTAAATAATAAAAAAAAAACCTGAGTTTTTGAAAATTACAAAAAACCTAGTGAGATTTGATTATATATAACACTTTAACCCTTTCATAAATAAAAATATTTCAAATACCTCTCATACATTTCTGAAATTATTGCAATTACCTCCTTACATTTAACACTCAAACCTCAAGGGATATTTTGTTAATTTCAAACATCTCTGTTTTTTTTCCTTTTTAATAATTAACCCAAACTGAAGGGGTAGCTTTTGTAATTATCCCTATCAAATATGGTAACATGTTTAATAGTATCTTATTTCTTTCTATTAATGAAAAGTAATTTTAAAATATTATTCCGTGCTCCATTAATCATAAATAACTCAACAAAATATCCCAAGACAACTTAAAGTGTGAAACAAGTGTGAAACAATTTCATTAATTAGTCAACGAAATAGAATAGGTTAAGGATGCATTTGGATTGGAGGATTTGAATTTGATGAGAGGATTTCAAATGACTCCAAATAGTATGAATTTGAAATTAACCACAATAACTCCAAAAATAACACAAAAAGTAATCTAAAGATTTGAAATTAGAATGATCTTTATCCAAGCAAGCTCAATGAATTTGTTATTATGGATTTGAAATCCATAGCTTCAAATTCATCAATCCAAATGAAGCCTCATATTCATAAGTTCACAATAAGCTAGCCTATTAGAAGATTCATAAGTTCACAATAAGCTAGCCTATTAGAAGCAACAAAGTTGCGTTGAGGTTAAGTAAGCATGTTATAATTTAGGCAAATGTCAAATGGTATGCACAAATATGGGCCTGAGTATTATCCTGCAGGATCCTTTATTCCAAATGTTGTTTTATGCGTGTTTCAATATTACAATCAACCGCTTAAGTGTATAACATAAAATGACATCGGTAGTGCACACGTAACTTGCATGAAATAGGAGATGAAACTCCGTACAGAATTGAGGATCCATATTCTAGCATCATATAATTTTCCACCAAATCCAACTTCATCCCTAGGGACGTTATTTCTTGGAATGAATTTGTAACTTTTAAAAAGTTCTGGGTAAAATTCTGGAGGTTTACTGTTTAAGGAGAATGGCTAGTGTTTGGAGATATATATATATATATAAGACTAGTCGAGGCCTTAATTAGATTCAGTCTCCGCAAGACGAAAACGCCCCGTATACAAAGTGCTTACGGTTTCGGCATTCGACTCTAAGATACGACGACTTTAACTATTTCGGTTTAGCAGCACTTGCACAAACCGGAACTACATCGAACTAGAACTATATGAAACTTTCAAGCTTTGAACGGGAAGTAATGTCAATATGCTAAAAATGCAATGACCGATTATTATCTGGTGTTTTTTGGTATGTTTTTCATCTGCAGGGGCTTCTATTTTATAGGCACCAGGTGCCCGTATGGAAAGATCATGTCTTTTGGCTCGAAAAGACATGTTTACAGCGAACAAGTGCATCTGTTCAGCCTTTCGCATCGACGCACGGCCCGTGCGTGTGGTCGTGCTCGGATGCGAATGAAAATGACAAAGTTTTGACTTGACGCCTTGGGCCGTCACTTCGTCTTTCGGATGCGAACACTTTTCAGTTAGAAACTTTAATTAATTAATCAAAAATTAATTAATTAATTATTTTAAAGGTTTTTTGTCCAAAAAGAATAAGGGCCTTGAAGTCCAAGCCTGGCCGGCGAGCGGGCGACGTTGGCGCGCGTGTGCTTTGAACCAAACTCACAAGCATGTGGGTTCTCACCCTTTTAAAAACTTGGGTGCCTCCAAGGGCCCAAACCCGTAAGTCCAACTTGGGATTTATCAAGTGAGCAAACTTTGTCTCCTTTTCCTATATGGGATGGAGCATTTCCTCCTTCCCCACATTTTTCATTTTCCATACCATTTTCTAGTATTAAGTGGCTGACTTCTCGTATTAATTTCTCATTCACCCGGAATTGGTTTTGAGAAATTCCAAATGTTAATCTCATCTACTCAGTAGAATTTTTACCAATAATTTAATTCCATTTTCATTAATGAAAACCACTTAAATATTTGGTCAAAATCAAGTCAACACCCATTTTGCAACCAAATTCCAACAAAAAGTTCACATGAAATCGCGAAAACAGACCGCATATAACTACTCAAATTAAACTAGAACCAATCTGAACCACTCAAGACTTATTTACAGATTTAAGAATGATAACAGAATGCAATAAGTTTCGTATGCGTCGAACATCACATCAAATACACCAGTATTTCAGCGCAAACACAGAACTCCAGATTTCAAGCTTAATGAACGTTCATGGGCTTTTAAAGCTCTTTATTGGTGAAGATATAAATACAAATCATCATCCTACTTCTTCAACTGTGTAAATTATTTTATTTAAATCTTGAGCTTTCTTGTAATTTCAGCAACATACTTACCCTGATGAAAGGCTTGCTGAAGCTCAAGCTCCGTTGGTTGACGCGATCCGTCAGCAGCATAAGTTCCCGCGCCGTACGGAGATCCACCCTTCACCTGTTCCATCTCAAACATTCCACTACCAAAGGTATAGCCCATAGGAACATATATCATGCCATGATGCGCTAGTTGTGTTACGGCAGTCAATCTGCAGGCAGAGTGACTCAGGTAAGAATTAACCCGCAAAATAGTCAAGTGTTCACACTCCTGCATCACGAAATATGTTAAAATGGTCAAAAATATAATTTGTTGGCACCCAATTGAAATATGTCCTTCATTATTGGTATGGGTAGAAACCGAACCAAGCTACTTGATACTCAACTCGAAATCGGTCTTTAAAAGCTCGTTTGAGCTCGATTGTTTAACATAACTAACCAAGCTTGAACTCAATTCTTGTTCGATAAAATATAAAGTTCGGCTCGAGCTCGACTAGATTAGTAAAAAAGATAAGATTTTTTTTAGATAGGTCGAATAACATATATAATATAAAAAAATGAAAAGGGATGTTCACAAAGTCGAACAACCAACACAATAGTAACAAAAAACATAATATATGAAAATTCAAACTACTCGAGCTCGATTCATGTTCCACTCAACCAAAGCTCGTTCAATTTCGATCCGATTTATAATCAAACCAAGTTCAAGCTCAAAAAAACTCAAACAAGCTTGAGCAATACTATGTTCGGTCTGATTCAATTCGTTTGCACCCCTAATTATTGGTTCTGTTTTCCTTTTAGAGTGAAGAAAAAGTAAAGCATTAAGGAAACAATGCCAAAAGAAAAAATTAAGACAACTTGATTGATTATGTTCTTAAAACTTCTTGAAAGGAAATTTGAAAATTTTAATAGTACTCCATGATGTAGTTCATGGGAATGTACAAACTACACCGCTCATGTATATTTGATTGACATTCATACAAAATGTAAGCAAGGATGTTTTTGAGATTCTAAATAGTCTTGGAGAATAATGACATCCAACTAAGATGTCATTGCATTTTCATGTACTGACTTCTCAGCGGTAATCAAATGAACCAATGCCAATCAAGCTCCAAAGGGAACAGTCTGGGAGATACTATCAAAGAGTTCTCCAACTACACACTCAGGAAAGTAATAACAATGCAAAGTAAAGTAACTCGGATAGTTTGTCTTGACAATCAAGAACCTATGATAATACAAACTAGATTGAGCAATGCTGAAAATCGATGAATGGGTCAAGAAAAACAAACTTCAGATACTGCCTAAATCCAAACATGTCTCACTTTTTTGTCTTGCTTATAGGCTTATAGCAAACTTTTTTATCCTTAGGAAGTGACTATTTCTGACTGAATTCGCTTAGTATTAATTAAATATTAAATTGCAGCTCAACCATCTGGCAACTTCAAGTACCGTAGCAACTAAATTTGCAGTAGAATCAGGACCGTAGCAACAAATCAAGAAGAGAGAAAACTTACGCAGTAAGTTCCTGTCCACCCCCATGGAAACCCGTGCTCCAGAAAATTCCAGCAGGCTTCCCAGCAAGAGCTTGCTTGGCCCATATGTCATTTGCGGCATCAAAAAAGGCTTTGCATTGAGCAGCCATTACACCAAAACGCGAAGGAAAACCAAACAGAAAACCATCGGCCTCAACCAGCTGTTCAGGCCTTATCTCAGGCACATCATCAGCTTTACCAGGAGCTTTCATTTTCTCTAAAACCCGATTAGGCAGAGTTTCCGGTACCTAATTTGAATGAAAGCAAGCACTTAACCGCTAATAAAAGATAACGTTTTTGTTGACTTTATGAAATCTGATTAATTCCTTTCTTTCTTTGTTTGTTATTATTATCTTTATGTTTTTAAAAGAGACAACTACATTGACCATCAAGAATATCCATCATCGATACCTAACAAGAAATCAATAATTATTTGATAATAATTATAAACAGTCAACTAATCCACTATTATAGAAATGGACAAACGTCTGAAACACCCATACTTTTAGTGGGATTCGAATCAACTGATCAGCCCCAGAGATGAATCGGAATTGTATTTGGCATCAGGAAATTGAATACTTAGACCAAAACACTACAGTCCATAGTTGAACGAATTTCATAAGCCCAATTCTACACCAAGAAATCAATCATCTCTCCAATTTCAGCTTCCATTGGAGAAAAGAAAACAAAAATTCAAAAATGTTAGGTATCCTTAAAGCAATTGTTAATTGTGTTTTTACTATTAATAAAGGCAAATAGAAAATCGTCGAAAGAGTAATTTTCTTTTCTTGCTTTAGTTTGATAAATTTAATATAGCATGATTTGTGTTCTTATGAACAGCCAGAATTGTTCCGGGACCAAATAATTTCCAAAAAAAAAAAAAAAAAAATTGACCTGCCAAAGTGTTGCTTCAACACCAGGAATTGCATTGGCACCCCTTTGTATTTCTCTTGCCATGGTCTCCACATGTCCATACAAGGAGTAATACCTGAAACATAAAGCATAACCCTTAAATAAGATGAAGAGATAAATATTACTCCAGCCCAGAAAAGAAAAGAAAAAAAATATTTTGGCTGACTTACACTATATACACCTTGGTGATGGGCATGATCAAGTTAATCTCTTGGAGACAAAGCAAAATCTATTTGGATATCTGATTTATAAACTGAAGCCAAATAAATCAGTTCCATTCACAATAACTGTTCAATGAATGCAAGAAATAGATACATGGGCAAACATAAATCATAATTCTTTGTTCCAAAAACAAGAAAATTAGTCAAAATTTATTCAAAACCTGAGGAATGGAGAAATACAGGGCTTATACTGATAGTATACTGATGAAATATTGCTAATACTTAAGGAATTCATTTTTCTATATGTGGCTATACATGGAAAAAGAAAAAACTGGAGATTTTCCGGGTTTAGAAGGCTTTACCGTCATACCATGTGGTGTCTATTTTTTTCTGATGAAGCAGAGCAAAAGATAAAAAGAGTACAGCTCTCAACTGTGTTTGGAGTAACCCCACCGCTGCCAAATTCAATTATGGTTTTAGTTTTTATCAGTTTCATGTACGGTTCGCCAGTTTCTAGCACACGTGTCCTCAAGTGTTACAAATAGGGGTGGCCACGGTTCCGGAATCGCCGGTTCCGGTTCCAAAACTGCCAGTTCCGGTTCTTCATTTTGGAGGAACCGGAACCGTTGTCTCACGGTTCCGGTTCTAAAACTGAAACCGACGATTCCGGTCCGGTTCGAAACCCAGTTCCTCCACCATTCTGGTTCCGGTTTTAACCGAAACCGTTTGTTTATCTTTTGATAATTTTTTGATTTCTTAAAATAGTTTATCAATTTCAGTTAAAAAAAAAATAAAGAAAAAGACTTTGGACTTAATATTCAATAAAGTTTTATACTTAATATTAATAATAATATTAAACCATCTATATATACTATTAGAGTATAGAAGAATCAAAGTTCACGTAGTTCGCTTACAACATTTGGTCTAAAATGTGTCTCATATAGTTACGAAAATAAAATATCATAATAAACATTTAACATTTCTTCTACCATTTATTTACAAAAACAAGATTGTTGGTTTTAACCTTAAAAAAACGGTTCCATCACGGTTCCACCTACGGTTCTAACCGACGATTAAAACCGCCGGTTCCATGGTTTTTAAGACCTAGGAACCGAAATTGGAATCGGCCTACACGGTTCCAGTTCCGGTTTTGGAACCGTTGACCATGGTTACGGTTTAGAAACCGTTGACCACGGTTCCGCTTCCGGTTTGGAACCCGATTTCGGCTCCATTTAGCCACCCCTAGTTACAGATGGAGTTAGAAGTGTAGACAAATCGAGTAGACTGAACATATTACTGTTCAAGTTTATTGTAATTTTTATGGAGCTTCCAAATTAATGAACACAAATCGAACTCGAGTAGTTTGATATATTTACAATATGTTATTTTTTAATTAATCGAACCGAGCTTTATATTTTATTGAATAAAAATTTGTATTCAAACTTATTTTGGTAATATAATAAATCGAGCTCAAACGATCTTTTAATAATAAATCTTGACTCTCGAATCAAGTAATGAGTAGTTTACTTAGATTTTCACCCATAACTGTTGTTGTGGGAATAAAAGATAAATTACCTTATTACTCCAAATTTGGGAACTTAGGTTGTGATTGGTTGTGAGAATTTTTCCAAAATTTTCATTTTGAGTGAAAAATTTGCAGGATGTGCGATTGTTTGTGGAAAAAATGAAAAATTTTCAAAGAAAATTTAATTTATCTCCAAAATTAACTCATTTTTTCTCTTTTTTTCTAACACTTCCCAATACCCGCTTCACTATTTATTTATCTCCTTGCCCCTATTTATAAAAAGAATTCCGATAATTTCTTTAATTTATCACTATTTTCATTATTTTCTCTTAATCTTGTTAACAAAGGGTATATAAAATGAAATCCATATTTTCTATTTTTGAATGATTTTTTTCTTTTTATTCAATTTTCTCACATTATATTTTACACTATTATTTTCACAAAACATTTCACAAACAATCAACATCTTTAAAAGATTCTTCATCACATCAACATAATCATCACTTTTTCTATACACATCCAACTTTCACTTAGAAAATAAAAAGAATCACCACTATTCTCTCAAAAAATAAAAGTGGACGGATTAAAAACACAACCACTCACAACTAATAGTTTCACGTGTATAGTTTGCAACTCAAAATGTATAGAATAAATAAATCTTTTTTTAATATTATAATTCACTCATGCATACAATACGATTATAGTATAAAACTTAAATTGAGAAATTGAGAAATCGAATAGAAAAGAGTCACTCGTTCAGTAGTGGTGGCAATTTAGATCATGGGGTCGTGTTCGTGTTCAGCTTTGGGTCAATTTTGGTTATGTTCAAAATAAATAAAAAATTAAGTAAAATATAAGATAATTATGTTTTAAAATAAATGATAACATCGTGTCAAATTCGTGTATAAGGGCAGTCCTGGAACGATTGAGGTGGTGTCGCCGCACAGAGTCCCCCGCCCACAAGGGCCCCCGCCCCCGCCCCAAGAGTTTTTCTTAAAATATAGGGAAAATAAGATTTTTAGTCCTGTAAGTTCGACCTTTTGGAGAATTGGTCCTCTAAATTGTCACATTCATTTTTTAGTCCTTTAACTTTCACATTTCTAGTTATTCAGTCCTTTAACTTAACAATTTTATTTTTGGTCCTAAAACTTAACATATTTCAGAAATTTGATCCTATAACTTAATATATTTTAGAAATTTAGTCCTATAACTTGGCAATAGTTAAATTTAACTATTTTATAGGACCAAATATAAAATAATTAAATTTCAATGTTTGGAAACTAATTAAATTATAAAAATAATTAAAATTAAATTAATTTGATTAATAAAAAGTTTGAATAAATAGAAATTTCTAAAATAATTAATGAATTCTAGGAAAATTTAAATAATTACATCAAATTAGTAACTTAAGAATAATTTGTCATATTTATGCAATTAACCTTTGGTGAGGATAATTATCTCCAAGAAATGTAATTGTAGACTAGTGTACAAGATGCATTTAATTCAGAAGGTTTAAAAAATTAATGCTTAAATATTTTTTAAAAAATTAATTAAATTAAAAAATGATTAATTATTTTTTAAAAAAATTAATTGTTAATTAAAATCATTCGATTTGAAAAATAAAATTAATTTAGAAATAATCTTTTAATAAATTAATTAAATTTAACTATTGTTAAGTTATATTACTAAATTCCCCTAAAAAAGGTTACAGGACCAAATTTCTAAAATATGTTAAGTTATAGGGCCAAATTTCTGAAATATGTTACATTATAGGACCAAAAATAAAATTGTTAAGTTAAAGGGCTGAATATCTACAAATTCGAAAGTTAAAGGACTAAAAAATGAATGTGACAATTTAGAGGACTAATTCTAAAACATGTCCAACTTACTGGACTAAAAATCTTATTTTCCCTAAAATATATATATATATATACATACTTACTATGTTATAAAATAAAAAAAGGTTCAAGGTATATCGAAAAGTAATTTGATAGAGCGGCAGCCTGTCAGTCTTTCACTTTGGAGGTCCCCATATTCCATTCCATGCAACACCTGTTAATGACCTTTTTTTTTTCCCCTCTCTCTCTTAACAGGTTTTTTATTTTTTATTTTTCACTTTGCAAGAACGAAAAAGGTAATTGAAGAATTAAGAGCTCACACTTTAATCCGCCATTCCTCCATCTTAGTATTTTTTTTCTTTTTTGTCTTTTTTCAATTGTAAATTATTTTAAATGAATTTTTTCTGTAATTTATTTTAGTAAGACTGGAATGTTAAAGTTATAATATGATATTTTTATTATTGCATATCTTATTTTATATGTTAAATAAATGAAACTACATCAATAAATGCCCCTTGAAGTTTGAGCTAATTACAAAAAAATCCCAATAATTTTTAAAATTGCAAATAATTTTTAAAAATTACAAAAAACTCCTTGAGGTTGACTCTACTTTATATAATCTCCCTTCATAAAAAAAAATATTTCAAAAATCTCCTAGATAGTTACATAAGTATTACGATTCTGCTTAAATTTAAGACAAAAGCAAACATAAGAGGGCAGTTTGTAATTTTGAAACAACTATGGTTCTTTTTTTGTAATTAGCCAAAACCTCAGGGGCATTTATATAATTTTTCATTTTTTATGTAAACACAAGGGCCCCTTTTTGTTTTTCTCGTACCCTCAAACCTAGGACCGCTTTGTTCGTGTATGTTGTGTTTAGGTTCAGGTTTCTCGAATATGTGTTCGAGTTTTTCTCATTAACTTTGGATCGGGTTCTTATTCTGTTATCGTGTTGTGTCAGGGATTGTCATCCATATTTTTCAATAATCAAAACCTTATCTAAAATGTGGTCAAAAAAAAGTAAGAAAGAATATATATTTGCTCCACAATTTTATAATGAAGCACGCATATCATGCCTTGTTTTTCTCCGCATTGTAGTAGTTGAGACAACTTGTCAGTTACCATACATAATTGAATTTAGTTATGATACCCCTTACAAGGTACAAGGGTAGCTAGGGCCCCAAAAATCACTGCGTTTTATCTAGGATTAATGACCAAAGAGATTCTCGATCAGTTGTACATGGAATGTGACTGGCTCAATTACCATTCTGATCACTTTAATAAAAAGAAAATTATATGATATGTCCCAAATAATCGGGATTTCTCAAGATTTCCAACTCAATCATCGGTTGTCTTCCTACACAAGACTACCGAAAGGATTTCGGCATTAGCACTCTGAGAATCAAGCTAGTAAACAAAAAGAAGTATTTTGTTATGAGAGATAATAGAGACAATGAAATTAATCTTCTAAAATGAGATAGTTTACCCACTAATATACTTGTTTATTATTCCTAGAAGACTAAAAGAAAAGACATGTGTGTAAGTCCAAGCAGCTACGATAATCTAGAGGGAGGGGGTGAATAGATTATCTCCATCTTTTCGATTTCACCCTCTTTTTCGAACCGAATGCTCAAAGACAATAATAAAGGTGCGGAATGTAAACAACACACGTCGATTTAAAGAGGTTCAACCCACCTAGGGCCTAATCCTCTACCACCCCAGTATATCCGGGATGGATTTCAAAAAGAAAAAGGATTTTATTAATTACCAAAATTAATATAATACCAACTTACAACAACACCTTGAAGAGCACCACACTCTTCTTCAACACCACCTTTGAGATTACCACAATCTCTCTTGAAGATTACCACAATCTCCAACGGCACCTTGTGAAGATTACCACAATCTTCAACCTTGAAGAATACCAAATTCTTCAACACCTCAACAAGAAGATTACCACAATCTTCTCACACCTAACACCTAGATCACCCAAGTGTGTTATTACCACAAGAACACTCACAAGGATATCTTGTGTTGAATGATAACTCAAAAATTCAATATTACAACTCGATAATGAATTATACAAATGAGTGCAAGTGTAATCAAGAATAGCCTAGACCTCAAGGATGTGAAAGTGATAAGCTAGGCAAAATTACAACAAGAATATTGACAATAGAAGACCAAGTGTTTGCTTGAGTATATCTTGTTGTGTTGTGTTGTTCTCTCTTATAGTTGTGCTTCAAATCTTCCTCTATTTATAGGAGATGATTGATACTTGATAGGCTCCTCTTGGAATGTGATATCTACAAAAAAATGCAATTAAAATCAAGATTATAGCTGTTAGAAATCAATCCCACAATTTAGGGAAAAAGCTGTCACGTGCTAACGGTCGAATTTTCTTTGTCAAACTTGAGGCGACGGCCAGCAAGCACAAATAGACGTTTGAAAATGAGAATACACATTTACAGGCGGCCATCGGCCGACGGGTCCGACCAGGTCGACCCTATGCCCAGCCGGTCGGCCGAAAAAAACCCAAAAATGAGTCCGGAAGTTCTGTTTTTAAATTGCTCCCGTGCACCTGGCCGACGCCCACCAATCGACGCGCGATCGACCATATCGGTCTACCACCCCTGTTGATCAACTAACCTTTTTCAAAAATAGCTTATTCACTATTTTTCACAACTTTCAGGTACGGGATGCCCTATAGGGCGACCGATTGGCCTCAAAACCAAAGTGTTGTCCAATTTTATATCGAAAATAAACTTCAAGAAATACTCCGAAAAATAGTAAAAATATTTTAGACCGATCGGGAGTATTAGGACAACATTTTAGAAACATTGGTTTGGTGTAAAAACACATTAACACAAAATCATCAAAAGTGTTGTCCAATTTATATCAAAAATAAACTTGAAGAAATACTCCGGAAAATATTAAAACCATTTTAAATCATTTAGGAGTATTTGGACAACCTTTAAAAACATTGTTTTGGTATAAAAACAAAATCATCAAAATCATGATAAAATCATTTATCAAACAATGTGTCACCCTTGGATTGGTGGCTAACCCTACTGCCATCATAACTCTATAGTACCTCTAGTTACTTTTTCGTAGGTCTACCTGCCTTTTATTTACTTCTCTGCAGGTCTACCGTACTTTATAGTTACTTCTCGGCAGGTCGACCTACCTATAGCCGGCCTAGAGGTGGGTCTAAGCTAGCTATCAATATTTGCCATGTCATAAAATATCTTTCACATTTAATGTTGTTGGAAATATTTAATTTGGACTTACATATGTTAATTAAATGTGCATAGCGTTCTTACGGTTTAATCCAATTAAAGTGATCTTATAAGGTTTTAATTTTGGATTAAAAGGGTATCAAATTGTTATGAGATTAAATGTGTAGATACTATTAGGAGATTTTCTATTTGTTGAGGGACCAAATAGAAAATAAAGGGGATACTTGGTCCCCGGGCGACGATTCTGAAATAAGAGAAACGTTCGTTCTCCTTTAACAGTACGTAATACAAGAACTTTATAGAACTCTCAAGAAGAACCGCTTGTCTAGAAGACCAAAATCAGATTTCAAAACCAGATCCAGATTTCTCACAAACCCTAATGGATTTAGGTACGCTTCTGTGTTTAAGATTAATTCTTCGTGTTCTCGGATTATTATGGTAGATCTATTGAAACATGCTTTTATATGGATTTCGTGAATTAAAGCATGCCTTTTTGTGATTTCGATTTCTAACAAATGCTTTATAAATTTTTCCATCTTTATCCTTTATGTCCCGTTAGAGTGTCTTTCGCATGTAATATGATGCAGGTCAGTACCTGGAGCTCGGACCAGAGATATAGGTCTAACCATAGAATTAGGTCGGACCATAGATGTAGGTCGAACCATAGAGGTAGGTCTAACCATATAGGTAGAACGAACCATAAAGGTAGGCCTAACCATACAAGTAGGTCGGACCATAGAGGCAGTTTTAACGTATAGGTAGGTCAGACCATTAAGATAGATCTAATCGTATAGGTAGGTCAGACTATAAAGGTAGATCTAACCATAGGTCTGTTTCTAATCAACACACGCTATTTTAATTCACCGAGAGCCATGCGGTCGATCACATCTAGCTTTACCCTACTCCATCAACGCTCCAACCTCTTAAAGATGATAGTCAAGAATTTAGTAGATCTTACTCATAAATGAGACTGGATCAACTACTACCCCCACGCTATCATACTAGATCTGCATATTTCTCTGGTGAAGTGCAAAACCAACCGTTCTACACCTCGAACCAGCCCTACTAGCACATCAGGATTTGTCAGATCACCTCATCTCGAATTTCAAATTCCCTAGAGACTCAAGTTAGTTAGAACTCAGCTCTACCCCTTAGAGTTTAATAATTTTCACTCAAAGTTGAATTTCGAAAACTCGAACCTTACAGATGAGCTGACAAGGGCGGGGTAGGTCTTTAAAAGGAAGAGAAAAGGAATAAATCTCACTAATTGAGACCGAAATGCCTATGCAACATTCCAAGCAAGAAATGAATTTCCAAGGGAATGAAAGGAAGATCTAATGTAAATATATTAACGGGAATGAAAGGAAAATCTAGCTGGGAAAGTAATTTACTAACAGATGGTGAATAAACAGATGACAAGACAAGACCCATTTTCTATTCCCCAATCGATTACCTTATTGCGCAAGCATTTCATTCCTGAATGAACTCTGAAACTAAATTTCCAAGGGTGTCTAGGGTAGCTAACTTAGTTGAACTCCTTAGAGTTTGGTAGTTTGGGTTGAATTTCAAATTCTTCCCAAGGGACATAAGGTAGAACTCATCTCGACTCCTTAAGGTTTGATAGTACCTAAGGTAGAGCTCAACTTGACTCCTTAGAGTTTGATAATACCTAAGGTAGGAGCTTAGCTCGACTCCTTAGAGTTTGACAGTTTAGCAAGGGGTTGAGTTTCAAATTCTTCCTAATGGACCTAAAGTAGAGTTTAGCTTGACTCCTTAGGGTTTGATAGTACCTAAGGTAGAGCTCAGCTCGACTCCTTAGGGTTTTATAGTACCTAAGGTAGGATCTCGGATTGACTCCTTAAGGTTTGATAGTTCACATAGAAGTTGAATTTCAAATTCTTCCCAATGGACCTAAGGTAGAGCTCAACTCGACTCTTTAGGGTCTGATAGTACCTAATGTAAGTCCAAGCGGCTACGATAATCTAGAGGGGGGTGAATAGATTATCTCCATCTTTTCAATTTCGCCCTCTTTTTCGAACCAAATGCTCAAACACAATAATAAAGGTGCGGAATGTAAACAACACACGTCGATTTATAGAGGTTCAACCCACCTAGGGCCTAATCCTCTACCACCCCAAAGATATCCGGATGGATTTCAAAAAGAAAAAGATTTTATTAATTTACCACAAATTAATACAACACCAACTTACAACAACACCTTTAAGAGCACCACACTCTTCTTCAACACCACCTTTGAGATTACCACAATCTCTTCTTGAAGATTACCACAATCTCCAACGGCACCTTGTGAAGATTACCACAATCTTCAACCTTGAAGAATACCAAATTCTTCAACACCTCAACAAGAAGATTACCACAATCTTCTCACACCTAACACCTAGATCACCCAAGTGTGTTCTTACCACAAGAACACTCACAAGGATATCTTGTGTTGAATGATAACCCAAAAATTCAAGATTACAACTCGATAATGAATTATACAATTGAGTGCAAGTGTAATCAAGAATAGCCTAGACCTCAAGGATGTGAAAGTGAATAGCTAGGCAAATTACAACAAGAAATAAGACAATGAAAGAACAAATGTATTCTTGAGTGTATCTTGTTGTGTTGTAGTTTTCTCTCTTATCTTGTTGCTTCAATTCTTCATCTATTTATAGAAGATGTCTTGGACATGATAGGCTCCTCCTAGGAGATTGAAATCTGTAAAAAATTGCAAGACAAATGAAGAAAAGAGCTGTTAGAAATGAATCCCACAAATTAAGGAAAAGATGTCTGTTGCACAACGGTTATATTTTTGCTGTCAAACTTCAGGGCGACCGGTCGCGCACAAATAGACGTTTGAAAATGAGAAAACACATTTACACAGGGCGACCGGTCGATGGGGGGTCCGACCGGTCGACCCTATGTCCAGCCGGTCGAACAAAACCCAAAAACGAGTCCAGGAGGTTCTGTTTCAGAAATTGCTCCCAGGCACCGGTCGACCCCGTCGACCGGTCGACGCCCCGGTCGACCATACCGGTCTACCACCCTGTTGACCGGTCTACCAGCCTTTTTTCAGCAAATGGCTTATACAGTGTTTTTCACAACTTTCAGGTACGGGATGCCCTATAGGGCGACCGTTTGGCCACAAAACAAAAATGTTGTCCAATTTTATATCGAAAATAAACTTCAATAAATACTCCGAAAAATAGTAAAAACATTTTAGACCGATCGGGAGTATTAGGACAACATTTAGAAACATTGTTTTGGTGTAAAAATACATTAACAAAAAATCATTAAAAGCGTTGTCCAATTTAGTTGAAAATAAACTTGAAGAAATACTCCGGGAAATATTAAAACCATTTTAAATCATTTAGGAGTATTTGGACAACCTTTAAAAATATTGTTTTGGTGTAAAAACAACATCATCAAAATCATGATAAAACCATTTATCAAACAATCTCCCCCTTTTTGATGATTACAAACCAAAACAATTCAACAAGGCCGATTTTGAAAACAAAACAATTTTGAGAGGCTATTTTGAAAACAAAACAAGTTTTCCGGTCAAAAATAAATATCCGTTGAGAGCGACAACATTCCGCGCAATATAAACACAAGGATGGGAGTAGAGATATTCAAGCACATATAGCAAAAGCTCCCCCTATCAACATGCACAACAAGAGTAATATGGAAGCAACGTCAACATAAGCTAAAATCTTAGCTTTTCGATATTGAGCTTAAGTATCAAAAACTTAAAAGCTCCCCTCACAAAGATACATCATTAGAACCGTATATAAGTCCATACTACAACCAATGGACCATGATTCATACATAACCATAATGCACCAAGTGGACTAAATATGATCCACAACTTATGGCTTTATGAAGCCATAGCTTATAGCTTCTTTTCGTGACGCTTATCTTAGCTTCTTTGAGCTAAAGAGCTTATAACCTGTTTCTCCCCCTTTGGAATCATCAAAAAGAATGTTAGCAAGATAAATACATCATATATTCATATCAAAGTGCGCAACTAAACCGATGTATCGAGCTATTTGAACATTGAAGCTTATAAACCAAATAGGAGGGAAAAGTCAAATCATACGACTTGTAGAGGTTTATGAAAACTTATTTGATAAGCAAGACATGATCTCTATAAATGTATAAGACTTTTGAAATCGAGAGAATCATGTAGGTGATGAATTTTTCATTGAAACACTTTATCGAACACTTGGCGAGCATCAAAAATTGAAAAGAATATATATAGCCCTTGTAAATGAAATCAAGCCAAGTTTTTCATCACCAAATGCAATTTAATAAATATCATTCATCAACAATCAATAAGCTCATCACAAACATATACTAATTTCATCAAGATAGTACATATAGGTCAAGTTCTCAAGGGTTCAACCCAATTGAGTAGAATTCTTACCATTTGATCGGTAAAGACGAGCAATGATGATGATAGTCGAGATAGATAATCCCCAAAATATATAATTCATGCATCAAAACTCATTTGAAGTGAATTGTGTGTGAAATTTGCAAAGGGACGAAAAATGAACCAAAAGCCACAAATGCTAAGTCCGAAAAACAAACCATTTTTAACCAAAAAATCCTTAGGGCGACCGGTCATGGGCAAGAGCGACGGTCGACGGCATGGGCGACCGGTCGGCCTTGCTCCATCACCAACCATTGTTTGAGTTCTGTCTCAAAATTCAAGTTTGATCCAAAAATCCAATTTTTCGCCTAGGTTTTAAAAACGTGCAAAATGCAAACGTAGACCTCATTCAATATACATTATGTCATGATCAAGCTCAAAATGAGGTAAAATACTCGACGGTGAGTGATTAAAAAGTCCGCGAGTTATCCTTGAGACGGAATTAAACACATCTCAAGTTTTTTGTTAAAACATGTTATCCCTTAACAATTATATCGAATCTCAATATGTTTAGTTCGATTATGACGAACCATAGTTTGAATAATTTTGACCGGACTTGTTATCCCGAAAAATAAGAACGTTTTAAAGCTTTGGATACAACAAGTCATAAGAAGAAGTGCCTTTCAAATATTTAAAAATTTCTTTTAACGGCACTTTAATGAGATTCGTTGGGATAGTTTTTGAAGTCGAGCATATAGACATAAGGAATATGGAATGTCGAGTCTATGGAAATAATACAAGAAAATATACCTCGAATTTGTTTGTCGGCCGATATGCCTTTCTCAATCTTTGTCAATCTTTAGCCATAGAGGTTGAGATGGTTCTTCTTTCTTCAATGCTTAACTCCTTCAAGAGTTCTTTTTGAAATATAACCATCTTCTTGGCATTGAATAATTTGTAGTCCAAGCAAGAAATTGAGCTCCCCCATCATGCTCATCTTAAGCTCACCTAGTATCAACTTAGAAAAACATATCTTCTTCTTGAAAATACCTTCGAACTACTAACCTCGCCTTAGTTCGACCAATGTTGCCTTGGTCATCGAGTTTGTTCCGGAATACCCTTTTTATCTTCTTCATCACTATCATCATAGGGCATCCAATTGATTTAAGGTGTTCATAATAGAACATTTACATCCAAATATTTTGAGGTAACTAATATTTGGAGTACTCCATTTCTCATCTACACAACTTAACAAACTCATTAACGGCATCGCTTATATAATCAAGAATAACAATAGCCCAAGTGTAAAAACATGTCTCAATCATCAATCACAAAATATCTTGCAAAAGAGCATAGTAGTAAGAGACACTATATATATAGACCATGAAGCAAGAAACACATACTATGCATTTATAAGATCATCAAGAGTCTAATAAATCATGCAAGTTCAAATAAGCTTAAGAAAGCTACAAAAGGTCTCTTTTGAAATTTGAAAATCCGATAGCATATAATTGAGACCTCATTTAAAAGAAGTATTTGAACAAAAGTTGACAAAGCAAATATGTGCAATCAAATATCGAATAGTGCCTTTCAAAAAATCTAAAAATCCTCTTAATGGCACTTGTATGAAATACTATAAAAAAACAAGCACGTGGGCATATGGCAATACATATATCGAGTCTATAAGAGTAAAAGTAACACAAGTAAACGTACCTCGATAATTTATGCCTTTCTTGACAAAATGGCCATTTGTGAAAATATGTAAATCCTACACAATTCAATTACGCCATTTCCATGGGTTTTCCCATTGTTGATGATATTTTCCCTTTTGAAAATCTTCATGTTGATGGTAATCTCTCCAATTACTCCATCTCCAAAATTTTTGTCCTTCCCATTGTTGATAGTCTCTTCTTCTTTGAAAATCATCTTGTTGATGATGTCTTTGCCATTTCCATGGATTGTATTCTTCCCATTTTTGATTATATCCTCTTCTTGGAAATTGGCTTTGTTGAAAATAGTTTCTCCTTCTTTGATCAAATGAATCGGTCATTTGATGTCTTCTTGGCGGTATGAATTTTCTTCGATCATTATTTTGCCGAGTACCTAATATGACATTATTTTGTGGTACCCTCATGTGTTTGGGTCCTTTGGGATTAGTCTTGAGACTTTTAGGTCTCCAACAATAATTAGAGCTATTTCTAGCTCAACAAGAATTAGCCGTATGACCCTTTTTACCGCAATAAAAACAAGTAATAATTCTAGGAGCATAATGGCCAATATGCATAGTGACTTGATCCTTTTTCATATGATTAACAACATTAGGCTTATGATCAAGTCCTTTATCACAATTATGAATATCAACAATATTAGACATTTTATTGGTACTCATGTTTGATTTTGATAAATCATTTTTCAAGCAATTAATATCCTCAACAAGAGTACTATTTTCTTTTTCAAGGTTTCTAACCTTATCAAGAGTGGTAGTATGAGCACATGATAGTGATTCATAGGAAGTGAATAAACTATCCTTATCATTTTTCAAAACATTGAATTCCTTTTTCAAATTTTTGTACTTAACAAGCAAGCTTTGGAATTCATCTTGAAGATCATCAAAATCATTTTGCAAATCACTATAATCATTTTGAATAACAATATCATAGGAAGTAGAGAGTTTAAGACATACCTCGTTTTCTTCTTTGATGCCCATAAGACAATGTTCAACTTCTTCATAGTTGGAAGTTGTAAGAGGCTTGTTCCTTAGATTTGACATTCTATCCCTTTGAGAAGTAGATGCTTTTGTTTGACTCCTTTCATTTGCAAATACTCCATAGATGGCTTCTAATTTTTGCCATACTTCATGTGCCGATCGAATTCCTACAATATGTTCATATTCCAAATTAGTAAATGAACAATACAAAATATTTAGAGCCTTACCGTTTAAGGAGATGGTTTTCTTCTCTTCATCATTTAGCTCTTTGAGGCCTTTGGAGGTGTGTGGTGTGTCTTTCATCGGAATGGATTCTCCATTTATGACGGTGTTCCAAATTTCAAACCCGCAACCTTGTAAATAGTATTCCATTCTTTCTTTCCAAAATATAAAATTTTTGGAATCAAACCGAGGTGGCTTGGTGGTGGAGGTGCCGGAAAGATGAGCTTCGTTCGTAGCCAACGATCGTTTCTCTTCACTCGCGATGTGAAACGAGCTTGCCAAAGAGTTTGGATCTGATACCACTTGTAAGTCCAAGCGGCTACGATAATCTAGAGGGGGGTGAATAGATTATCTCCATCTTTTCAATTTCGCCCTCTTTTTCGAACCAAATGCTCAAACACAATAATAAAGGTGCGGAATGTAAACAACACACGTCGATTTATAGAGGTTCAACCCACCTAGGGCCTAATCCTCTACCACCCCAAAGATATCCGGATGGATTTCAAAAAGAAAAAGATTTTATTAATTTACCACAAATTAATACAACACCAACTTACAACAACACCTTGAAGAGCACCACACTCTTCTTCAACACCACCTTTGAGATTACCACAATCTCTTCTTGAAGATTACCACAATCTCCAACGGCACCTTGTGAAGATTACCACAATCTTCAACCTTGAAGAATACCAAATTCTTCAACACCTCAACAAGAAGATTACCACAATCTTCTCACACCTAACACCTAGATCACCCAAATGTGTTCTTACCACAAGAACACTCACAAGGATATCTTGTGTTGAATGATAACCAAAAAATTCAAGATTACAACTCGATAATGAATTATACAATTGAGTGCAAGTGTAATCAAGAATAGCCTAGACCTCAAGGATGTGAAAGTGAATAGCTAGGCAAATTACAACAAGAAATACGACAATGAAAGAACAAGTGTATTCTTGAGTGTATCTTGTTGTGTTGTAGTTTTCTCTCTTATCTTGTTGCTTCAATTCTTCATCTATTTATAGAAGATGTCTTGGACATGATAGGCTCCTCCTAGGAGATTGAAATCTGTAAAAAATTGCAAGACAAATGAAGAAAAGAGCTGTTAGAAATCAATCCCACAAATTAAGGAAAAGATGTCTGCTGCGCACAACTTACATTTTTGTCAAACTTGACGACGGCCGCGCATAAATAGACGTTTGAAAATGAGAAAATACATTTACAGGCGTGATGACGGTCAAGCAAGACAAAATAGACGTTTGAAAATGAGAAAACACATTTACACAGGCGGCTACGGTCGATGGGGGTCCGACGGTCGACCCTATGTCCAAATGGTCGAACAAAACCCAAAAACGAGTCTAGGAGGTTCTGTTTGAAATTGCTCCTGTGCACCGGTCGACCCGGTCGACCGGTCGACGCCTGATCGACCATACCGGTCTACCACCCACTGTTGGCCGGTCTACCGGCCTTTTTTTCAAAGAAATGGCTTATACACTGCTTTTTCACAACTTTCAGTACGGGATGCCCTATAGGGGACCGTTGGCCCTGAAAACAAAAATGTTGTCCAATTTTATATCGAAAATAAACTTCAATAAATACTCCGAAAATAGTAAAAACATTTTAGACCGATCGGGAGTATTAGGACAACATTTAGAAACATTGTTTTGGTGTAAAAATACATTAACAAAAAATCATTAAAAGCGTTGTCCAATTTAGTTGAAAATAAACTTGAAGAAATACTACGGGAAATATTAAAACCATTTTAAATCATTTAGGAGTATTTGGACAACCTTTAAAAACATTGTTTTGGTGTAAAAACAATATCATCAAAATCATGATAAAACCATTTATCAAACACCTAAGGTAGAGCTCATCTCGATTCCTTAGGGTCTGAGGCAATGGGGTAGGTTTAGGATGGGTTTGGCTAAACTCGGGACCCATCCCGCCAAGAAAATATTGGACCTAGCACCCGCCCGCCTTAGACTCCGCCCGCCCGCCCCGCCTCTTGGACTGGGACCCGACGGGTTGAACCCGCCAGACCTACTATAATTTGTTTTTGGCTGAGTAGAGTTGCTTAAGAGGCATGCCTCTAGCTTTGCGTGAATAAATTCTTCCCGTACAAATTATCATGAAAACAATTACATAGGATCCAAAGGATAAATGATGGCTAAAGATACTAAAGCTCCAAACAAAAACTAATAAGCAAGAATCGATTAATTTAAAACAATCAAATAATCAAGCAAAGGGGCTAAAGGAAATTTAGAGCAATAAAAAATTAGCAAGAATCAATAATTTAGAGAGACCATCTTACTAGATTGGAGATGGCCACCGAGTGGAATCTCTTCGACGAGAGTTTAAAGGCGAAATGATAGAGAGTGTTGTCTGAAGTCACATAGAGACAATGAGATTTCTCTTGTAATTGTAATTGAAAATGTAAAAGTTAAAATCCTAGTTGATTTGTGAATAGGGGAGTAAATATATATTTAATAAAAATAATTTTTATATAAATGCATATATATCTAATTGGGAACAAGGTTCATATGCAAATGGAGGATGAAAAGGTGGAAGTGGCCAGCCTGAATTGGGCCAAAAGTCATCAATGAAGGTATGTGTGAATTGTAGAGGTTTAGGAGGACCCTCTACGCTTCCTAGTCAAGGAGTCTCTCAAACTCCTTCTCCTAAACCTTGTGTTCTTGTGTGAAAAGAAAAAAATGAAGGCTTTTATTAGTACGGTTTATAAGAGGTTGAATCTGGAGGAAAGATGGCAATGTTTGAACCCTTTAGGCGAAAGTGGTGGGCTTTTTGTGTGTTGGTCTGCAAAAATCAAGACTATCATCCTGAATTTCTCATATTTCTGTGTTGAAGTCAACTTTCAGATGAATGCGGGCTCTAACAATTTTTGGGCCATTTTTGTGTATGCTAGTACGAATATGAACTTAATAAGACTTCAGTGGGATTTTCTTGAAAAAAGGCTAAGGATAATTAGGGATCTAATTGGTTTATGGGAGGAGATTTAAATGATTTGGTTGAGGCTAGAGAGAAAATCTGAGGGAATAGAATAAGTGTGGCTAGTCTTGCTGATTTTAGAAAATTTGTTGATAACAAAAGAATGGGCGAAATTCCTTTTACTGGACACCCGTTTACTTGGGCTAACAATAGGGAGGGTAAGGGATTTATGGAGGAAAGATTGGACAGGATGTTTGGCTCTCCCCAGCTTGGGACTAGCCCATAGGCCGATTTCTCCTACGCGGACTAGGCTTATTTCTTCTACACGGCCCACAAAGCCCATCTCCCAGGTATAAAATGGTCTCTCCTATTCATTTGTAATTAGATTCTCATAATGTATATCATAAGTCATAACTCTCCTACGCATTTACTTCAGTATTAAATTAATGTCTTAATTATTCTCTCAATCACCAAGCTGAATTGAGCATCGAAGGGGCCTCCATGGGCAATCCCCAGGGACCCCCCTAACGTTTACGTATGTGTGCAGACAAGTTTCTAATTGAAGAATTTTCAGCTTCCGAAGAAGAATACTTGAAGACTTCCCCTTGGGAAGAAGGATTTTATTAGCACCATTGATTCTCGGGTGATCTGCCCTAAAAAGAAGCATTATTTTGGCGTCGTATGTGGGAACAACAAAAGCACACAGAGAAGCAGATTCGAACTCAAGCGCGTGGATCCAAATCCCAAGTTGCAGGCCCTAGGGCCAGAGACTAGCAACAGTAAAAGCCATCAAGAAGGCGGGAGGCCAGCTACCTCTCCACCGGAAGGATGTTGCCTCCCTCACAAGAAGAAGAGGCACCGCTACCTCCATCCGGAGGAGCTCTGCCCATTGAAGAAATTTACCTGCCCATTGGAAGGACGTCACATCTCCTATGGGAGGGAAGGATGTTGCCACCGCTGCGCGGAAGAGGGGTTTGCTCCCTAAAGAAGTTCACCTGACCCGGGATGCCTTCCAAGCTCTGATGGATGAATCTCCTCAGAATGCTTTGAAGCATTAAGCTGTGGCTGAAGCCGCGGGGAGACCGCCTCAGGCTCCGCCCACAACTAAAGATCGGACTTGGAAGGTCAAGGAAGAAGAAAAGAAGAATGCGGCGAGAATCATGAAAAGCCACCACTAGCTGAAGAATCCCAAGATGTTGGTTGTGGAGCCAGGAATCAGCAAGAAGAACTATCACATTGAAGATGAGAGGCCAGCCCCCTTCTTCGGGAGGGGCATCGTCTTTACCGCAACCAAGAAGGGCGTCGCCTCCTCCTAGGAGGCTCCGCCTGATGAAGAAGTTTGATTAACGCGAAAAGCCCTGCTCGAAGAAGCTGCCCGAGCTGCTTCAAGGAATCATGTTGCGACGGAAGCTACGGGAAGACCTCCCTCAAGCTCCGCCAGATGTTGAAGACCCTAGCCTTAGGGAAGAAGATGAAACAAAGAAATGACTTAGAGAAAATCAACGAGACCAGCATGCTCCCACTGAAAAAGAAGCTGGAAATGGAGCCTAACACTCCCAAGTCCCCACTTACAAGCTCGTAGAAGAGTCGCAGGTGGTAAAACAACAGCCAAGCTAACTCACGGGCCATCGCTATAGGGAGGAAGTTCACTGTCCCCTGTCATTCGGGCCAATCCATTACCATCGGGCATCAAGATCTCCAGTCTCCCGGAGTGTTGAAACCAGAGGTCCACCAAGAGCACATAAACAACCTCCATGCAAAGACGAAACTCTACAGCATGATGGACGCTTCCAATTATAAAGTGTCCGCATAACACTGACCAAGCGCCACTAACTTGGCTGATTAGCTCCCAGTTAGATCAATCACTGAGATGGACAAACTCACTACTGCCTTCGCACAACGATTCTCCATCAGAAGGAAGTATTCAGAGACCATGACTCATTTTTTCCAAGTAAAACAACCGGAATGAGAGTTACTACAAGACTTAATGAAGTGATTCGTGGAATCCGCAGGCTCCAAAGATGGGAACACCAAGCAAGAAGAAAGGTTGTTGAGAAGACATGAGGATAGACCCCTCCTTCCGGAGGGGCGCCATTCAACGACTCATAGAGCTGAATGAGGCGCCCTTGCCCGGCTAAAGGGGACGCCCTTGCCTGGCCAAAAGGGCACCTTCTGCAATTTCTTCTCCTGTAGGGCTCTGCTCACCAAATAAGTCCACTAGACCCTGGAAGCTCTCCAGCTCAATGAAGATGCCTGAAATGTTTTAAGACATTAATGATCCCATAGGTGCATGAGGATATCCTCGAGCTCCGCCAGCTGCATAAAGATCCCTTGTAAGGGCACCCTGCCATTGTAGACCGCATCAGCTGCATGAAGAATGACCCTCGCTCGACTAGAAAGAAAGAGAGGAACAATGAACTGGAAAGCAACCATACACTGAAGAAGCCATCACATGATGGAGGACAAACAAACCTTGAAGTCTAGAAAAGACAGGCACAAACTCCCCTAGGCGCTCGGGCTGAAGATTCAAGAGCCATCCAGACTAGTCAAGCTATCTCTGGAACAAGTAACCATTTACATTAATATAGAACTCCCTAGACAACCTGTCAATGAACCATCCTTAGCTGGAGGGAACTCCGTAAAATCTCCATTAATTAGAGAGGTACGCCTCAGCACGAAAGGAAAAAGAAATGCTCAACTCATTAGAGAAGACGAAGACTCCATAAATGAAGAAAACTGAACCATGAAGGAATCAGCCCGAGGACCCATCACACATGGAACAATAAGCAGCATCATTTCGCGTTCTTACACGTGAATGCGAGGGGAAGCGTCGCTTGACATCTTCTCTAGACAAGGAACTCTCTCAAATTTCCTTTAATCTCTCAAGTTTCTACTCAAGCCGCTCACGAGAAATGGATGCAGGCCCTGAGTACACTCAGGAGAGCCAAGCACAGTCTAAAGTCCCAAGCCTCCGAAAGTGGAAGCACAATTCATTCAGCTACAATAGTGAAGCTACTCCCTAGAGACGACAACACTTCACATACTTTGAAGAGAAATAGAGAAAAATATTCTCAGTTAATACTTGGACCATAATCCTCCAACTAAGCTCATATCAAGAGAGACTACCATATTGTGGAGTTATTAATATCATTCGAAAGTCCGGATACCATGAAGTACAAACATACTACCATGAAGCCAACATGAGCACCATTCCCAAGAAGAGGACACCAAACTCCAACATAGAAAAGAAGGTGCCCGCAATATTTAGAACACAAGACTCAGGAAGACCAAGTCTGAACCAACCAAGGGCTCTCTCACCCGCGATTCTACTGAAGGTTGAGTTCCTAACAAACACAATAGTTGAGGAGCCGCTTGCAAAACCCGAGCGAAGCAATACCCCACCTAAATTTGGGCGCCCGACCTGGACCGCCCATAGAAGCTACATGACAATACTAAAGAATTCAAAATCTTGAACAGAAAGTTTATCCAAATCATTCAAAACAAACTTCGCTAAAGTTCCACGTAGGCACAAATTGTGCATCAAAGGAAGAATATTCATATAATTGGAACCATCAGCATAACCTCTAAAAGCCTGAAGAGATATGGAAGAAAGACAATGATCAAACCCAACAACTTTAGGAGCCGCGGATCTCGCCAGCTCCCACAAACCTTATTACTCCTCAAGCAATGGTTCGCGTCCACACGCGCAATATTCTCAACAAATCCCCTCTAGCTCTCCCAGAGGAGAAAAGCTCCCTCATGGGAAAGTCCTCATAAATTCCCTTCCTCACAAACATAAGTCACAAAATGTGCAGCCAAAAGAGAGCGAAAAATGCTAACACCTGCATTGAAGGAATGAATATGCGGGTAGAAGATTAATAAAAAGAAGAACTCCAGCAAGAAAACACAATGCTCCGAGAAGGCGTCCCTTCTGGCACATGGGAGCACGCTTCTGGAGCTCATGAAGGGCGCCCCCTCCAGGCCACGGGAAAATTCACCCTGAGCTCTGGAAGAGTGCCCTATGCTTTTGTAAGAACATTTCTGGCCACTTCGGGAAAAGTAATTTCCTCCCAAAGGGAAGGATTCATCTCCACACAAAGTGCAAACAAATCCCTACAGACAATGAGTCATATTTCTTGGACAAGTCATAAGAACATGAGAGGTCGCCCAAAGTGAGGTAGTTTCACGTTATCCAGCGCCCCTCATTAAAACCCATAGTAAGGTAGTTCAACGTTATCCACGGTTCCCGGAGGTAGCTTCGCGCTATCCAAGGTCGCTAATTAAAACCCATAACGAGGTAGCTTAATGCTATCCGGAGTTCCCGAGGGTTGCCCATAGTGAGGTAGCTTCACGCTATCCAGGGCCCCTCATTAAAACCCATAGTGAGGTAGCTTAACGCTATCCAGGGTTCCCGGGGGTTGGTCATAGTGAGGTAGCTTCACGCTATCCAGGGCCCCTCATTAGGAACCTGGATGGGAAGGGCCTCCTCATAGGGAAGTCCTACTAAAAATTTCCTCCTCCGGCCAAGAGGCCGGAGGAAGGGGCCTCCTCACAAGGATCCCCGTAAATTCTTCTCCACAGTGAAAATGTGCAAGAAAAAGAAGGAGAAAATGCTAATACATGTGGGGAAGAGATACAAATGATAAAGCAAATGATTATGGAGGAAGCTCTAGAAGGGCGCCCCCTCGGGTCTCCGGAAGGGCGCCCCATGAGCTCCATAAGGGCGCCCCTTCCGGTCTCCGAAAGGGTTCCTAGAAATTCTTCTCTGCTACAAAAATGTGTAAGAAAAAGAGGACAAAAATGCTAACACATGGGGGAAATATCAACTTGGAGAAAGCGCCGAGAAGGATGCACCATCCGAGCTCCAAAAGGTGCTCCTCCGAGCTCCAAAAGGGATGAATCAACAAATTGGAGAAAGCTCCGAGGGGGTGCTCCTCCGAGCTCGAGAAGGGATAATTAAAACACAAATATAACATAAATGCAAAATAAATATCATCGACTTCACAAGGATAAGAAACATCTCAAGAAGAAAAAAAGAAAGCAAAAATATTCAAGTACATAAAGCAAGCCCTAAACAGGTGGGGCGAGAATCAAAGGCCATCTGGGCCAAAATATAGCTATCACTACTCAAGCGGGGAGCTCCATCTCCTCAAGAAAGATAAGTCCCTCGGGGCTCATCTCCTGAAGAATTAAAGCTTCTTTCCTAAGGGAATGATTCGTCTTTACAAAATATGAACAAGTCCCTATGGACCAGGAATCAGAAGTTAAATCCCAGAGAAGACGGGGGAACACGGAAATAAAGAAGGCCAAAATCCAAAATCTAGCTCGAAATAGAGAAAAATATTCCGAAAAGACAAAGAAAATGCAAGGAATGAAGGACTGGCGGAGCTTAGGCCACCCCCGGGAGGGCGCCCTCCTCTGCAAGGGTCACCCCTAGGCGCCCTTGCCCACTCCAGGGGCCCTGGATCAATCCCTTCTCCACCATTCGAACTCTCATCTCTCTCCTCACTTGGTGCATTACACTCATCACTCCAACTCTCATTTCAACTTTCTAGAAAAATTTCTAAGTCTTCTATAAAGCAAAAAAATCAAAGTTAAAGAGTGGAGAGAGAAATGTTACCTTTGGAAGACATGGTCAAATGCTCTCCTTCCAAGTGTCCTTATGCAAAAGTGGTTAAAGATTCTCCAAGGGCAAGACAAGCCAGACATGGTACCAGTTTAGCTCTCGCATTGCTTCATCCTCAGCAGCACCGGAGCTGGGAGCCTAATGTTGGGGCAAAAACGATATTTAATATTTAATATATAATTCAGACTATATATTAATTTAATATTAATTGTCCAATGGGCTCTTAATAAAATAACCCGCCCGACTGATTTCTCCTACGCGCACTGATCCATAGGCCGATTTCTCATACACGACCCACAGGCCCATCTCCTAGGTATAAAAAAAATGTCTCTCTTATTCACTTGTAAGTAGATTCTCATATTCTATATCATAACTCTCCTACGCATTTAATTCAGTATTCAACTATTGTCTTAATTATTCTCTCAATCACCAAGCTGACTTGAGCATCGGAGGGGCCTCCCTAGGCAACTCCAGGGACCCCCTAACGTCTACGTATGTGTGCAGGCAAGTTCTCAATTGAAGAATTTACAGCTTCCGGAGAAGAAGACTTGAAGACTTCCCCCTTGGGAATAATGATTTTATCAGCACCGTTGATTCAGAGTGATCTACCTTAAAAAGCAGTATCAACGGTCAAATGTCATATTTTTATTTATTTCTAGATATAACATGTATGTTTTAATAGTTTCTTTCTAATTCTCTTAAGGTATTTCTCTTTCTTTTTTAATTTGAGTGAGTGATTCCTACTTGTCTATGCACATGTCCAAAATATCTTAAGCGTATTTCTCTAATTTTCTCATCTATTGGTGTTACCCCCACTTTTTCCTAATATATTCATTTTTTTATTTTATCTAATCTAGTATATCTGCATATCCATCTTAGCATTCTTATTTCTGCTACCCTCGTTTTTTTTATGTTCATATTTAGTCGACCAACATTTTGCCCCATTGCATTGCAAGTCTTATAGTTGTTTTATAAATTTTTTTTTTCAATTTTAATGGTATATGATCATAAAGTATAAAAGATGCATTTCTCCATTAATTCCAATCTGCTTGGATCCAATGTCTAACATCTTTATTGATTTCTCTGTTCCCTTTAATAATAAATCCTAAGTATTTAAGTTTTCTTGTGACATTCAATCCACGATTACCAATTTTTATCTTTATCTCATTATTACTTTACTTTGCATGCATTTAGTTGTAACCCTACTTATGTTAAAACTTTTTGATTCTAATGCTTATGTCCAAGCTTCTAATTTGGTATTTACTCCTCTCGTCTCATTAATTAAAACTAAATCTTCAAGCATGCATTTGTGATTGATTCTTTGTTTGTAAATATTTAGTGATCTCATTAATTATTATGATAAAATGATATAAGATTAAATCTTATATCTTTATATGCATCTTTCATAACATCAATGTAAGCTACTTTTATTTCTCTTTTTTTCAATACCCGCCACATTATATCTCAATTGGCTCTATTTAATGCCTTTTCAAGGTTTAAATAAAACGAAAGAGGCTCCAAATCACCCATGGCCACATTTAATGTGCGGGTGTCACTATCCAGCTAACAGACGTACAAAGAATAAAATTTTCACCCTATACAGAAACTACCAACTTTTCAGCCAAGGCTACTTTTCAAGCAATCAAATTCCCAAAACTTGCATAAACCAATTGTGAATTTTGAAAAAAAAAAAAAAATTGTTATATTCAACCAGACAACCTTACCTCAGTATGTGTATCGAAATCAAAACTTTCTCTACTTGGCAAACCACAAAAACCCTTTTTTTTTTTCAGCCTCTTTCTTCTAGGCTAAGCAAAAATCTCTTATGGGACTGTGGGGATGGACAAAAGAAAAATGTCGACAAGGGAACTGATTTTATATATTACTTTTCGACAAATGATGACTCGGCAAGATCAATGGCACGAGCTAGAGCAGCGGCCTTGTTTTCGCACTCTCTCTGCTCATCAGCAGGATCACTGTCAGCGACTATACCGGCCCCTGCTTGGAGATGGGCAACCCAATCTCGGCGCTTCTCTCTATCCTTGTACGAGTACATGGTGTCATAACGCATGTTGGTTGGGAATACAATAGTTCTCAAAGCTAAAGCAATATCCATATCTCCAGTAAAGGAAATGCCGCCGAATCCACCACTGTATGGCCCACGTCTCGTGACTTCTAGTTCATCGATCAATTCCATGGCTTTCACCTGTATATTAGTAAAAAGAGGAACATTGTATTTGCACTCTTTACTGGACATAATAGCATGCAGGCTATTATATATATTTACCGTAGCTTGTAGGATTTACCGAGAAAAAGTGAAGTGGTGAGTATTCGTAAATGAAAAATGCATCAAATTTAGAATTGGCAATGAAGCTTCAATGATTCATGTTTTTAATCACAATAGGCATTTAGAGCACAAGGAAAATAGAGAATATCAGAAGTTCATAATCATTAAGATATCTCCAAGAAGAAAGCCAGAATTTTTTATCATGGGATCAAGGCCAAGGATTACGTGAACACAAAAGGCAAATGGAAGTACATTGGACAAGAGGTTATCTAGATTGTGGAGAAACTCTAACCACCATTTAAACCTAAAGCTTGTTCCAGAAAAAAAGAAGCAAAAATAGAGTGCATCGCCAGTTTAAAGCCAATGGTACAAATCAAAAATAAAATATTTTATCAACAAACTAGTGAAATTAAGTCATAGTGGAAGAGACTTTGAGGGTGTGTGGCTGAGCTTATAAGCTCTTCAAAACTCTTTTAAGATGTCTAAGAGCTTATAAGCTCTCTAAAGGTGTTTCGTAAATTTTTTACAAAAAATATCTTATAAGCTCCCAAAATAAGATATTAGGAGCTTATAAATTGTTTTTTTAAAAGGTGGGGAACCCCAAATTTTTTTAACAACTTCTTTTAGTTTTGACTAGTTTAATTACAAAATTGTCATTACTAACATCTTAAAATCTTAAAAGCTCTTTCATCTTTTTCTAATCCAAATACTTCAACAACTTATTTTCAAAATAAGACCTACCATCTTACAAGCTTATAAGATCTTTTAAATAAGCTCAGCCAAACAACCTCTTAGCCGAGATGGGAGAGTAGTATGTTTAGAATGGATGAGAAATAGCCTTCAGACTACAAAGTGGCATGCAATCTAATAAATTAAACGGACCACTCTATCAACGAGAACTCCAA
The DNA here is from genome assembly GCA_016081115.2 of Rehmannia glutinosa. Lineage (NCBI taxonomy): Eukaryota > Viridiplantae > Streptophyta > Magnoliopsida > Lamiales > Orobanchaceae > Rehmannia > Rehmannia glutinosa. The sequence goes on along the minus strand of JABTTQ020002761.1, from coordinate 120,147 downwards.
GTAATAATTAATTTCAGGTTCCACTTTTAAAAACATAATACAATAGTGGAAAAATCACAGACAAAAGAGCATGAATAAGCAAATCAGTGATGCTAAAGAAAGTTGATTGAACAACCTTTGGGGCTCCACTAACTGTTCCAACAGGCAATGCTGCACGTAAAGCATCCCAGCTGGTCAAGTTAGATGACAACTCACCAGTAACCTTCGAAATCAATATAAATCAACACAAAACAAGGAGAGATATTAAAAGATTAGCGGCAGTACATATTCTAGGCCAGATAAATAGTATTCTGAAAACAAATGATAAAATGAAGCAAAAATCAACTTTAAAATTTATGTGATGAATATGCATGAGCATCATCTTTTGAGCTTTTTAACATTGCTTTTGCTCAGTAAACTTTATTACCTTCCTGCCATAACCTGCGAGAGACTTTCAATAATTTTCAATCTATGTTAAAAGCTCAACTATCTCTTGTTTATCAAGAGTGCCCAAGACAAATCTTACACACGCATACACACATATATATATATATATATATATATATATATATATAAAAAGTTACTGACTGATAAGTATAATCTCCAGCAGAAGTACATACAGTGGAACTGATGTGCATGACATGGGAATATCGTTCGATATTCATGAGTTTCTCAACCTTCACCGAACCAGATTTCGACACCTGCATTGGCGAAAATAGCCTCCGTGAGTAATATACACTTTAATTTCAAAAATACAACTCCATATAAACCCAAGCATTTAATGAGCAAATTCAATATTGAATGTCTTCATGTACTTTCTTCCATTAAACCAATGGTAATCAGTTTGCTAAAATACATTTCCTTTACAGATCCTCTTTATCTACTAGCCAAGTGGAATTTGGTTGTGGTGCTTGATGTTCTGGTTGCAAATAAATTTATGAGAAAAACACACAGTATGTGATTTAAAAGTAATCTCTCCCCTAAGAGACCAAAATCCTGAGCTATGCTTCTAAATAGCCTGCCCACTCTCACAGAACAACATCATAGGTTGGCACCCATATTTATACACCATGCATATTGCCATCCTTGTCTCCTTAAGACCTAAAGCTTTGAACGTATTCCCATGCAATTTCTATTGAGATTTTACAGTGCAGTAAAAGAATGAGAAGGTGACTACGATAATCATCATCACAGTATATAAGAAGCCAAACACTCTTAGACTGGTACCACTCACAGTAAAGGTCCAAACTGTTGTCATCTAAACTAATTCCACTTTTTTGGACTGAACATTCTAAATGCATTATGACCCACCCTCGCCCCCTCTTCCCCGGAACCCCAACACACATCACAAAAAGAAAAGGGGAAAAAAGGAAAAAAAAATGAGGAAAAGAAAAACCTTTATGCCACACATCAAAGATTTGACACGCAACATCAATTGACACCATAAAGCTTCATAAACATACAACCGGTCACAAGGCAAATAGGCCATAGAGTTGATTAACTTGGACATCCAAAATTCTCTCTTTGATAGTTATTTGGAGAAACGTCACCACTGGGAATCGCAAAAATGATTTTACCCCAGCAAAATTATGTCAAATGGACATCAAGAACCTTACATTCTCTCTTCAAAAAATAGTCATGAGAGTTTTAAAAAGAATACTTCCAAGAGCATGTTTTCCCCCATCACTAACACCTCACTGCATACAAATTCCTAAATCACACAAAGGTAGGTCATTTAATATTGTAGAACAGAGGAGAGGAACCTTTCCAACATCATTTCTTCCCAAGTCAACAAGCATAATATGTTCTGCACACTGTTTCTCATCATGCAAAAGCTGATTTTCCAACATGTAATCTTCTTTGGGCGTTTTGCCTCTCCGGACAGTTCCAGCCAGAGGTCGATTGGTAATCTTATTCTGTCATTGAAGAAAAAGGAAAATACAAAAGGAAAAGAATAATGTCAACGCTAGTAAAACTAAGAAATAATATTAACAAGTCATCGAGAAGAATCATTTAATTAACAAAACCAAAGGCATTCTTATCCATGAAATAATAAGCATTTAGTCCAAGTTCATATATATATATGAGTGTGTGTGTGTGTGTGTGTTTATGCTTGTTTGTGTGTGTTTCGCAAAAGCAGTAAATTGAGATGTGACAAAGTCAAAAGGAAATCATAAACAGACAAATGCAGAACAATTTATAACCGAGTGTGGGCTGCATACTCCTCCCTCGAGCCTCTCACCTCCTTGGTTACAGTTTGATACATTACAAATCAAAGCCTTTCCATTTTAGACACCAATCACAATATCCACTGTTCAAAGTCTAACTGGAATGCACGCTACTTATCGAGTATTGAACAGCCAACAGAATTCCATTATGGTTTTGGCAGGACCCTTAGTAATGGAATTGGACTCACTGTCTTTTTGTATTCATTGACAATTGGATTCACGGTCTTTTTTCATTCATTGACAATTGGATTCACTGTCTTTTTGCATTCATAGACAAATATAAACTTACGCAGCAACGGAAAAGGATCTCCAACTTTCGGTTACTTCTGCTTCAGAAAATACTAGCTCGGTTCTCTGATTCTTCTGTGACATTTTACCATTTTAATTCATTTATGTTTAAAAGATGAGAAAACAAAGAACATTGTTCCCCTCTATTTCTCAATGTATGGACGTATTCTAGTGTCATAGAGGAGTCAAATGGACTGACTAATGGAGCAAAAAGGACGAAATGAAGACAAGTATTAATATAACAAATGAAATCAGCGGAAAACAAGAAATCCGATTTTTATGTCAAAGAAGATAAATCAGTCTTTGCTGAGCTGGCATCTTAGCAATCATTAGATAGAAAGAATACTTGCAATTATAACTAGAACAAGAGCATTTTAGTAATAATGACCTTTTTCTTAACACATTATGGTTCACTTAACCTCAAGAGCTCGAAGTGAAATTGACTTTTTGGGCCTCATGGCTGCATGGATGCTTAAAATAATTTTTGATCTTTTGAAATCCAAATATAACATACACATGGGCATATATCTTCATGCATGTATATATAAGGGGCTAGATATTATATTTCCTAGCGTATAAGTTTGTCAGAGAATAAAAAGGAAAAAGAAATCAGAGTGGGAAATACATTGAAAACGAAATCCAACACAATACATCAGTGCTGTGTCTCATTAAGAGGGCAGTACTTACCTTCTTAACTCGAGTAAGGATTTCAGGACTTGAAGCAACCAGGATACAGCCTCTTGCCTAATCACCAGTTATATATGTAGATGGTAAGAAATAAAGCCAAAAAAAAGCCCCTCGTAAATGAAAATTCAAGGAAGACTAAACGAACTTGTAAATAAGTCATATATGGACTTGGATTGACAATTCTTAATGCTCTGTACACTTCAAAGGGATCTGCAAAAGTGCGACGTTCAAAACGCTGGCTAAGCACAATTTGAAAGATATCCCCAGCTAGGATATGCTCCTTAGCTTGCAAAACTGCCTTCTGGTATTCTTCACTTGTCATGGTGGAATTGCTCAAAGAAGGACCAAAAAGGCTTGTGTATAATTTTATGGAACCCGCAGCAAGCTTAGGACTGCAATTAACAATCAAAAAACGGAAAATGGACGACAATAAAAGCCGAATATAGAAATTCAGATAAATAACTGAAGTGAATCACTTACGGCACTATATCATGCACTCTTGACACTAAAGCTTCTAATCTGTTCATCCCATCATCATAAGCCTCCTCAACAGAAGAAAACTGATCCAACCTGACCCAGTGTATCACATATGCTTTCTGAGAGAAAAGTACGTAATGACCAAACACTTAATAAACAGGACAATGAACTTCAAGTAGCAAGAATAACTAGCCTTAACGAAAGATTCTTTAAATTGTTAGGACATGATGCAAATAAATTTGATTCTAAAGGCAAATAGTTCTCATAAACTTACTGGCGAAACAAAAAATATTGGAAAATGTAAAATGAAAAAAACATTTGGCAAGATAAAAGTATTATAAGAGATGGCAAAGGATATGCAAAATACATGGTTCTCTTCACACTAGTTATATTTTCCATTTACCACGCCAAGAGTTTCATGAAGAGATTCTATCAAATGTAGGCAACAAATGAGAAAACAGATTAGTGCAACAGAATGCAGCCTATATGATATACAATTAGCTAAATCAGAGATAGCTTAGGATCTGAAAAACTCTTTGATGGTATGGGTATTTTATGACCAAAAATCAAAAGATAATTTCAAGAGAGCATGAATGAACCTTTTCCACATGATCAAACACAATTACATCATCATAAAGTCCCAGATGAATGTCAGGAAGGTTTCTGTCATCCTCAGGAGCTTTGGAGAATGGAAGCTTTTTCTGTTCTACATAACGCACTGTATCATATGAAAAGTAACCAACCCAACCACCTGTTTGGGAGTAAATATAATGTCAGCGAATTCTATGTGCTTCTCTAATCATAGCAAAAGTAGGATCAAGGAGAAACTCCAAGATCTTTACTTGCAGTAACATAAAAGATAACTAATTTCAAAAGATGAAGGCCATTTAAAAGACACCAGTACATCAAATGAATTGCGATCTCTATCATGTGTCAGACGATCAGAAAACTAAAATCCATAGTTGTTAAAGGCGCGCTCAAGGCCTTGCGCCTTTACAAGATTGAGGCGGGTAATGCTGGCCGGGCGGGCGCCTGCGCCGCGCCTCAGCCTGCCTCTGAGGCGCACCTCAGTGACAGCTTCTTTAAGAAGTTTAAAAACACTTTTGGTTGGCAAGAAAAGCGATTTTCACTATTTTCCATTGGGGCACTGGGACAGAGATAAACGAAGAAACAAAAAAAGAAAGAAGCATTGGTGTCTGGAGACAGAAACAGAAGAAAGGAAACAAAAAAAAGGGGCTAGGGTTTTTATAGATGTTAAATGGGCTTGGGTAGAACTCATCCCCAAGAGCTAGCTCAAAGGGAGAGGGTTTTACTTATTACAATAGAAAATCTTCAATTACTCTCTCATACTTGGACATCCTCTAACCAAACTTGAAGGGCAGTCAACCATCATGCTAATATGCTTGTTTTGAAACTTTTGTGTGTTTTAATTTGAGATTTGGTACTTCATTCGGTCACTTGAAGTGTGTTTTGATCAAGTTTATCGTGTATGCGAGACGCGCCTCGAGGCGCTACAGTGGCCTTTGCGCCTCACGCCCTTAACAACTATGTTAAAATCCCATATCCAAAGTAAGGGCACCATGGTTACAATGCTCTAAAAAAGGCAATTCACTAAAGGTGATGGAAGAAAAGAGTACATAAAACAATCACTTTTAAGAGAAATGTGATATACTGCACATCCAAGAGAAATAATAAGTTTGTATTACGAATACAATAAATCAGCACAAAGGTAAGCCTCAACTTGGGTGAAATATCAATTCATGACAAGAATGAGAAAGGCAATAAGATATGATATCAAAAGCATGATCCATCATCTTAATTGGTAAAAGCCAAGACTTATAGAATAATAGATTACAAAACATAGCATAATGCTAGTCAGGAAAATATCAGACTTCAATATATCAAGGTGAAATCAAATAAAAATGTATTAAAACTCGTTGTGTACAAAGTTTTTTTTACATTGCTTAGTAAGAATTCAATTTAGATCAAACTTGTGTCAAAATCTGAACCTATGGGCAACTGATATCATCATGGAAGATTAATAGCTAGCAGATAATTGCTTAGTGAAGCCACATAATACTCATTAATTTCAGAAGAATGCAATATCGAAGGCATATTGCTAATCTGCTTTTCGTGATCCTGAGGCCAGACGTTATCTCATTAATAGCTACTTTTCACATTTCAATTCTGACAATTAGGAGTTTCTTTCTACATATATATTATATACTACATACATACATATATATATTTATATAAACTGGTGCCTAATTTTTGTTCATATTACCACAAAATGCTTCGGGCAGCTCATCAATGCGTTGGGGTTTCCACTTCTCCATAATCCTGCGAGGAACAACCATGGGATCCTCCACAAACTCCTCCGTCCTCTGCCCCTCATGGTGATCAACTATGGTCACCATGTTCTGTTTTGCCACAATTTCCATTGTTGGCTGAGCTCCAATAACACTATATCGTCCCTAGGGAAATTGATTGGACATTAGCTAAAGCAACACACACAAAAAGGCAAAAAGAGAAACAAATTTAAATTAAAGGATTACCGTTCCAAATAATAACAACAGCACACAGAGTTAAGAAAGCCAACCAATGTAATATCTCTACAGCCGAAAGATTTCGTTTCTTGTTTTTTGATCATTATCCGTTGAGAAATTAAAGGATAACCAATAAAAATGGACTTGAATTAAAATGTGATGTGCAGTAATCAATTCTATTTGAACTTTGGGATCACAGAGATCAATTCGTTTTTATTGATTCAACCAAACATTTTGATAACAAATTCCTGATTATATCAGCTAAATCCTACCAACTGTGATCTATGCTAGCAACAAAGATTAATAACCTCAAACAACTCACAGATGCTTATCTTCCAGAACATCTCTATAACTTTGTATTTCCTAATTAAGACAACAAGAGGTAAGTTTAAAACAAATCTGCAAATTGGACAAAAGAAATCTTACGACACTGGAAGCTTTCAGACCGGGCTCAACAGACTCGAAAAGAAAACTGGGGGCGTCCCTCTCATCTTCCTTCACGAGACAACGGTAAGCAAGCACCGGAGTCAAATGATCAGAAAATATGGGCCTGTACATAGGAATCAAATTCCCATGCTTCGCCGCTTCCTTGAACTTGACAGATTGTTCCACTGCAGCCATCACGATCATTATAATCCGGATAACAAACAAAGCAAGACAAAATATAAGCTGATACTCCCTTCCATTCTGCCATTTTTTTTTTTTTGTGGTAATGGGCCAGAATAACCACTTCTATGAGGAAAAAATAAAAACTAGTCATCTTTTGAAAACAAATATTTTTTAGCCAACGAAAGACATTCATACACTTCTAGCATGTTTGTTTAATATTTGGTTTATTTCTCTCTCTTTCACTTATCTCTCACCCGATATCCTCTTACTCTCTCTTTCAAACTTTTTAAAAAATTTGAATCTGTATTTTTCGTTTTTATATAAACAATATTTGTGTTGAATTGTAGATTATCGGAAAGAGGATTAATTTGATATATTTACATGAAAAATGGATTTGAAACGAAGAAGTTAAGCAAATTCAAAGTTTTTTGGAGAAAAACAAAATAACTAGGTTGTGAGAGTAGACTGAAATATATCGAGTTAACTCAACAGATATTTTTTTTTTAATCTTTTACTGGGTGCTGGTCAAACCAGCGATAACTCGATATCCTATTACTATATCTCAATATCCAGTTATGTAACTCGATATCGAGTTATGTAACTGGATATCGAGTTATATAATTGAAACCCTCGTGTCATCTTCATTCACCACAAACACCATCATCAAGCTTTCAACACAAACTTAAATTATCTAAACCCTAAAAATTCTACAAATGTAACAAATCATAACATAAACAACTATTAGAGGTGGCAAAATCAAGCCCGGCCCGCGGACCGGCCCAGCCAGCCCGAGGTTTAGGCTGGACTGGGCAACATTTTTAGGCCCGGAAAGAGTTGGGCCTATTTGGCCGGCCCGATGGGCCGGGCTAGCCCGAACTTTTCGGGCTTGCCCGTTTTTTTGTACATGAAGTATATATTTGGGTTGGGTTGGGCTAGTCATTTTGGTGGCACGACCAGCCCGAATTTTTGCAAAAACCCGATGGGCTTTGGCCGGGTTGGCCCGGCCTGGCCTATTGTCAGCTCTAACAACTATAAACTACCTAAATCAACAAGAATTATGAAATTAAAGAAATTGAAAGAAATGAGAGATACAATCGCGTAGAACCCATTTTTGCAAGTTGCTTAAATAGGATTTTGTTCCAAAGTTTTGATTGTCGAGTTATGAGAAAGTGTATGTGACTCGAAAAGGTGTAAAATAGCTTAAGGGCAATTTTGGAATTTCACGTGTCAAAATGGCTAAAAAAATATTTTGGTTTGAACGGAATGGCTAAAAAACATGGGCACTCTTTTCTTCTTCTTTTTTTTAATATAAAAAAGGAAAAAAAAAAAAAGAGTCCTAGCCACAAGCCGACCAGGTAGCTAAATGTTTGGGGCCTCGTTAAAACCTACCAAGGTAAAAACCACCCTTGTGGGAAAAACCCTTGGTAGGAAAAAGAGTACCCCCAGAAATGGAATTGAAAAGGCCCACTCGTAAAAGAGGAAAGCCTTATAGCAGAAAAGCATAAATGAAACACCATACAAATGGAAGAGTTATCTAACAAATCTATAAGTTGCACGTCCCACATAGCAAGGAAATTTTTTGCATTGGCGTGAAACGTTTGATTCCCTTTTTAAGGAGTATAGCTTCTTTGGTATATCACATTTTGAGCAGACGCACAGTTATTAAAATAATTATCATGAGAACATTCCTCTAGGACAAATGTAAAATGTGCCTCGAGCACCATCATCCGAGATATCATTTTCACCGTTCGAAATTTCACCAAATACATGTTGGAAAAGCTGGTAAGTGAATATCAAAATGTCTGGAAATTTGAGCAGAGTAACAATAAGAAACTGGAATGTCGAGGCAGGAGTTAGACTCTTTCTCTTTAAGACGAGATTGCCCCGCTCGCGATGCTTACGAAATACGCAATCGCCTCCCAAGATACAACGACAACTTTCTTGCTATAGTTGCACTACAAAACAACGAATACTATGATGTTGTTTGAACTCTCTTTTATGGACTCGTGCAGAAAGTGTATAATTTTGGATTTTTCATATCCTAAAATGAGTTTTGGGGGACTCATATTCATATAACTTACGGTTCCCCTTCAGACTGGGTGAAACCTTTGGTTCGAATTGATCGGAACCATCAGATGTAAAGCGCCAAATGCGACTAAGTGTGCACCATCAGATCTAAAGTGCCCAATGCGACTAAGTGCAACATGTGGGGCTCGCCCGGCTCCGTCCGGGGTGTATTATAAGGAGCTTCACTTAATTACTCTTTACTATTGATGAAGTTCTATATAAGGTAGCCAAATTTGTTCCTTGTTTACTATGTGGATGTGACTCTTCACATTCCCACTCTTTCACATTTCTATATAAAATGTATTTAAATGGCTTAAATTATGCATTAATTTCTCATCTACTTAGTGTATATTATGTTTATCTCATTTATTTTCTGTAACAAATAAATGAACTCATTTAAATAAATGGTCAAATACCCAATTTTCATAAACAAATTTCAACAATACATAAACCTCAAGGAAAAAAATCAATTACAGCCTCCAGCCAACCCCAACACACAAAGAAAAAAAAATTAAAAAAAGAGGAAAAAAAAAAAGGACTTAAATTAAACAAGTAACTATTCCAAACGAAAAAATGCCATAATTGAAATGATGAAGATAGAATAAACTGACCGAAGGATGGAGGTGAGATGGAGCATTTGATGGTGCGAATAGTTTTGAAGGTGGCTGTTAAGGTGTATTGGCGAGGACGAAAAAGCGGTTGATGATAAGAGAATGCTAGGGTTTCCATTTTCAGAGCAACCCAGGATTCTGAGAGGAGAATTGGCTTTTCTTTCCTAGCAATGTTTGTAGACGAAGGCTAAGTATAACAGAGAGGTTTTCCCTACTTCTACAGGAGGTTTAGTTTAGTCTTAAGATGTATACGACCATATATTGTATATAAAATGCATAAGACAATATGAATATTGCGATACAGAAATTTTACTAAATAAAATATACAGTATGATTATTTATTACCCAAAAATAAATATTTTAATTTCTCAATTGAACATAAGAATATAAATAATTGATATCTATATCTATATATATAATAGTAGAAGTCCGGAACTTTTATTTTCCCGCTCTTTTTACTTATTATATTAGGAAACAATTGTAAACATTATAAATGGTAATTATTATAAATTCTTATATTAGAAAAATATTATAAGAAAATCGTTGTAATGATATAAATTAAGAAAATATTATAAGAAAATATTGTAAATGGTATTCCTACTTTATTTCCTACTTTATATGTATATAAATTAGGAAAATATCATAAATGGTATTCTTATTTTATATGTATAAAAATTAGGAAAATTTTATTTATTGGTATTCCTACTTTATACCAAAAGTGAGTCTATAGTATCTATTCTATCTATATAATATATAGATTTTAAATACATATTACAATGATGGGTTGATTATATACATCATATCTTCATCACAATATATTATTTATTTATTTATTTCAATGGTGTCGATGCAATTTTGTACAATATAATATTAATTAATCAAGTTTTTAAATACTGATGACTATTCAAACTTTCATAAATTGTTTAATAATAGTTAAAATAGACGAATTATGATGTTATGTATCTTTCACCATTGAGAAATTGTATTAGAGAAACACTTTGATATTGTTGATCCTAAATTCGAAGCATAACCACCAAATATGGACTCATCTTCACGTTCCCATCTACTTCCGTTTTTATCAAGTGTCTCGCCAACATCGACAGTATTGAACTCGAATTATGCAATAAACAAGAGTTTTTATATAAACTATATTGTAGATTTATACGAACAATATTTGGTGAGTTTCTTTTTTTGATTATTCTTGATAGTTTTGTTGTATTTTTTTAAGTTTTTTTTGTATGATTTGTTTATTTTTTTATTATTCCTCATACTAACATATTTTCTGTCAATATATTTTGTGTCAACATACATTTTCTGTTCATATATATAAACTTCTATCCCTGCCAACATTTTTTTTTTGTTCTTAGTTTTATAGTTTTGATTCGGCAATTATTGTTTTGTTTTGATTCGGCAATATTTTTTTGGTTATTAGTTTATAGTTTTGATTCAGCAATAAGCTTCTATCTACTTATTGTAATGGCTTCTTATATTGTTCAATTAGAAATTCATATAATTACATTAATTTTTTTGTGTCAGCGTCTTCCATGCAAATTCGGTAGTTAATTTAATGGTCTTACACCATTAAATTGTGACATGCATAATGTGAACGGACACACTTTGACGGTCAAAATGGTCAGCCCCCCTATGGCGCATTCTATTTTACGGATGGATGGAGCAAATTCGTCCATGATGACGAAAATTCAGATGGTGAAGTGTTGATTTTCTCTTATCGTGCCAAAACCACGTTTTTTATGTGTCAATATTTTCTAATGATGATTCATGTGAGAGAATTGATGTGTAGTCGACTATACATGTATTTGATATCAGTTTAGGTAATAATGTGTTTTGAACTCAATATATGACAATTAATAATTATATTATCAACTAGTGCCATTAAATAAATTGTTGTAAAGTCAATTATATAATCATTTATATAGGATTAATCGATTGATGTTATAAACTTCCCAATTAAAAAATTTTGGATTGTCAAACTTCCCAGTGTATTCTATCATTTCTTTTGATTGATGAGAGATTCACATCAAACATTGTTGATCAAAATGAGAAAACTCATGGGGTTTACATACATCTATTAAAAATAAATGTCAATGAATGAATATTGATATCAATTGTACTATTTCTACACCATGCTTCAGTTATATCATGTTTATGTAAGTTTTTAATGGATTACTATGATATTGTTGTAAAATTTATGTTAATACTACTAACGTTTATATCAATGACATAATAGTTTATTTTAAATTTTATTCATGATTTTTTCTACCATATTATTTTAAATAATATCTCAAATTATATTTTTTATTAACAATATGAAGTATTCATTTTTGTCAACAGTACAAGTACAATATAAAAATACATGTCTCACAAATTATATATAATTATTTATAGAGAGGTGTGTGAGAAAGAAAGAGATATATAAAATAATAATTTAGAGACATGCATAAATTGAGGGATAATTCTGAACGAGTTGAATTAGACATTTAAGTTTATAGTTGAAAATATAAAATTGATAGATAAATTTTCGTATTTAATAACCTTACACGAATAAAACTATTAAAATAAAGTAATAAATACCAGTTCTTAAAGTAATAAAGTAATAAAGTAATAGATAGTATAAAACCATAATATTAAAATAAAATATACTTGCAACGCACGGGGTGAATTACTAGTATATATAATAACCAAATCACTTATAAATAGTTAAAATAAATATTTTCCCGCCTAAACAACCCTTCCACAATTAGTTAAAAATATTTCCGATTTCTGACATTATACTTGGTGTGAAATCGAATAAAATCCACATTAAAATTGGTGTGAAATTGAATAAAATCCAAATTTTGGACTTATAAATATAGATTAATTAATATCATTAATTGTATTAATGGAAATAAATCCCTTATGTATAAATTATCGGTTAAAATATTAATGTAATCAAATCCAGTATAAAGGTAATCAATTTTTTTTTATTCAGGGAAACAAATCCGTGCGAAGTTTTTATGCTAATCAATCAATAATCATTAAATATATTAATGTAATCAAATCCTGTATCAAGTTAACCAATTTTTATTTTTTTTCTAATCAAATCGATCATTAAATATTTTAATGGAAACAAATCCCTGTTAAATGCGGTAATTAAATCAAAATTTAATATTTTAAAAATTCCCAGCATTGTTTTATGGCATTCAATAAGTATCTTTAATTTTTATATAAGTACAAAACGTAAATTTTAAGTGGAAAAAATGATATATACTAAATAAACAAGAACATCTCATCAAAAATTAGATCATGTATCGAAATCAAATTTTTATTTCTAATCAAAGAGATCAAATATTTTAATGGAAACAAATCTCGTCGATTTAATGCGATAATTAAATCAAAATTTAATATTTTAAAAATTCCCAATATTTTTTTTTTCATTCAACAAGTGACATTAATTTATATATAAGTACAAAAATTAAATTTTAAGTGGAAAAATGATATGCTAAATAAACGAGATCATCTCATCAAAAATCGACGATTTATGTCTATAATTACACTTTTCGACCTCTTATAAGTATTAAAATTCCCAAGTGTTTATGTTTCCATGGTCCATTTCCAGGTTTAAGTTGAAAATAGAATTTTGAGAATTTATTGGTTTTCGTGTGGAAATTGGGATTGTGTTTGGATGAATGAATTGAAATGTGTTTTATGTAGGGTTGGAAATGAGATTGTGTTTGGTTTGAAAATATTATTTTATGTATATAATAATTGAAAAGTTGGTAGTGGTGGGGTCCACTTCAATATTTTAATTTGAATATATAATATTATATTTGTAAATTATAGTTGGTGGGTCCCATTAGATAGTTATAATTTAAAAATAGTAATATTTTAAGTAGATAAAATTGATAATGGTGGGTCCCACATATATAATAAAATATGAAAATAGTGATTGATAAGTAATGATGAGTGATGTAAGGTAGTGTATAGGTTTGAGAATAGAAATTATAGGTTTGAGATGTTGTTTTATGTGAAAAATAGAAAATGAAAATGATGATTTCCATTGGAAATTTTATGAACAAACATGATTCCACTTTTATGTATAGTTAGAAACTGGAAAGAGACCATTGGAAACATAAACAAACAAGGCCTTAGATTTCTGTTGTTGATTTTTCTCCCTGCATTATTTCATAATCGAGCATAAGAATTTCTCTGACTTTCGAAATCTCACAAACCAGAAACAAAAGATGGCACCACTATTCTCTTTGATCAAGGATATCAACATGAGCAAAAGCCAATGGGCTATGAAGCTGAGGCTGGTCCGCCTCTTTGAGAAGCCGATGTATAACGACAAGAACCAAATTCAAAGCTTGGAATGCGTATTCCATGATGCTGAGGTAATAAAGCTTTATGATGTATTTATTTTTTTTTCGCAAGTTAACATAATTTGATTTATAAACTTATGTTAAATTTTATTTATTTTTTCTCAGGGTGATAGGATGCATGGAACAATTGGGAAGATGCATATAGCACGGTTTCGAAATAAGTTGAATGAAGGGCATGTTTATGTCCTAAAAGATTTTGTTGTTCTTCATTATACAGATAAATACAAGACAATATCCATGAAATATAAAATCATGTTTCAAGGAAAGTTGTATGTTTATGAGCTTGATGAAAACTCGCTTCCTAGGTTTATGTTCAATTTTAAAAGCTTTAGGAAACTGTCATCGCTGACGGGGTTGATGGTACCATGCTCTTCGGTATGTTCTATAATTTTTATACTCGAAAATTATAATTTACATTTAATATAGTATTTTAATTTATTGTTTATTTTTTTGTTACACAGATATAATTGGAAAAGTCGTCGCTATGCAATCTGCTGAAACGAAGGAGTTTGGTGGCAAGCTAACACGTTTCAGTGATATCACCCTTGAAGACTTGGAGTAAGAACTATTTAATATTCATAAGTTTTTAAGTTCTATTTTATTAAATTGTGTTGATTCGTGATTTAACGTTTTTATGCTTTAATATATTTTAAAGATAATTAATTCTCATAAATAATGAAACCGTACGTTTTACTAAGTTTAGTTTTAATAGTGTAATTTATGTAACTTTATTTTTTAATATTTTTCGATTATTTCTCATAAATAATGAAACTGTACTTTTACTGAGTTTAGTTTTAATAGTGTAATTTATGTAACTTTATTTTTTAATATTTTCTGATTTTTATTTTAATATATCCACCATATTACCTATATAATTTACTTAATATTTCATATGTTACATTATATATGCAATTGGTATAACATAATATATGAAATTTATGGAAAATAGTTTAATTTGAATCGCACATGTAATAGTCTCGAATGTTTCTATTCCTTTAAATTAACAAATTAATTTTTAATTTTTTTAATATACGATATTTTTTGTTTTATATTTAAAAAAACTCGTATATTTAAAAATCTTTCAATTGTTTATTAATTTTGTTTCGATACATGCAATTTGAATAATACATGCAAATGTTAGTTTTTTTGAGTTTATAAATTCAGTATTTTAATATGTGATTTTTAATTTAAATATCAATATAATTTATTATTTTCTGAATTTTGTTAGGAATAATCGCATAATTTGCACCTTGTGGGAGGAATATGTTGATGATATTCTACCATATCTTGATCAACATAGTTTGGAGCCTTTGGTGATAATTCTTCAAATGTGTCGGGCGAAAGTATATCGAGGTAATATATAATATTTAATTAAACAACATGGATTTTTTGAATTTTTGATCAATTTTTGATTTTTTTTTTTACTTTTGTTTCAGAGCAAGTTAAAGTTTCAAACACATATCATGTAACTAAGCTGATTGTGAACGATGGTACTGAGGAGATTTGTGATTTTAAGAGGAGGTTTGACAACTAGATATTATTTATGTTAATTTAAAATTCAGTCAAACTGTTTAATAAAGTATGATAAATTTTAATTAGAGATACGAGGAGCAACAACCCTGCACGCTCCATAAGTCATGTGTCTTCCCCAGTAACAAGGTCTATACCAGAGGACTTAGCTTCAGGTGAATCACCGTTTCGATTGATTGATCAGCTATACGCCAATGAAGAGGTATTTCTTTTAATTTCTAAAAATAATTATTTTAAAATTTTCAAACTGAATTCTTTTATCATTTCTAAAAAATATTATTTTTAATTTTTCGTACTTTATTTTATTTTATTTATTGATTTTATTGTTTTCAACATAGGTTGGGAGTTTTTGGATAAGTGCCACAATCTTCTCTTTTATTGGAGATTGGTGGTATCTATCCTACAAAAAATATCTTAAGAAGCTCACACAAGTTGGGGATAAATTTTATTGTGAGCGTTGTGACAAATTTATGCATTCTGGAAATTTCAGGTTTTGTTATAGATAGTTCCTAATTTTTCATTTTAATATACAATTCTTGAAGGTATAGGATCCAACTTGAGGTTGGTGATGATAGTGCAAATACACCATTGTTGTGTTGGGATAGAGAGTGCGAGACTTTGATTGGAAAACCATGCTCTACCTTGAAAAATTAGTTGGCTGAGGTATTTTTTATTCCAATTGGCTAATTTTAAATTTTGATAGTATTGATAGTATCTTTATTTATTATTCGATTTATTCTTTTGAATTCCCTTCGGAGAGAGATGGTAATTGGGAAGATATTCCGGGCGAGTTAAGCGGCGTTAGTGGATAAAAAAGTGCTTTTTTTAAGGTGCAAGTTATGGTCGACCAGGTTAAGCATTTTACTGGAGCTTTCTCGGTTATGAGGCTTACTGCGGATCCTGAATTGCTTAAGCAATATTCTACTTTTGCCATTGAAAGTCAGGTATAATTTAATATTATATTTTTTTGGAGTTTCCTATATGACTTAATTTTTTTAGTGTTGATTAATATCATAAATTTAATTTTGTTTAGGAATCGGATTATCTGTCAAAGCTTCAGGAAGATAATAGTGAACACGTAAAAGATGGTAATTCTTCTGAGGATGAGGTCGATGACGCCGACAAGTTGTTGAAGAAAAATGAAGCGATTTGGTGGAAGTTAAATGTCGATTAAAAGAAATTGTTGGATGGCTTTTCTTCGTCCAATAATATCAAGATGCAAAAAAAAGAGATCAAGATCAAGGTGGAGGACGAAACAAAGATTTAGAATTTTCTTAGGAGTATTTCATTTTGTTTTTGTTTAAGAACTATTGATATTGAAGTTTATTTTTGAATAATGATCCTCAGATGTTTAGAAGATTTTCTTTATGGATAATTAGCCCAAGAAATACGGGCTCATTGATTTTTTATATAAATTTGAAATATTGCTTTTTATTTATATGTTGATGTTGATTCTCTGCATTTTTTCGTAATGTTATGTGCTATTTGATTACATTCTCAATTGTGTTATGGCTCAATGGATATATATGGTTTTTTTTCTTAATTATAAAATTTCCTATACTTTTATTTTGGACCAATAAAGTTTTATCGTTGTAATATTTTAGGGATTTTTCAAAATATTACTTGTTGTGCTATTTAAAGTTTACTTGAATATTATAATACATTTTCTGTAGTTGTTCTTTCCAGATATGAATTTTTTTAATTTAAATTGATAAAACTGAAACTATTTGAGTAATAAATATAAATACAATTGTAATATATAAATATAAACATGACCCATTTAAATTTGAGTTGAATATCAGAGTCTATTGGTAGTTAGTGTTCTTTTCAGCTGCAAATTTTCAGCATGTTACTGTATATTTTTTTAAAATCAAATATTATAAAATATAAATTTATTTAAGTACAATTATCGGAATTTAAGTACAATTATCGGAATAATAAAAATCATTGTGATTTTTTTTCTTATATTTTTTAAGTGTTAAGAAGAATTGTAACCAATGCATGTAAAATATTTAAAAATTACATCCTAAAACTTGAACGAAATAATCTTAGCATAGCAAACACGACGACATCTACAGAAACCAGTTAAGACCCCAAGCACCAACAAGATTCCACTACACTCAAGGTGTAGGATCAAGTGACGTTATATCTTAGGATCTTTTCAATGGTTCTTTAAAACAAAAACATAATACAGTAAAAAAGCTCAATAAAATGAGGTACAAATAATATTATTCCACAGATTTCCAACAACACAAATTAAGGATAATTACAATCATCACAAAAGGATATTATCATAGTTGAAATTTAAATTTAACGGCATCTAATTCGGTAATTATCAACAAGATTTATTCTTTTCATACAAGTAAGAATATTTATAAAAAATACCATGGCATTTATAATTTGCATTTGCAGTATCTTAAACATGTATCAATAGAGATTTTCAAAATAAATCTATAAAACAATTAGATGTGGATTTGTATGTTTGGTACTTATTTTTATTCATATCTGTGTATGTATAAAAATAGAATAGTTTTTGTTTTTTTTTAAATATTTCATTTACCCCTAAAATTATGTGACTAAATGTAATAAATTTAGTAAACTTAAATACAAATATATATGATTATGAAGAAATGAGGTAAGCCAAAACAACAACTATACATATATCACAAATAACAAAATAAATGAATATACAAATTGATATTCAATAGCCCGAATGTATAATTTTTATAGCCCATTACTGAGTAAATAGATCTTATATTTTTTACTTTGTATGCTTATTTTTATTTTATAGTATATGAGTGTCAAATTGAAGGTCATAAAAAATGATTAATTTAATATATACGTCAGAGACGGATGAAAAACGAAAACGTTATGAAATTTAAAAAAGAAAAAGACAAATATAATAATTAATGAGTACATACGTAGATTTAGAAAATTAATTTTTATATAATACTTTATTATTATTATTATTAGTATTATTATATAATATATATATTCTAGAATTAATTCACTAATTATTAAAATTAGTGGTTAGTTTTCTCCCTTATCAATGTGCTTCAGAATAGTGCACTTTAAAATTAATTTAAAATTTCAAATTTGTGACTTTGGATTTACAGCATATGTGTGTGTATATATATGTATATGTAGACTGTACTATATTTAAGATTAATTTTTGTTGCAAGTTTACAATCTAATTTACAAAGTACATATATGATATATCATACACTAATTTTGCCTGCAATTATTTTTGTCAGTTTTTCTGCCCTTATTAATGTGCTAATTAAAAATATTACAGTTTAAAATTAATTTGAAATCTCATATTTTTCAACGCACTTATAAATTTCACCGACAATCGTGACTAGATGTATCATATTCCCTCTATTTTCTTTTGTTTTCTTTATATTGTTTTTTTCTAATTTGAGCTGCCTAATTTATATCATAAATTCATATTCTACAATTAGTTCTATTAATTATATCAATATTTATATTTTTTCCTATTAATAATTGCATATTTATTCTCAATCTAATCTAGAAATAGGATTAGTTTTGTAATTATATCATATGAATTAATTTCATATTCATTTTCAATTCTATCCTTTTTTTTTTCTAATTTATAACATACATTAATTGTGTCCATAATCAGTTCCATTAATTGTGGTTAATTATACCAAAGCATAAAAAATTGGATTGATTTGTAAAAAAATAATCAGTTAAAAATTATTACCAGATTTACCAAATCAAAGCACAATCAACTTTAGATAACTCAAAAATTTGCCCACGAACTTTCGTATTGATTTGTCCAATAAATTGTATCATACTCTATTTTCTTTTACTTACTTTATTTACTTTCCAATTGATCTTCCTAATTTATATCCTATTCTATTTTTTCATTAATTTATTAGTTCTGTTAATTATATCAATTTTTTCTTATTTTTCTACAATCATTCCGTCATTATTGTCAATTAATGACAATTTAATCAAGGAATAGGAATAGATTTGTAATTATAATTACGATTTTACTTTTTGAGATTTTGTTCTACTAAGTCTTTTGATACCGACTGAACGTTTTTTAGCACACTAGTATATTGCCCGTGCGATACACGGATTGTAATATAATGAACTCTTATATAATTTTAATCTTAAGAAACTGATATATTATATGAAAGGTAATTGTGTTACCCACTTCGGGCATCTGATCAAACCCAAACCCATCATGCCCTTTTGAACCGGCGAAGAAGATACTTGGAGTGTGACATAATGAAATATTGTATAATGTTTTTGACAACGAAGTATTGCACAATTTTGATTAAGAAATTGATATATTGTAGGAACGATAATAGAACAGGGCAGAGTGAGTATCTCAAGACCCAAACCCTCATGTCCTTTGAATGTGAAAATCAGTTGTAAGTTAACCTGTATTGATCCGACCAAAATAATATAAGATCTATTAAATAACTATTATTATTATTATTATTGTTATTTAATAAATGTTTTTCAAAATATTAGATTAATATCCATAAATACATTAATATTTTAGAAAAATGAGTAAAAAATAAAGAATAAAAATTGATTATATATTTGAAGCAAGTTAAACATATATTAAAAACACTTGTTAATTTGTCTAAAACTTTACAAGTTATAATTTCACTTAATAATTTTCAACGACTAAATTAAATTAGATCAATTGAGACATGGTTGAAATTTATACCAAAAATAATTTCACATATATATATATATATATATGTTGATTTAATAAAGAAAATAAGAGTGTCATTTTTTGATTCCTAATAACAACATCATTTTACTCAAATCATGATTATTTGATAAACTATCTTATGACATAAAGAAATAAACAATAATTGTTCTATTGTTTGAGATTGCAAATAAACATAGCATAAATAATAGAACAAATAAATAAAATTTCTTTCTTGTAATAAGTATTTACTTATTATAAATTCAAAAGAAATGTACAATATAATATTTAAATTATATATACATGTAATTTGAAGAATCTCTTTATAATTATATATATAGGAATTCAACATTTCCGGCATTTCAAACAGCAATTATAGGTTCGATTATTTTTTCATATATAATACACAATTATGTTCAACTATATATATATATATATGATTTTAATATTTTAGGTATTTGACAATATTTGAAAGATGGCTTATTTTTTACATTTATACATACAATTATACACACACACACACACACACACACACACATATATATATATATATATATATATATATATATACATAGGGGGAGGGTTATATAGGACCCCCTATTATATGAGTACATAGGACCAAATCCAGACCACATATCTATCTATTTCAATGGCTATTATTAATTCTGATTAATGTTAATAAAATAAATGGTAAAGTCAAAATGGGGACAAATTAGTCCACATAAAAATAGGGAGGTTGGCTAAATCTAGTAAATCCCATGAAAATAGGGGAGTTACCCACAATTGGTGGCATTCTCATTCAACCCACGATGTGTAGTTGATTTCCAAACAAATTTGATGATATATTTCCTTAACTCCATGTGCTAAATCTAGAAAATCCCATGAAATTTCGTCATTCCTATTTTTTTTAAGAAAAATTGCTTGAGTTGCTTATATGTGCTTAGAATACTGCTTATATGTGCTTAAATACTTGCTCACACGTATGCAAAATGTTGCTTAGTTTTTACTGTGTTTTAAACTCTCACATTAATAATAGTTTGTTTGGGAAGAACTATCATGTTATGCAAAAAATTAAAAACTTATATTTATATGGACTCTTATTCATTCAATCGTTGACGGTTTTTTCAACCCAGAAATTTGCTTGGGTGATACTAAAATGTTGCTTATGTATGCACGAATACTTGCTTGTATGTATTCAAATTTTTGATTATGTCTCCATTTGTTCTAACTCAGTACTTTGCTTAGCTATGGCTAGACGTTTGCTTACATGTGCATAACTATACGCTTATGTATATTCTAAATGTTGCTTAATTATTTATTTTGTTTGAATCAGTTGGGATTGCACATGTGCCACAACAGCGGATTGAAATAGCATCGAATTCATCTCCGAACTGGATACCAGAATGTGACGAAAATATGACTCCAGAAGAAGGAATGAATTTTGATAATATCGACAACAGAATATCGTTTTAAAAATAATTCTTAATAAATAAAAAAAAATATGTGTTCGAGAATATGTTGTGACTGCTTATTTATTTATTAATACTACTTATTCACATATTACAAATTGCATATGTGTGGTTATTGTAATGCTTATCACTACTATGTACTCAACTTATTTATGGCTGTTGTAGTGCTTTTCGAGCAAATAATTCAACATTCTTGCAAAATTTGGTTACTACTGTCTCATATGTTCACTTGCTTATTTATGCGTAAAGTATTACTTGTGAAAGGATGTTATGGTGCTTAGAAAGAAATTGAATTATGCTTACAATACCATCAAACCATGAAATAATTGCTTACAAAGCAATTGAATTCTGCTTACAAGGCAACAATTACCTCAACACAAAAAAGCAAATCAATTACGCTAACTAAGATCTAAAAACCATGAAAATAAATACGACATTAACTAGAAAATATTCCTATATCAACTATGCATGTACGTCCAAACCAATCATATTTAAAATGGCTATAGAATATTCAACATTTTGATCAAAAGTATGAAACAACAACGTTTCGTTGTGATCCTAACTCGATTTGGCAAACTCCTTCGCCCGTCCCAAAATCGACTTCCTCTGCTCGTTCATTACATCTTTTGCCATTTTCCACAGAAAATCTATAAAAAAAAAAAGAAACTAGTCATTTATATAAAATATTTATTAACAAACAAAACATTTATAAGCATAAAAACCAATCAAGCATAAACATAATATAAGATATGTATAAGCGAGAAAACAAACTATAGATAATCATAATTATCAACAACAATAAGCGAGTTGAATACATCAATAAGCAATCCCCCCAACCTTAGAAAAAAATATGGCAATACTAATTACCCCCTAATTTGAGAGCATAATATAAAACATAGATAAGCATAATATAAAACATACATAAGCATAATTATCAACAACAATAAGCAGTTGAAAGTCTCGTTAATCTCCCCTCTTAACTTTGTTTTTTCAACTAGTAAAATCAGTAAATAAAAAATAACAAAAAACCCACAACAGATCCTAATTATGCATTTAGAAGAACATAGATAAGCATTATTACGAAAATCAATAAGCATTTGCACATAGTTGAACAAAAACATGATCTATTTAATCAAGCCCCTCATCAACGCAAGAAGCCATTAAAACAAATTTCATGCTATCATACGCCCCTAACACATATCGCAACTACAAACCATCATTAAAACTACGAGAATGCGACGACCATGATCTAATGAAGCAAAAATTCAAACCATTCGCAAAATAATTTTCAAATAAGAAAAAGAAAAGCACCGCTTTAATACCTTAGCAGGAGGCGCAAAAATCGAACCAACACTTTGCTGGTATTTCTCACGGTAGGGGTGAACAAGAACTTCTCGCGGTAGGGATGCGTTTGGAGACGGTTTGCAGGGAGGAGAACCCTTGAAGAATGTGAAATCCAGAAAACGAGAGAGCAAAATATATAAAATTGAATTCAAAGTTGACCCACAGCCTTATATTTCACACACTGAGCATTATAAAACTATAACGGAAGTGATGGTAGTTAGAAAACATACCACACTTTCAAGAACGCCTGGAGGAGGTAGTGAAAGATTTCTTGGGGAGGCCACGAGGTGGGATCTCTAGTCAAATCTCCATTCTCCAATCTTACCACAAGTCAATTCCCCTGTTAATTTTCTTAGCATAAGCACTTTTATTTTGGAAAATAAAAATGAAAAAAAAAGAAAAATATTATGTACATCATATCTCAAGAAACTGCAGAAAATCAAAGTGTTTAGATGAAAGCACGGGGTTATGGACAATGGAGATAGATTTTCTCACGGTAGGGTTTATTTGGCGGACGGTTTGCAGAGAGATTACTTGTGTTTGGAAGGAGAAGAGATATGCAAGATTTGGGATAGAACACACGCCTAAAACCGTTCCTAAATTATAGCTCACTCCCAAAAATAACTTCCCTCCCAAAAACTGATCCTAATTAAAATTACCAAACAACCCTTTTTTATATTAAGTTATATATTAAAAAATGGTAAAATCTATTTAATCTCAACCGTTTAAAAATTAAATCAAGGCCTCAGATTTGGTCTCGTGTACTCACATAAGTTATGTGGACTCACCAGATCCAAATCCTATATATATATATATATATCTAAAACTTATAAATTTATTCATGTTTATACAAAATAATTTTCAATTTCTAATTTTATTGTCCAGATTTGTAATCCATATTCAAAATTTTGGAGTATTGATTATTTTTATATATTGTGTAGTGTATTGTTCGGATTTATTGAAAATTATAATTCGATAATTTGTATTTTCCATATTTTTTATAAGAAAATACAATGGAATATAATTGTCCAAAAAAAAATTTTTATTAAGAAAATAAATAAAATAAATACTGGTTTTGATAAAATAAATAAATTTATAAGTATGAAATTTTGATTCAAAATAAGTTGAAAAACATACCAATTATAAATATATAAACATTCATAACATATTTTCATGCGCAAAACCTTACAATTCATACGTCAATTAAATGATGCGATTATCATATTATTGAAAAATAATGATATCCTAATTTCATATTTTTAACTTATTCCCCAGGATTTACCCAAATTATAAAAATCAGAATTACCAGAAAAAATCATAAATTTTTAAATTAAGAAGTATAATTTAGCTGTAGAAAATATACATATTTTTCTCATAATTAAATTATTATTTCTTATCAAATAATAGTAATTTTGATAATATTTCAGTATTTTTGAGGTTTAGAAACCTAAAATAGACATGTTATTAAGCCCAAAATAAATCATTTATAGCTTTTATTTGGTTTGTTATTGATTATTTTTCAAATTATTGGAAAAAGTATTTACTTTTCAATTATATAAAAAAACTTGTGATTTAACTTTTTAAATTTATTATATTATATTTAGATTAGATTTTTATAGTTCTATTTTATTTTTCATGATTAGTACAACCCAAATTTACCTTGTGCACATTGAATAAAAAACAAAATGAATTCTATACAATGACTGATAATAGAGTAGGTCTTCTATGAGACCGTCTTACAGATTGAGATCCGTAAAACGGGTCAAATACGACCCATTTATAAAAGTCAATCATTGACCACACGTCACACACGAGCACAACCATAAAATGCCCTTTATAGCCCCCGAGACATAGCTCATCTGGTAAATGATTTGGGTGACGTGATGTCTGCTTGCTGGCACCCGCAGTGTGGTTGTTCGAATCCCTCTGTAACGATTTACAGGGTGGAGGAGAACTTCTTGTGTGGTGACTCAGTCTTCGGTAGCCCAAAGACCCTGACTAGTTGAGGCATAATCCGCGCTTCACATCCTCCACGAAGCTCTAGGGCAAGGACAGTGGTGGCCCTCAGGGATGGGGTTCATCATTTTTTATAAAATGCCCTTTATAGCTCCCCAATTTCCTATTTTCTTGTTTTTATCTTTTCTTATAAATGCTCCAATTAATCGCAAATCTCAGAAGAACATAGGGATTGCACCGGCCATTATCGTTCTGGAGAATGAGAGGTGTTTTTTGGCCCAAATATTATATCAGTTTTGTTTTGGAGAATAGGAGAAGAATCCATTACCTTTTCTCCTTAATTTTTTAATTAGTTGGTCAAATGCTCTTTCCAGAAGTTCTACAACAAAATCAAAATAGAGTTATACATAGAAGTTCAGTGACGACAGAAGTTGACAGAGAAAAAATAGTAAAAGTGATTTTATGAGAAAAATGGTTGAACTATTATGGGAGTGTTTGCAAACACTAAAAATAAGTGTTTTTCAGTTTTTTGCTTAAAAAAAGCAGTTTTTAGTGTTTGCATATACCAATTTCTCGCTTCTAATTTCCCGTTAATCGAATCTAAAAGCAAGGGAGAGAGTCTTTAGATTCTAATGGTTTGAATTTTACAAATAAATAAGTTTTTACTACTTTTTCACCAAACACTCTCAACTTCTCATTCTCAACTTTTAATTCTATTTTCAAACACTACCAACTTCTGATTCTCAACTATTTCTGCTTCTGCTATAATAAATCACTTTTTCTAAAAGCAGAAGTTTTTGCAAACACTCCCTATATATAGCACAGTGGGCCCGAAACTATTTTGACGGGAATCACATGTAGAATATTTTTCATGAATTAGAGATTTTAATGAACTGTTGGTTATGTCCATTAAAAGGTGGGTCGATTTTGGGGAGATGGAGAAACAAAATCATCTTCTGCTTCATTTTTATTTGTCTTCTTCCTGCTTTTTTTTTTTTTTAATTTATTAAAAAGTAATAGTTTTCAAGTGGAGTAATACTTTTCAAAACAATACATTCCTAAAAAAAAGATGATACTTTTTAGAGCAAAAATGATACATTTTTAATTTAAAGTGATACTATTAAATAAGACTGTATATAGCATTGTAAATAAAATAATATCAATTTTGTTACTTTGAAAATATATACTTTTCAGTGTAAAAGTAATACTTTTCAAAGAAATACTAATACTTTTACGGGGAAAACTAGTACTTTTTAGGAAAACTACTGTTACCAATTTTGTTATTTTTGAAACATATACTTGTTAGAGTAAAAATTATACTTCTGTTAATAAAAAATGATACTATTAAACAAGGTTTAATGTAACTTTACAAGTAAATAATCAGTTTTGTTTCTTTGATAAACATATATACTCTTCAAAATAAAAATGATACTTTTTTACATATATACTCTTCAAAATAAAAATGATACTTTTTAACAAAAAGTGGTACTTTTCGAGTATAAAGTGATACTATGTCAGGGGAACTACTAATGTGATTTTGTTACATTGGAAACATATACTTTTTAGAGTAAAAGTGATAATTTCTTTAATAAAAAGTGATACTTTTGAATAAGGTTGTATACAACTTTGCAAGTAAATAATTATTTTTGTTACTTTAAAAATATATATATTTTTAGAGTAAAAGTGATACTTTTATTAATAAAATGTGATACTTTTGAAACTGTATATAACTTTGCAAGTAAATGACTAATTTTGTTTTTTTCGAAAACGTATAATTTTCAGAGTAAAAGTGATACTTTTACCACCGCCCCATACAAATACTATTCCTCCGCCCTAATATTATTCACTAAACATTGTTTTTCAATTCAAAGTGCAATACTTTTTCACAAACATATAATAGTTTTTACTTAAAATTGAAATACTTTTTAGTTCAACATGTAGTACTATTCAATTAAAAAATTAATACATTTTCACTTATACATGTAATATTTTTCATTTATAATTGTAATTTTTTTTAATTCAGCAAGTAATACTTTTCAGTTAATCATATAATACTTTTTACTTAAAATGTAATACTTTTTACCAATAGCACTTTATCTCTCGAAAAATAGTATGCCCTCGTACAGAAAAAACAACTCCATACTCCATGCCAAAATTCAGTCTTAGTTCAGTAATTCTTGAACAAAGAACAAGCCCAGAATAGCCTCAATCCATGTTGAATTAAGCCACAAAACAACCCCAAAGTGTCACCATTCCTAAGCACCATGAATCTCACCATTGCTGCCTCAAAAGGAAAACCAGACACAACCACATGATATCACCATAAAAGTCCACTTCCAAAACCACCACCACTACATCATATCAACACCTTACACCTCAATCACATTCTGCCACCGAATCCCAGAGAAAACCAAAAACAAGAAAATAAAAATAAAAATTAGAAAAGGAACATGCATGATGTATGAAGAGATGGAGAGCTTGTTGGTGTTTGCAGAAGCAAATTTGATGTAAATCTGAAGCAAATCGATGTTTGTGTGATGTATGAAGAGATGAGTCTTGTCGGTGTTTGCAAAATCGGATTTCCCAAAACTGCGCCTTATTTTTTTCCTTTCTTTTCAGATTCGCCCTACAGATCCTCAAAATTACAATAATACCACCATATTGGATATGGGTATGGATATGGGATCCGTCTTACGGATCTCGGCCCGTGAGACGGTCCTATATAAATTTTTGCCCTGGTAATATGACTATAATTTGATTTGTTATTAATTATTTTCCATACATTGAAAATAACATTTAATATGCATTATAGAAAAAAAAAACCGCAATTTAATAACAAAAGTTGTGGGTTGGAATAAAAATCTTAGCAAAATTTTATAAACCTAATTTATGTGTTACAAAATTTTATAAACCTAATTTTATAAATCTTAGAAATAATATTTATGGTAAAAAAACTTGCTAGATGGAAATTATGGTATAAGCCTTAATAAATTTTACTACTTTTACCAAAATATTTTAGGCGGGAAAATATTTTAATAAGTAGGTTTGTTATTATATAGATAGATTAACAAAGGAAAATAATATGAAATTCTAATTATTAATGCATAAATATCTACTACTCTTAAAAAAACCAAATATATCTATTTACAATATAAGGTAAATAAAAAATTTTCTCGACTTCACATGGATTACTATTAAATTTTTGTACAAATCAATCCGAATTTTTTTCAAGCATGGGCAATTTTTTAGTCATCCAATTTTGGCTATGCTTTGATTTGGTAAATCCACATACCAGTTAATTGATTCAATTTTGTGCGTTGCCATAATTAACAATTGTTGACAATTTCTAATTATCGACAAAAGCAGTGTATGATATAAATTAGAAAAGATAGATTGAATTGACAATATATAATTAATAAATTAGTTATAGAAAATTAGGATATGATATAAATTAAGGCGACTTATTGTAGAAAAACTAAGATATGATATAAATTAAGGCGATTCAATTGAAAAATAATAATAAAAGAAAAGAGAGGGAACATGATACAAATTTTTGGATAAATCAATCCAAAAATTCTTCTAATGTAGGCATGTTTGTTATCCAAAATTGACTATGATTTGATTTGTTAAATCCACAAATTGTATTTTTTGAACAAATCAATATAATAATCTTATGATTTGATATAATTAACTACGTGACTATTAAACGCCAAAAAATAAATACTAGCCTTTGCAATGTATAATTGATTAAGTGAAAACAGTTGTAATAATGTAATTCAAAATAGAAAATTCACGTCATTCTGAGAAGTCAAAACACAAATAAATAATAAATAAATTGTTCAAATTTATTAATAATAAATTTATTTGTTGCTTACCAAATATCATGCGAATTTAATTGAAGTGATTTTATACGACTACATTTAGAAATGACAATGGGCCGAGACAGGGCCAAGCCAAGTCAATCGGGCTTTTGAAAATATTTAGGTCGAGCCATGTAAATGCATGGCCTAACCTAGCCCATGTGTACATTTTGTACGCAAAAACTATCGGCAAGGATAAAAGTCGGGCTAATCCCGCCCATGGGCTAATTCAAATTTTTAAGCACTGAATCATGACTCAACCCAATTTCAAACTTTGGGCCTATCGGGCCGATCCACGGGTCGGGCTATATTTTGCCATCTTTCTAGCTATATTGTGTGCAAAGCCAAATAAATAGTATTTGTCCACGTATTTAAATCCTGTAGAAATTAAGTAAAAAATGAAAGTTTCTTTTCTTTGATACTTTTGATAAATAAAAGTAGCACAATTAACTAAGCACAAAAACTTATGTGAGACCGTCTCACGGAACTAGACCTGTGAGACGGAGCCCCAAATACCCAAATACGCCCCAAATACCCAGCCCTGCCCCAAAAACCGCTGAACCCGCCCCAACACCCAAAATCCTGTTTTTTTCCCTCTCCTAAAACCCCTGGGTTCTACTTTCTCTCTTTACGTTTTCTTTCGAAATTTTCCTCCGAAATTTTTTCTTGCGATTTTCCTATGATTTGTTGCGATTAATCAGTTTCAAGTGCGGCTCTATTCGACACGGATAACTAGTATTTAATTTCTTCCATTTCGTTTAGTTTTTTAGTTTTAAATGCGGTTTAGTTGCGATTTTTCATCATTTTTCTTGCGTTTTTCTTCAGTATTTTTATGGGTTTTTGATATAAAATGTAAGTTTTGTTCAGTTTCTTGGGATTCTTTCAGTTTACTTGTGTTAGGTTTGTTAGGTTCTTGATTTGTTTAGGGTTTATGTACTTTTTTTATACAAAATTTATTTTAGGGTTCTTAAATTGGGCATGTTAATTTCTTAGGTTTATGTATTTTCAGCCTTTAATCTGTGTGTTGTTGTTTTGATGTTTTCGTAATCGTAAACTAAAAAAAGTTTCTGCAAATTTCTTCAATGTCTCCATTTTGTTGTTGTTAGTTATTGTATCTTCTCCTGTGATTATTATAAATTAGGAAGGACATTCTACAACAACTCTTGTCAGGAAAAAAGGGTATTACAAAATGAAGGCATGTAAGACTGTTTCTCCTAGAAAAAAGCAACTCGCGGCGAGAGATGAAAAAAATGTTCCTGAAAAAAGGAAAACTAAGGAAAATATTCAAGCGAAAGATCCAAATCCTATTCCAAAGAAGAGAAAAATATCACAAAAGGCTGAAAAAGAAAAGAAAAATAAAAATAGGTGTAGTCATTGTTTAATGCATGATTATAATGTTGTTTTGATGTTTCTGTGTTAATTTGTTGATGATATTATTGTTGCAGTAGAGATGATAGAAAAAGCTCTGATGTGGAGAACATGTAGAGAAAAAGTGAAAAGCGAGGTAACAAATACTTTCATACAAAAGTATCACTTTTCATGTTAAAAGTATCAGTTTCTGTGTTAAAAGTATCAATTTTCCTGTGAAAAGTATCAGTTTGCATGTTAAGACTTAATTTGTTTATGAGAAATACTTTCATATAGAAGTATCACTTTTCATGTTAAAAGTATCAGTTTCTGTGTTAAACGTATCAATTTTCCTGTGAAAAGTATCAGTTTGCATGTTAATACTATTAATTTTTCCATTTACTCCTGAGAAATACTTCCATACAGAAGTACCACTTTTCATGTGAAAAGTATCACATCTTGTGTTAAAAGTATTAATTTTGATGTGAAAAGTATCATTTTGCATGTTAATACTATTAATTTGTTCATTTATTTATGAGAAATACTTTTATATAGAAGTATCACTTTTCATGTGAAAAGTATCACTTGATGTGTTAAAAGTATCACTTTCATGTGTTAAGTTATTTCTGAGAAATACTACTTTATTTTTGGATTGTTGCAGAGATTTCATTAGTCAATGTAAACCTCAAGACTTATTTGAGTTTATGAAAAAGTTGAGTGATAAACAAAAGGCTGACGTAGAAAGTATGGGATTTAGAGGTTTGCTGAAACTTCGTATTGATTTAGCATTTCCTATGGGTATTGTTTAAAGTTTGGTGATGAATTTTAATGGTACTATACCAGTCAGATGTTGAAATTTGATGATATGAGTTTTGTTGTAACATCGAATGACATATATGATATTTTTAGTGCCCAAGAAAGATGGAAATGATGTTGAGGAATTGGATCGGGGAGAGTTTGTTGTTTTGATTGATGAATTGAAGGAGAAGTATGATATTGATAGGGAATCTTTGGTTTATAAGGTGAAGAATGTGATTCATAGCAGATTAGTTGATGGTGGCGATGATTTTTAGCGGCTTTTTGTAATTTTTTGCTTATCTTCTTTTTTGACGCCAAGAACGAATAGGAAAGTGGACTTCCATGCGATCAAATCAGTCATAGATGTGTACAAAATAGGGGATTACGACTGGTGTTCGTATATTCTAAAAAAGTTGTGCATAGGCGTGAACAAATACAATAGAAACCCGAAAGTAAAATATATCAGTGGGTGTGTGTTGGTTTTATTGATATTGTATTTCCATAGATTGAAATGGCAGAGAAATGCTGAACCATACACATTACCGATGATTTCTCATTGGACGTCTGAGAAGTTGAGAAAAAAATCAAGCAAGAAAGCTCTATTGATGTGCTAGGTTAAGGTGAATGGGTAATAGATACATACCCTGTTTGTTTGAGGAAGAAATCCACGGATGACAAAGAGACAGTTGGAAAAAATGAGACAGTTGAAAAAAATGTGGCTGACAAAGAGACAGTTGGAAAAAATGTAGAAGATGTTGAGCTTGATGATGATGAGTTGCATGATTCCTCAAAGTATATAAATCTTAAACTACCAAAGGGTGATGAGCTTGATGATGATGAGCTGTAGAAGTTGGCTAAAGATGTAAGTTCATTTAAAAGTATCAGTTTTTACTTGAAAAATATGACTTTTTCTAAAAAGTATTACTCATTACTGTAATACTTGAAGTGAAGAGTATCAATTTTCATGTGAAAAGTATCACTTTTTACTTGAAAGGTATTAATCATCAATGTAGTACTTTGAAGTAAAGAGTATCACTTTTCATGTGAAAATTATCAATTTTCATGTGAAAAGTATCAGTTTTCATGTAAAAAGTATCAATTTTAAAGTATGTCAAATATTAACATATTTCTTCTTATTGTTTGTAGAATATTCATAAGGCTTTTTCTGATGTGCAAGAGGAATTTTAATCTTGTGACACAATTTCACATGGAGGAATTCAGAAAGTTGAAAAACGAGATGACGCAAGAGAAGAAGGATACAATTTCATCTCCACACTTGTTATTTTTTGAAAGCCAGTTCTTCTTAGACTCGAAGGTGCACGAGTTAATTAATAAAGTTGTTGAAAACTTTCAACTGATGAAGAATTTGGCAGCTCAAATGCCAAATTTTGAGCTCCTTACCCCCGAGAATAAGGCTAAAAAAGTTGGTGAAGAAGTGGGTGAAGAAATTGGCGAAGAAGTTGTTCAAGAAGAAGCGGGAGAGAATGCTAGAATCATGGATGAACAATGACCTATTGATCCAAAGGGTGAATTCCAGTCCCAGTTCATGAAAAAGCATAAGAGCAGTCTTAAATTCATGCGTAGGAAGGAGCAAATATATTGTCGACTATTGCGTTTTCAATCACCAAAGAATGATCGAGTAAGTAAATTATTTTGATAAATTGCTTTTGATTTCCAGTTCAAATCCATTATTTGTTTTATTAATAAAATTATTTTTAATTTTCAGTTCAAACGCTTTTGCATATGCTGAGGTTTTTTTATTGCATTTGACGATGGCATATCGACATTGCACAATTCAATGATGATCCATATAAGCATCATAGACACATGGGCTATGTTGCTTAACAAAAGACCATCAACGAACTGCTTTTATTTCAATGCTCAACATTCTGTAAGTTTTATTTAAAAGTATGATTTTATGCTTTAAAAGTATAAATAATCATCTTAAAAGTATCACTTTTGCAACAGATGTATCTTGAAAAGATTTTTATTGGAGAGAAAGGTCATGATCATGCAAAAAATTTGAGAGATTGCTGGTATAATTGGATCTCAAGTGGAAATAGCAAAGACCTGAGCACCGTGGATTTCGTAAGAATATCTTTCATATTTTGCTTTTAAAGTTACTTTTTAATTTGAATAGTATCAGCTATGATAATGTTTTCCTGTTTTTCTTCTTAAAAATGGAGTTTTTTTGTACCAATTTGCTACATGCAACATTATATTTGTGCTGTCATCAACTTTATTGATGGAAAAGTCCAATATCTGGATAATTTGGTGCATCATGAAGATGTTGCTTCTGACTATTTCAGTATTGCAAAATTGGTGGTATATTATTTAGTTGATATTGATTTATTATTGATGTCAGTTTTCCTGTGAAAAGTATCACTTTTCATATGAAAAATATTAGTTTTCATGTTAAAAGTATCAGTTCTATTTGAAAAAATTAAATGTCACTTTTCATGTGATTTCTCTTTATTTTTAGCAAAGAGAAATGCGTATTTTCTTGAAGCAGAAAAACCACCGCAAAGCTGATGATGTTGCAAAATATATCTTTGAGAATGTTAATTTCCCTTGGCAAAGAAAACTAGCCAACATTGATTGTGGTGTTTTCTTAATGCACCACATGGAAAATTTCAGGGGGCTTGTGTACTCAGAACCAGATCTGCGTAAGGTATGAATCTTTTCGTTGGTTATAAAATTAGATTAGATTGTTCAAAAATATTTATTTACGTTAGTTTTATCTTGTTTTCATTGAAGGCCGGTGAACGGCGCAAATTAAGGGCTTCTTACTGTGGAAGAATTGTTCTTAGCCGTTGGAATGAATTGAGAGTGCAAGTCGAAAAGGATGATGTTGGGTATCTATCTGCCTCAATAGATCGATACACGGAGTACCAAGTAACAAATTACAGACTCAATAAGCCTATTATACAAATATACTCTAGACTCAAATTGCAGAATGTAAAATACAAAAGATGAACTGAAAATTACAAGTAAAATAGAATATAACACAAAGTATAAACAGGGTAACAACCCAAGATTCGAATATTGAAATTATTTGGCTCAGGACCAGTTTTCCCAAAGAACCACCACGGTAAGTCACCAAAGAAATCCGTAGAACCCAAAGATAGAAAGGGACCACAAAGCCTTCCACAAAACCTCACAGAAAACCCAGATCTACACCCAGAGACCTGAGGAAAAGATCGAATCACACAAACCCTAATTCCCCGTAAACCCTAGTTTTGGCCCCAACTCGCCTCGTCCACAAAGGAGGTGAACTAGAGAAGTAAACACTCAGATCTAGCCAGAAACACTCAAGATTTCACAGAACTTCGATGAGAAATCGGACTTCACAGAGAAGAAGAGATAGATAAGAAGATTCGAGAGAGATGAGTGAGAGAGTGAAGAGAGAGAGTGAAAAACCACAGAATGAGGATTAGGGTTCGGAAGAGCCCGTTTTATAGTCCGGATGAATGGCCAAGATCAAGGGCAATAATCAACGGCTCAGATTAAGAGTAAAGCATCCGCGGACTCACAAAAAAACAGTGCCACAAATCCAACCCACGACCCGGGTAACTCAATGGGTAGTGGAAATGGGCTGGAGGCTTTGGGTTGCATTTGGGCCAAACATAAGACATGGGCCAAACACTTAGAAACTAATGGGCCAATTACTCAACAGATGCAAATCAATTTATAAATGAACAAGCCAAGTGATGCATGTATATGGCTCGTTAGAGGATGATAGCCAAATGAAACATACGCTTTTTTGTTCTATTTTTTTTATGCATGTAGAGGATGTATAGTTCCAAATATTATAGTTTAGTTTGGTGTAAGTTATGTTGATAAGTATTAAATAGTATTGGTCTATCATTTATGCTACTGGATCAGTTTAAAGTATCATTTATTAATTAAAAAGTATCATTTTTTGTTCAAAAAATATCATATTATGTAATTTGGTTGTTTGATTTGCTGAGAAGAGATGATAGAAAAAAGTGCTTTTTTCAGTTTTTCAGCCTAAAAGATGATTTCAAATTTTTTTCTATAAAAAGTTGTTTCGGATTTTGTAAGTGTGGTTGAGAATAAGCACATTTGATCTCTGTTGTTTCCATTCTTCAGCTCTAAAAAGCTATTACCATCTTTTGTTTCCGTAAAAGTCAAGTTTTGGATTTTGTAAGTGTGGTTGGGAATAAGCACATTTGGTCTCTGTTTTTCCATTCTTGACTCTAAAAAGTCGATTTGATTTTTTCTGTAAAAAGATGTTTCGGATTTTGTAAGTGTCGTTGAGAATAAGCACATTTAGTCTCTGTTTTTCCATTCTTCAGCTCTAAAAAGCTATTTCCAGTTTCAGAAACATGATCTCATTAAAGTATCACTTTTTTTTTAAAAAGGTATCGTTTTTTGGGTTAAAAGTTTCACTTTTTTGTTCAGAAGAATCAACTCATGAAAGTATCACGTTCCATTGAAAAGTATCACCTTTTGGGTTAAAAGTATCATTTTTTGTGCATTTTTTGTTCAAATAGTATCACTTTCCTATTATAAATCAATAACAAAGACAATAAAATTGTAGAAACATCACATCATTAAAGTATCACTTTATGTTACAAATGTATCAGTTTTGGGTTAAAAGTATCACCATCATTTATAATACTGAAGCTGAAGAATTCAATACTAAAGCTGAAGAATTCATTAATGTAAACAACATGAATAGTTTCATGTTTTTATAAAAAAAATAATTACTAAAATAATCGAGGATTAGGAGTCTTTGAATCAAACTCTTTGGATGGATGTGAGTTTGTTGTATCACTACTTTTCTTCTTCTTGTTTTAACGCCCCTTGAACCTTTGTTTTCTCCCCTTCGTAAATGAACATGTAGGATCTAATATACTGTTAGAAGAATTAGAAATCTCATGTTGATCCGGAGAATTCAGTGTATTCATCAATGCATCAATAGCTAAAGAATCTCTGTTGTAGCCATCTTCAATGATTATTCTGTTAGAAAAATATTTTTATCATGATTTTGTTCAAATGTGTTTTTACACCAAAACAATATTCCTAAATGTTGTTCGAATACTCCCGATCGATTTAAAATATTTTTACTATTTTTTCGGAGTATTTCTTGAAGTTTCTTTTCGATAAAAATTGGACAACACTTCTGTCTCATGCTTGACCGGTCGCCCTATAGGGCAACCCGTGCCTGTGTTGAGTTTTGAAACAGAAAAAGGGATGGAGGGAAAAATGAGGGGGGCGGCCGGTCGGCCTCAGGGCGACCGGTGCCTGGGAACTCCCCTCGAAGAACAGACTTCTCTGTTTCTAATTTTTAGCACCTCCAACCGGTCAACATAGGGGTCGACCGGTCGGATCCCCCGTCGATCGGTCCCCCTATGTATTTTTCGTGAAAAATTCATTTCAAACTTATCTCTGCGCTACCGGTCGCACACCTCTTTTGATAGCAAACTATCCGTTGCATTTTCAGACAGCTTTTCCCTAATTTGTGGGATTGATTTCTAACAGCTATAATCTTTTTTTTTAAATGGTTTCTTTTGCAGAAAATTACTCCCCAAGGAGGAGCCAATGTCTGGAAATCAAGCCATGACCTCTCCTATAAATAGAGGCTTCATTCAAGCAACAAGAAACAACACAACAACCAAGCAAACAACATACTAGCAAACACATTCATATCTTGTTGTATTAGCCTAAGTACTTTCACTTGCACATTCTTGAGGTCTAGGCTTTTGATTCTTGATTACACTTGCACTCAATCTTTGTATTGTTATTATCGAGTTGTAATCTTGAATTTTGTCCATCATCCAAAACAAGATATTCTTGTTGTTGTTCTTGTGGTAAGAGCACACTTAGGTGATCTTAGGTGTTGAAGAGTGTGGTACTCTTCATAGGTGTTGAAGGAAGATTGTGGTAATCTCCTTGAAGGTGTTGTAAGAGGATTGTGGTAATCCT
The DNA here is from genome assembly GCA_016081115.2 of Rehmannia glutinosa. Taxonomy (NCBI): domain Eukaryota; kingdom Viridiplantae; phylum Streptophyta; class Magnoliopsida; order Lamiales; family Orobanchaceae; genus Rehmannia; species Rehmannia glutinosa. The sequence goes on along the minus strand of JABTTQ020002761.1, from coordinate 83,327 downwards.
CAAAGTGGTGTTGTATTAATTTTGATAATTAATAAAATTTATTTTTCTTTTTCGAAACCTATCCCGGATATACTGGGGTGGTAGAGCACGTAGTCCCTAGGTGGGGTGAAGCTCTTTAAATCGACATGTGTTGTTTATTTTCCGCACTTATAGCTTTCATCTTTGCTTGATCATTCGAAAAAGAGGGCAAATCTGAAAAATCGGGATAATCTATTCACCCCTCCCTCTAGATTATCGTAGCCACTTGGACTAACATATTCTTGCCTCCTCATTGTCTTGGCATTTTAGAATAAGATTATAATAGTTTCGTGCCATTTCATGCCGCCAAGGAACACAATCCTTCAGTTTATGAGAACTTTCATCTATCTTGTTGAACTTTCCCACAACTCTATTTTGACAAATTTTGTCCATCTTTTGACAATGTAACACTCAGGAATCTTGGAGATAGAATGCATATGAAATACTCTATGACAACAGAGTAAACCGCACTCCTCAAATTTCTTACAAGAACAGTTTATGAGGATATTAAACAATCATACACCACACGATGACAGCAACCCCCATCACTTGACGATGAAATGTCATAAACCATGATGTTTTCTTCAACACGCCCAATGATGAATTCGTTTTCTTTTTCATTGTTCCTCCAACGCTTTACTGTTCCTTGGAAAATTCCATAAAATTCAGTCAAAGTTGTTGTTTTCTTTGAATTGAATCCTATTGCGCTGTTTGTACTCTCACTCCGTTGTGAAGATAATATTCCCACAGAAAAAATATCCTCGCTTAGTGCAGTACACCATTTCTCCTTCAAATCATACATACGCAGAAGCCAAAAATCATTATGCAATTCCTACTCCGAAATCATAGACTTCCAGCAAGTTTCAAAGTTTCTTTCATCAACACAACCAGTCAAATATTTATTGAATGCTTCTTTGAAAGAATTATTTTTTTCAAATGTCCAAACTGACTTATAGCATTCTGGTGAAGGTGCCACATATATAGCCTATGCCTTGTTTGAGGGAAAACTTGCACAGAAGAAAGAAAACAAAAATTAAGCATATATTTCTTGAGGGAAAAGTATTTGATTTTTATGTTAAAGTATCACTTTTATAACTAAAATTGTCACTTTTTCAATAAAAATTATCAGATGTCTGTCATAAAGTATTTACCTTTTCAATTGCATTGCTGATTGCTAGGTCTTGATCAGTGAACAAAGTTATAGGACATTTTCCGCCCATTGATTTTGTAAAGACTTGAAAAAGCCACTCAAACGATTCAGATTTTTCATCAGATAAAAAAGCACACCCAAACATGATATTTTTCCAATGGTTGTTGTCCCCAACAAATGGCGCACAAATCAAATTATATTTATTTGTACGGTAAGTTGTACCAAAACATCACCATATATTTTGTAGTCTTCTTTCATCATAGAATCTCTCCAAAATACATTAGATAATATGTCCATTTCATCCAATTTCACTTTAGAAAAGAAATCCTCCTCTTCGACATCTTATTGATATAAAATATCAATTAATGTTTGTGCATCGCCACCTTCTATTGCTTTTATTTTCAATCTATTAACAAAATTCAAATGGTCTTTCAAATTGTGGCCAAGGCATTGTTCCCCCTGCATCATGTACCATATAACAGTAAGATTGAGTAGCTTTCATCCCACAAGATATCATATCCGCAATAGCTTTGGTTTTTTCATTTGTAATGACTCTTTCAGAACGATGTAGATGGCTCCATTCCCTTCTTGTGAGTTGATGATTGTGTTCCATAATATGCTGAACTACCTCATAAAGTCCCTCCATTTAACTTTACTCTCATTGAAGCTTTACATCCGGTGCGTGTAACATTAACCTTTTTCTTCTCTGCTGTAGATTGCTTAAATCCAGCAGAAGAACATACATAATATTTCTGACAACACTCAGAATAATCAGAGATTTTTCTAGTAGTCAATTTCTGTACGCTAAACCCAATAGCATGAGCATGACGACAATACAACTGATGCATATCCTTAATTGTTTTCCTTGTTATATGGAGAAGACAACCACTTACATCAAACTCGTTTTCATCTTCATTATCGCCTCCAGGCTCATTGGAATTACTAGATTTCATCACCCTCATCACTAGAGGCAATAATTGTGACAACATCTAAATGTAATACTTTTGGTTAAACATATGATACTTTTCATTGAAAAAGTGATATTTTTACTAGAAAAGCAATACTTCAAAAACTAAAGTAACAAAACATGCGAAGCACATTACCTTCAGCTTCTTGGAGCATTGTATCACCTGCATTCCGTGTGGCAATATTGATTTCATCATTTTCATGAGCAGTGCCAATAATTGTAACAACATCTAAATGTAATATTTTTTGTTAGAAATATGATACTTTTCATTGAAAAAGTAATATTTTTTACTAGAAAAACAATACTTCAAAAATTGAAGTGACAAAAAATAGGAAGCACATTACCTTCACCTTCTTGGAGCATTGTATTACTTGCATTCTGTGTGGCAATACTGATTTCATCATTTTCACGAGCAACACCAATAATTGTAAAAACATCTAAGTGTAATATTTTTAGTTAGAAATATGATACTTTTCATTGAAAAAATGATACTTTTTACTAGAAAGAAATACTTCAAAAACTGAAGTGACAAAAAATAGGCAGCACATTACCTTCAGCTCCTTGGAACATTGTATTAGTTGCATACCTTGTGGCAATATTGATTTCATAATTTTCACGAGCAACACCAATAATTGTGACAACATCTAAGTGTAATACTTTTGGTAAGAAATATGATACTTTTCATTGAAAAAGTGATACTTTTTACTAGAAAATCAATACTTCAAAAACTGAAGTTACAAAAAATAGGCAACACATTACCTTAAGCTTCTTGGAGCAGTGCATCACATGCATCCCCTGTGTCAACATTGATTTCATCACCCTCATCACTAGAGTCAATAACGGTGACAACATCTAAATGCAATACTTTTGGTTAGAAATATGATACTTTTTACTGAAAAAGTGATACTTTTAGCTATAAAAGTAATACTTTTAATGGAAGAAATCATACTTTCCTTACCATGCTCTTTAATATTGTTCACTTTTGCTCTTCAACAAAACTTACACAGAAGCTGGAAAAGAAAAAATCATTAGAGAAGAAGAAGGTTTTCATACAATAACCAACACCAACACCAGTTTCATACATATATATTGCAACAAAAGGTAAATCGAATATGTTAACAAAAGGTAAATCGAATTTTACGTACCGTGTGACACAATAAGAGAACGCGAGCTGAGGTTTTATGTGCGTTGACGTCGAGGGAGGGGAGCTGAGGTTTTTTGTTCTCTGTACACTGTTTCATTCGATTCGAGCTGAGGGAAATGACTGCTAGGGCACGGTTCAACGGGTATGAGATGTTGCAGCGGGCTGGGGCCTTTTTTGCACGGTCTGGGTCCTATTTTACAGCGGGCTGAGTCCTATTTTGCAGCGGCCGGGCGGTCCTATTTTGCATCGGGCAGGTGGGTTTAGTAAATGGGGCTCCGTCTCACGGATCTAGATCCGGAAGACGGTCTCACAAGAGATATCCGTGAGACGGTCTTACAAGAGACTCCCCCTTAACTAAGTGATTTTCTAAATGCCAAAACACAATGACAATACACTTGAAAATAGAACAAGTAATGTAGTTTACAAAGAAGTTTTTCAAAATTTGAAGTGAACGATTTGTGTGATACTCTTCTAAATTTGAATTTCTTTTATAGTATTTATAATTAGTATTTTGGATCTTTTATAACTATCCCAAACAAATATGTGACATTAATATTTTGTATTTTGACAAATCCATGTAACACATGTAAACAAATACGAAAGAAATGAACATGAAATTGTCTAAAGATACTATTTTGACTATTATAAACTCGATTTGTAATTAAATCATTGTGGAATAGTTTTTCATTGACGAAACATGGATATTGTTATATGATCTAGAAGGAGCTTCATAGAATAATTAAAAAAGCAGTGTCATAGAATATTTAATTGTCTTGTCATTAGCATAGAATTATTGATTTACAGTTAATAGTCATACACAATTAAAGAAAAAAACTTTTTACTAAAATTTAAATAGCACTTAACTATTATAGAAGAAAGCATAATTACAATTTGGCCAAGTCCTAGTGTAAGTACAATCAAAATAAATAACATTCTCTCTTTGCTGCCCCCACCAAACACCCTCTCAAGCTTTCTCCTCCATTCCATAGCAAAAAAAAGAGAAGAAAAAAACAAAAATATATAAATTTTTTTATAATAAAAAAAAAAGGAAAATATTTTTTCAACCTAAAGCTACTTGAGAAGGAAACTCCTCCACTCCTTTGGGATATTTATCATAAGCAATGATTTTTCAGCAAAAGATTTTGATCAACAGGAAGATTTGGTGGAGTTTCTTTTCTTGATTTTCCCCTTCTTTTTCATGTTTCAAACGTGACCAACTCGAATTTTATACATCAAAACTGGAATCAGGAGAGGTAAGAGGAAAACAAGTATCTTCGCCGCCCGTGTTCCATAGAAAATGCGCATAATTAGCGGCGTAATATGAATTGTTGGGCTCTGCAGCAATGGCTTCCAAGTAGGTCTCTTCAGCAGCCCAAAGGTCCTTTCTCACCACCCACAAGAAGTTGGCGTATTTGTTCAATGCTTCAGCATCCTTCGCTCAACCTTAGTCGCTCTCTTGAAGTATTCTTCCGCTCTGTTGAAACCAAAACAATGTAATGAGTTGACAAAAACATTTACTCAAAACGGTAATAATTAGTAATACGAATAAAAACACCTTGTTTCACTTTTTCTATTCCACTCTGTGTTGGATGAATGACACATGTCTTTTATGATAAATACGAGCTATTGACTATTTAAATGTATCTGCACGTGTCATTCATTCGAATGATGGAACAGGAAATTTGAACCCCAATATGGCATGCCCTTGTAATTCAATGAGCTTTAAAGCATTATATTCAATTTCTACATGTATAGAAGAAAATGAAAAGAATTAGAAGACAGCAAAAGGGAGCTGTCGGGAGGGTGACCCCTCCTGCCCGCCTCCTTTTGGCTCCATCCCAAGATTCTCACAAGTTTAAGACAAGCTAATTATTGACTTTTCAAACTAAAGTGAGGACAACCAAGTACAGCTTTTGAGAAAATTGCCAAGGCTTGATATTTTCACTAGTGGGATTTAAGATGTAGTCCCAATCTGTTTTGGTTCACTGATATCATTTGTCACTAAAACCAAAGATTATAGCAACACCACACATTGTGCTATCATAATATCTCCCTGACCCGAGTTCCTATTCGTCGATAATTTCCCCACAAAAATCACATTCCTGAGTTAGAACCAATCAAAGCTCATTATTCACCAAGCAAAGTCCAAGTCCAGGACAATATCTCAATTACAATCTAATTGGCCATAGCTATGGAATTTTTTGTTTTGAACAGACAGCTGCAATTATGACTAATATCTAAATCGACAAAAAAAAAAAACAAGAAATGATATCTGAACAGAAGAAAAATATGTTATACCTGTCAAAATCCTGTGCAACAAGGTAAAGAAATTGAGCATAATTAGCCAGCAACAGAGAATTGTTGGGCTCTTGTGCCAATTCCGTTTGGTATAGCAACTCTGTTCTTAAGTATTCCGAACGATCGTCCATTTCGAATTTGGCATCCACCGGCGATACAAATTTTCGTAGAGTTTCTTGATCCAATGCTTGCATTCTAGAAGCTTCTTCCACAATTGAATTCCATAAGGTCTCCTCTTCTTCAATGGAGTCTTGCCTAGAGACGGACTCTTCCCCACTACTAGTCCTCGAAGGATTATCAGAAATTGAGGATGCCCAATCAGGTGTAATCGTACGGTTATACTTTGATTCATCGAACATCCCATCTCCACCTGTACCACTAGATGTTGGTCTGTATTTCCCACCACCACCACCATTGTTACCTCCGACTGAAATTGTCTTTCCGTTGGACGAAGACAGTTTCAGCGTCCTAATGATCGACGAATCGAACTTTTGCTTAGACGGATTATGATCTTCGACCATAGAAACATCTTCCATGGCCACTCCATGTCCTTGTAATGCGGCGTTAGTCGACATAGAATAAACGCTATAATTGGCGAGAAGTATCATTACGTACATCATTAGAGTTGGGGTATGCGAAAACACTTTCTGAAACAACCACACGAAAGAAGCGTGCATCTCCTTCTGGACACTTGCCAAAATTCCTTGTAAATCCTCGTAAAATAAAACCTCCCTCATCTGGAGAGTATAACTATGAAGCTCTTGGATTATAAAGACCATCGACGAAAATGCTTTCTTAACCGAGCAATAAGCCGAACCCCCAGCTTCCATAAATCCCTCTTGCCATTGTTTTTTTCGCTTTATCATTCTAAGGGACAAAGGAATATCAACACTATTCGCCTTCCTCTCAATATTACCCGGAATTATCTCATCCCTTTCGGGAAAATCGGGTGGCTCTAAAGCATCAAATGGCTTCAAATTTTCGAACAACTTAGCATCACTATCAGCATTCTCAAACGACGTTGTTTCCACAGAATCATCATCGCTTAGCTGAAACCGTAAGGCCAATTCTTGAATATTTTTGGAAAATTCTTCATCCGAAAATGAATCCAAGCCAGCAGTCAATGCTCTTCTGATAATTCCAACACGGGACCTCCTATTACCACAAAATCGAGACTGGTAAACATTATGAGCACCCAACAACAAGGCCGATTTCTCCACATATCGGCAGAACATAGCCCCATCGCCGCTAACGAAACTACGTCGTTTTGAGGAAGGGGAGGAAATCGCCGAGGCTAATGTCTGAGAAGAAGATGGCGAGTGGGAAATTGAAGGTTGTGACCAATGTAACGAAGCTGGGCCCACTTTCAATCCCATTTCTCACAGAAAAAACAGAAATTAAAGTTAAAATGGAGAGAAAAAAAGAGAAATGGAATCAAAAGCTTTTTTGGCCCCCAAAAGCAAAATTCGGATCGGAGGGAAAGAGTAAAGCCCACTGCTTTCTTGCCCTCAACTCAAAACTAAAAACCCTGCAAACAAATAAACAAAAAAACCGACCAATTTAAGTCAAAACACATGCTAATAAAAACCCAATTAAAAAAAAGCCTCAGTGCTTCTAATCATTTCACCACCCATTAAAATCGGATCAAGAAAACGCAATCCAAGATGAAGCACAAAAACTGATAAAAGTAGAAACAGGCAAAAAAACCCAACAAATGGAATTAGAACTCACCGGAAAGTAATACTCCGGCGGATCCTCGGCTTCACTTATCAAGAAAGAAGAGCAGGGGTGTGAGGTCTTTAAATATACAAAATAAATAAATAAAATGATAAGAAAAAATCTTGGGACAGTCCAAGAAACGTACGCCCCCAAGAATCAAATCGTATATAGTATAAAACTAATTCATTGTAGGACCGTACATCTGATTTTTAATTTTTAATTTTTTGTTCAGTGTTCTTGATTTTACTTGGGAGTAAATTTGTTTTTTTTTTGGCAAAATGGAAGTACGATTATTATTGTGCTGTAATAGTTTTAGTTATTGTTTTGCCAATACAGTTATTAGTGCAGTCGGTGGCCGAGTCACATGCCAAGTCGAGGGCGAAAAGTTGAGTCGTACGCGGCTGAGTTCACGTTTCTTTTGGAACTGTTCTAAGCAATTGGCATATGCCAAGTGTTTAATGCCCACCATCCACCATTAATGAAACCAAGGGTGTTTTTGGACCGTCAATTGATTTACCATCAAGCCTACCTAAGGATGAATTCATCCCTAAGAGCCCTCACTATCTCCCGTCCCTAGAACTTTTGAGAGAAAGTGAATTGCAGGATATGTCTCAACTAATGGGTCGCCCGAGCCACTTTAAATCCGAGCATTCTACACAGAAATCCTCCTCCAAACTGACTACGGCCGATTAGAACCTCCACCGCGCGGTCTTGGAAGAAACATCACATCACCCAAGTCCTTTCTGATGGTTGAGTTATGCACCTGGAGGCACCATCAAACCTACTTGTGTAACGCCCCGAAATTTGGAACTATAAAAATACACAAAAACTCTTGTCAGACCGTCTAACGGGTCTGACCCGACCTGGCGGTGGCAATTTTGTAATTTCCGCCTACTAGGCTTTTTTGTAATTTTCTTATGTCTATTTTTGTAATTAAATACCTGACTTTTCAATTTCAGCGGGTTTTTTGGTAGTAACTATTTCCACTCATTTTTTTCAAAATTGAACCGTCACTTTTCTCTCCTTTTTCTCTCCCACTCCATTTGATATCGAAGGTTTTGGTTTCAGAAATTTTCTTTTCGAAATTTTCAGAAGTTTTGTTCGAATCGAAGGTTTACTGTTCGGAGTTTTTTGTTCGGGAGCTTTTGTTCAGCGTGCTAGGTTGATAATCAATGATCAGCGGTCTTCGTGTTCCTTCAAAAGGTAATTTTTGGTTCGTTGAGTTAGGTTTTTAAGATTTCTGGACTTTTAAAATAGTAGTTTCGTTGAGTTTTCATATCTAGAGTTTTTAGTTGGTGTTGGTTTGTTTGGAACTCTCGATTTCGAAACCGTAGTTTTCTGTTATTCTGCAGATCTTTGATTATTTTTGTGTTTTTTATTAGTTCTGTGCTTTTGTTAGTGAACATTTACTATATTGTATGTGATAATCTTTTTTTTTAAATGTATTAGTAGTTTGTCTGAATAGTATTAGTTGTTATCATGTAAAGTATTAGTAATGAGCTCTTTGCTTTTATGTGTTGTAAAGTTGTTAGCTCTGTTTTTTATGTTGGTGGCGTTTGACATTTTGTATTACTAGTTACTCTCAATAGTATTAGTTGTTACACTGAAAAATATTAGTTGTTTATGAGATATTATTAGTTATTCTGTGAATTCTGGGGTTCGAAACCCTAGTTTTCGTCTACTTATAGTTGTTTTGTGGATGTTTGATTAGTTCTGTGCTTTTGTTAGTGAACATTTACTTCATTCTGTATGATAATCATTTTGTTTAAATGTATTACTAATTAGTCTGAATAATATTAGTTTTTAGCGTAAAGTATTAGTAATGATTTCTGTGTTTTTTTATGTGGGTGGTGTTTGACATTTTTATGTGTGATATTATTAGTTGTTCTGTGAATAATATGCTTTCAAGTTATTACTAATAGACTCTCTATTTTTTATGTGTGCAGTATTAGAATGCGTACTAAGAACGCGGCGATGAAGTCAAAACATGATGATATTTCCCCCTTGGCGTTGGTTCCATATGAAGATCAATCAAGTGAAGAATATGTTCCACCATAGAGGAAGAAGGAAGTAAAAGAGAAAGAAGTTACAACGATAATAAGACGAACTATGAGCAGGTAATATTATATAGTTTTGTAGTTATTGTCCCATGAAATGTATCACTAGTCACTCTTAATAGTATTAGTTTGTGCACTATAAAGTATTAGTAATGAGCCCTGTTTTTTGTGCAATTTGCAGTGATTTTGTGACACAATGTAGACCACGTGGTCTTTGTGATTTGATATTTAAGTTGACTGCTCAATAAAAGAAAGACATAGAGGATATTGGTTTTGGAGGGTTATTAACAATGGCTGGGGTGAATGCAATCCCCACAAAAATGTTGAAGTGGTTGATTAGTAATTATAATGGTACAAGCCATTTACTGAAGATAGACTAGAACAAGAGTTTTGTTGTGACGGCTGATGATATTTGTGACTGTTTTCTTCTGCCTAGGAACGAAGGATGTGATGTTTTTAGGAATAATGAGAAGTTGGAGAGCTTAGATATAATGGTTGAATGGAATGATATGTATGATTTTAAGGGGAAAGTTAGCTTGAAGTCTTTGCGGTCTGTTATAGAGAGGATGATTGACGGTGAGGATGTCTTTAAAAGATTTTTTGTGTTATATTCCTTGTCTTCCTTCTTAACACCAAGTGCTAATAGAAATGTGGATTTTGGTGTTATGAGGTCAGTGGTTGACGTTGACGAAATAAACAAGTTTGATTGGTGGTCATATGTTTTGAATAGGCTTTGTGTTGTTGTAATAAGTACAAGAAGGGTAACATTAAGATGTGAGGGGTTGTGTGTTGGTTCTACAAATCTTGTACTTTCACAGATTGAAATGGCAAGGTCGTGCGGAAACAACAACCCACCCTTGATCCAGCACTGGAATCCCGACAAAATCAAGAATAGAGTTGTTGAAGAATGTGTTGCTGGTGAATTTGGCTAAGGAGAGTTGTTGAAAGACACATATCCATTGTCTTCTAGGAAAGAGAAGAATCTAAAGAAAAAGAGTAGTGAGGAAAAGATTTTTGAGAAAGATAAGTAAGAGAAAGATGAGAAAGAGGACGGAAAGAAAGTTGAGATGGATGAGGAAAAGAAAGTTTAGAAGGATGAGGACGGTGAAGTCGATGAATTGTTTGAACTGATCAACTATAAAATGACAACGGGAGAGATGTTTGATGCAGAGATCCACAAATTGGCAAAGGATGTAAGATAAATGTTCTTACATGTATTATTATTTACTGCAAAATTATTAGTACTTGTTTTTTTAAAGCTTTTGTTGTTTTGTTGCAGGGTATGACTGAATTATCTATGTTGCTGAGAAGGGTCATAAATGTTATTTTTCATGCGCACATGGAGAGAGTGAGGAAACTGCAGGCAGAATTGATAGAAAAAAAAAATTCATCTTCTCCAACTGCCTTGTCTGAGACTCAACAATTTTTTTCAAGTGCAAAGCTTCATGATTATGCTGATAAGGTGGTGATGAATTTTGAGAGGATGAAGGAATTCATTGACCCTTCTATGACTCATTTTGATATTCTGACTCCTGAAGAGGAAGTAGTACCTGATGTGAATGAAGACGCAACTGCTGCATCTGATGTGAATGAAGAAGCAACTGATGTGTCTGATGTGAATGAAGAAGCAGTTGCTTATTGTGTTGCATCACTTGAAGATGATGAAGACTTGAAGGATGATGAAAAGGAAGAAGCAACAGTTGCTGATTCAGGTATTAGTTGTTACATTGTAAAGATTAGTATTACTTGTTACACTGTAAAGTATTAGTTGACTATTATTTTGTGCAAACAGTTGAACGGTGGCCCATTCGTGAGACGAAAGCTTTTAGATGTTCATTTATGAGATATTACAACAAGATTTTTACTGAAGTGTTGTCAAGGAAGGATAAGGATGTGGCTGACTATTGTTTTTCTAATCACAAATGACAAAAAGAGTAAGTAATGTTTGAACTGTAAGTTATGTTTTGATTATGTTGTTTGAATAATATTTTTTTCATTATTAATTTTTTTAATTTATATTTTTCAGTCGAACTGAACCAGTTTTTGCACATGATGGTGCTTTTTACGTTTCGCTTGGTGATATGTCCACATTGAATGAAGAAATTTTGATCCACATGAGCATAATTGATATATGGGTAATGCTCCTCAACAAAAGACCAGGTGGATGAAAAGAGGATGAAATGCTTTTATTTTTATGCTCAACATTCTGTAAGCAAGCAATATTTTTTTTCATGTGTTGTCATGTTTTATATTAATGTAATGATATATTAAGATTGTGATATTTGCAACAGTTATATATATATATATATATATATATATATATATATCATACATTGTTGAAGAAAACACTTTGCCGAGTTGGGTAAAGGATCTGAGAGATTGTTGAGGAATGTGGATGAGATCAATTAGAGTGATGAATTTGAGTGAATTTGACCTGGTAATAAATTATTTTTATTTCTAATGAAAAGTATTATTTATTATACTTATATGTATTAGGACTTAGTATGAGAAGTATTAGTTAATATTCTTTTTGGTTGAAACTGTAGATATTTTTTTCCCGATTTGCTTCAAAGAACATTTTGTTGCTAATGTCATCAATTTTGTTGCCAAAAAGGTGCAATATCTAGACAATTTAGTCCATCATAAAGCTGCAATTGAAAACTATAACAAGCTTGGGATTATTGTGGTAAAGTATCATATTTGTTACTTTAGATTTACTCCCTATAATATCTTATATGTATTTTTGGAGTAACTTCTTATTGTTATTTCACTTATTCCAGTAAAGAATTTTTCTATTTTGGCTAAAGAGTTAAATCATCCACAAGCTCAAGAGGTTGAGCATTTTCCTTGGGAAAATGTTCCCTTCAGCTGGCAAGCCAATGGAACAATGTATTGTGGTGTTTTCTTAATACACCACATGGAAAATTTTATTAGGGAAGTCTATTTGAGTCTATATTTGAAACAAGTATGAATCTTGCCAAAATAAATATTACTTATATTAATCCATTTTTGTCTGATTTTTTTTTCATGCTTGTTTTGTCTATAGCGCAATGTAAGGCGTATTTTAAGAGCATCATATTGTTTCAGAATTCTGTTGAACCAGTTAAACGAGAAACGAATGCAACTTGAGAAGGATGTTTTTGATTTTGTGAGGGCCCTGAAGTAGCTTGAAAAATGATATTCATGTAAGATTTTATTGAACCTCAAGTCATTTTTATTTGTTTTATAGTGATCTGTTTTGCTAATATAATGTGTTTATGATGTACAAGGTTAGAAGATGTTGGTTGTCGGGTGAATGGGGGATCTTATGGCTGGACTTTTGTTGGTTCTTTATGAAAAATAATATGAATTTTCGGCTAGTATTAATAGTTACATGTAAATGTATTAGTATTGAATGTTGAAAGTATTAGTACTGCTTTTGTTAGCTTTAGATAAAGTACTGCTTTTGTTAGTTGTAGATGGAGTATTAGTAGTACAAGTAAACATATTAGTATTGAACCTTGAAAGTATTAGTATTAGAAGTAAATGTATTAGTATCTGAGCACAAATGTATTGTTGTTTTTTCATGCGAATATTTTGTCAGCTTTTCATGGCATACATCTTGCAAAAAAAAAAAAAAGTATTAGTTAGCACCAAAAGGAAGGTATTAGTTGTTGAACAGAAAAGTATTAGATGTGAAACATAAAAGTATTAACATAAGAAAGTAATGTTTTTATGTAGACTTGAGGGATTTTTACAAGCAGTTGCAAGTATTATGTGTAGGTATGTGTCCTTGAATAATTAACAATTAATGTTTAACAATAAGATATGAATTAAGATATGAACTCACATACAAAAATAGGAATGTATCACCATATACATTGCAATGTATTAGCAAATACATTAAAAAGTATTAGCGGATACGTGACAACGTATTAATCCCCTGTACCAGAAAAAATACTCAGAATTAAGTTCAAATAATCAACCCTTCTAACAATCTAGGATTAAGAGTCTTCGATCTGAACTCCTTCGATGTATGTGTGTTTGATGTGTCAGAACTCTTCTTCTTCTTGTTTTTTTCGAAATGCCCTTTCATTCTTTATTTTCTGTCCTTTGCAACTGAATGAGTAGGATCTAGGATATTAGTAGAAGAACTAGAAATCTCAGTTTCAGCTGCAGAATTCATTGTAGCAGCCATCAATTCATCAACTTCTATAGAATCCTAGTTATAACCATCTTCAAGGATTCTTCTTGTTTCCTCATTTTCTTGGCATTTCAATACCTGATTATAATATTTTTCCGCCATTTCATGACGCCACGGAATGTAATCCTTAGGCCTATTACTCTGTCCTATTCCTCTGTCTAATTTATCCCATAAGTCCTTTTTTTTGCAAACTTTGTCCATCTTCTTTTGTTATAACAATTTGGTATTTCAGTCACCGAATTCACAAAAAAGACCCGTAACGAATGAAGACACAATAAACCACATTCTTCAAATCTCTTGCAAGAACAACTTATCAATTTAGTTGCAGTACAAAATGTCACGATATGTGAACCCACTCCATCATCATTCAAAACATTATAAAACATAATGCCCCTCTCAAAATGGAACATTGTACAAGAAGTGGAAATTCACTTCAAAAATTCATTTTCAAAATCTTTAAAAAGTGTCAACGTGTATACCTCATAAGCATGATTTAATAGTCCAATCAATGGCAATATAGATGTACGAGCAGCCCTTAAACACTGAAATTCATCCTTTGCTTCATTGCTCCTCCAACGTTTAATTGTTTCCTTGAAAATTCCATAAAAGTCAGTCAAACTGGTTGTTTTCTTCGCATTAAATCCAATGGCATTGTTTGTACTTTCATTTCGCTATGAAGACAATATTCCAACAGAGAAAAAGTCTTTGTTAAATGATGTACACTACTTTTCTCTTAAATCAAATAACCTCTTAATCCATGGATGGTTTTCTAACCCATTTTTTGTAATCATCTTCTCCCAGCATGCCTGAAATTCAGCTTCATCTGTGCACCCTGATAAACACTTGGTAAATGCATCGTTGAAGCATTTGTCACATTTCAACTTTTTGAACCGGCTCACAATATTTTGGTAGAGGTGCCATAAGCATAACCTATGTTATGTTACTCAGAAAACCTACATAAAAAAGAGATTATTACTTTTAATACTTAATAGTATTACCTATAACACTGGAAGGTATTAGTATTAACAAAGAAAAGTATTACATATAAATAGAAAAATATTTTTTAAATATAAACTGAAGTGTAGTTTGTACTGTAAGACATAACACAATTCAATAGGCATTACATTTAACACTGAAAAGTATTACATATCACACTGTAAGGTATTAATACTAACAAAGAAAAGTATCACACATTAACTGGAGTGCAATTTGTACAGTAATATATACCTTTTCAATTGAATTTCCGATTGCTAGATCTTGATCTGTAAAGATTGATATAGGACATTGACCCTCCATTGATTTCTTGAAAACTTCAAAAAGCCACTCGAATGATTCGGTTTTCTCATCCGCTATGAAGGCACAACCAAACATAATTTCCTTCCAATGATTATTGATCCCAACAAATGGAGCACAAATCAAATTATACCGATTTGTTCGATATGTTGTATCAAAGACAACAACATCACCATATATCTTGCAATCCTCCTTCATCATTGAGTCCCTCCAAAATAGATTACACAATATCCCCATATCATCTAATTTAACTCTGAAAAAGAAGTCTTGATCTTCAGCATCTTGTTGGTACAATATGTCAATAAGCGTTTGTGCATCGCCTACCCCTATTGCATTCATTTTGAAATGATTCACAAAATTCAAGTGATCCTTCATTGTTTGACCAATGCACTCTTCACCCCCTGCATCTTGTGCCATGTATCGGAAAGATTCAGTGGCTCTCATTCCAGATGAAATCATCTCCCCAATAGCATTAGCTTTTTCAGTGGTAATCACCCTTTCAGAACGATGCAAATGATTCCACTCTTTTCTAGTGAGTCCGTGGTTGTGCAACATATTATGGTCAACAATTTCATAAAGACCATCGTTGTTCAACTTTGCCCTCATTGATGCCCTACATCCTATCCGTGTATTATAAATTTTTCTCTTTTTTTTTCTCAACGGTGTTTCTGGATCGTATAGATCCCTCACAGGAACATACAAAATACTTTTCTGTCACAACACCAACTTCATTGTGTGTTGTAGTTATTTTACGAATGCTAAAGCCAATCTACCAAGCATGATTGCGATACAGTGTATATTTCTTCAATACTATTCCTCTTCATACCAATAAGACAATCAGTCAAGTCTGTTATATTAACAAAAGAAAATAATTAATAGGGGAAATGTATGAAAATAATGTTACTTTTTATCATAAAACACAATACTTTTGAATGTTTGTGTAATACTTTTTTTACAAACAAAAACTGATTTTTACCTTCAGCATCTATGAGTATGATATTGTCCCCTTGCTCTCTGTCATTAATGTCTTCTTCATTCTCATTACTGGAATCTATTAGTGTTATTACACCTAAAAAAAGTAATACATTTTAGGAACAACTAAGAAATAAAATATATAATAAGATGCAACCACTACAGAGTGTGACAATTTTTGTTTTGTAAAGTCTAATACATTTACTTAATACTACTAATACATTTGAATGGAACTTGTGTTACTATTTTACTAAGTTGTCTCTTTTAATTATAACCCATTTGTTTCGTTCGCCAAATACATCACATTGCTTCTTGCCGTACATGAAACTTTTTTTCTTACATGTTTCATTTATGTTTCTTATATCACTTAGCCAACTTTTCATTGAATTCCACAGTTGTATGGAGAAAATCCTAGATGTCGTATACCACAATGGAGAATAGGAAGAAAATAGAGAGTATAGGAACTTTGAGATAATAGGAATACTCATTCCAATAGACTGCACATTCAGCACGCTAAAGGAAATCTTGGAACAACAAATTCAATACAGAAAAGATGTAGAAGCTATGCATATTAGATACAAATTGACAGAGACTCTGCCACCATTGAAAATTGAAAGTGATTACTATCTCAAATTCTACATGGAAATGAAAAGCAAAGAAACAGACTGGATAAAGTTTCCTTTGTGCATAGACATAGTTTTGATCTCAGAAGGCAATAGCTTTCAAAATCAAAGGAGTTTAGCCTGGCAATAACAACACAACAAAATGCAACAGAAGGAACGAGCAACATGTCTATAGAGAGCTCCCTGTTGGAAAACATGGGCCAAAACGCGATTGACTACATCGACTATGCAAACCTCATAAGCAGAAATGTGGTCGGAGAAGAAGACACAACAAAAATTCAAGAAAGTACACATGCTGAAGAACAATTCCAAAAGGGAGATGTCTACAACTCCAAGGAGGAATTAATCAAACAACTCAGTTGTTATGCGTTGAAACATCACTTCCAACATAAGGTGAAGAAGTCGTGCAAAAAGCAATACTACATAAAATGTCTCGATGAAAATTGCAATTGGCATTTGAAAGCCTCGTCCACATCAGGGACAACAAGATTCATTGTAAGAAAGCATGAAACAACACACACATGTCCGCTGAATAATAGGATGAATGACAATAGGCATGCCATGGCAAAAATAGTTGGGGACTATCAAATCAAAGTAACTCAACAACATCAAAACAGTCTACACGCCAACATATATAATTAGAGACATGAAGGATGAGCATGGAATAAGTCTCGACTACAAAAAGGTGTGGAGATCAAAAGACAAAGCGCTGGAAATAATAAGGGAGAGGCCAGATGAGTCTTATCAGAAACTACCAGCTTACTTGTACATGTTGGAGGAAACGAATCCCAGATCGATCACTGAAATACTAAGAAAGAAGGGTGACGCGTTCCTCTTCTTGTTCATGGCTATCAATGCATCAATAAAAGGATGGAGACACTGCAGACCTGTAATTGTTGTTGACGGTATATCCCTGAAAGCAAGCTATGGGGGGACTTTGTTGTCTGCCTGCACACAAGATGGCAATGGGAGCATTTTCCCACTGGCTTTTGCAGTAGTGGATTCTGAGAATGATGGGAGCTGGGTGTGGTTTTTCACAAAGATAAGACAAATATTTGGTCTCAGGGAAGGGATGTGCATAGTCTCAGACAGACACGTGAGTATCGAAACAACAATAAAGGAGGTACATAATGTAAATATTTCCTTATATGATGTTTCACTTTTGTTTCATATATGTTTCTTTCATGTTTCACATATAGTTTCAAAAACATTCCCCTTTACAAATTTCTCACAAATATATTATTTTAACGACCAGGTATATCCTGAGGTCTCTCACGGGCTGTGCACGTATCATCTCCTAAACAATTTAAAGGCAAACTTCAAAAGGAAAAACAGCGAAATACGAGATCCATTCATAGCAGCAGCAAAATCATACACGAATGAAGAGTTTGAAAACCAAATGTCTGCACTTGACAACGTAAACAACAGAATTAGACCATATTTGTCCATCATCGGCTACGAGAAATGGACACGACTCAACTGTCAGAGCAAACGATACTTTGTCACGACTTCAAACATTGCAGAATCACTAAATGCATCGATAGTGGCTGGGAGAGACCTACCGATAACAGCTTTGCTTCAATACATGAGATCTTTAGTTCAAGATTGGACGTGCAGACATCGGATTGAAGCAAGATCAACATTCAAAAGGATGGCAAAAAGAGCTGAAGAGTATATGGAGAAAAACTACACCATTTTACTAAATTTAAGGGTAATTTAATGCAAACTTTCAGCACATGGTCCATTGTTTCATAAATGTTTCTTATATGTTTCATTTATGTTTCTGGTGAAACGATCAAATGACTTTATCTTCAAAGTCACGTGTGAGAAAACATTTGTTGTGGACCGGAAAAAGGACTTGCACATGCAACAAGTTTCAAATGGATGAAATTCCTTGCCCACATGCTTTAGCGGTAGTAAAAGATTTGAATGCAAATCCGTACCAATACTGCTCGGCATACTACATAAAGGAAACAATGGAAGCATCATATTTGGAAACAATGTATCCAATCCCACATGAAGATACCTGGGTCCTGCCAGATGAAATCAACACAATGGAGATTCTACCGCCGGAGGGCAAGGCAAAATCTAGAAGGCCAAAGAAAAGAAGACACAATGCAACTTGGGAGAAAAGGGCCAAAACCAAATGTGGAAGATGTGGGGAGTCATAATAGAAAAACATGTAGGAATCAACCAAAAACAAAATAGGACTCGTAGTAGAATATTATTATTACGAATATACGTGTAATTGATACAACTTCGACATATAGAAAATCAAAAGCAAATTATTTCTATGTTGTTTCAAATATGTTTCTTACAATAAGATGACAAAACAAATGTTTGTTTCGAATGTGTTTCAGATATGTTTCTATTACACAATGAAACCATTTACCAAATAGAGACCATAAGAAATGTAACACAAAACACACAATAATTTGAATCCCCAAACCAAGCAACAACAATACATTAACTGAAAAAACATCTCATAACTTGTCTCCAAATTGTTCAAAAACGTACTACCCACAAAATCTAATCGTGAATCAAAACAACCAATAACGATCCAAATCCTCCAAGGAAAGTTGTTATAAATACCAAATATCCCATACTATTAAAAGTACCAAACTTAAGACAAATTTGTTCAGGTGATTACACAAACTATCAAGATTTTTGTAACAACAATTCCCTAGAATCCTTAGGGAGTGGAGGCAGAATTTCAATGTCGCTGTCGTCCTCGTCGCCTTTTTGTTGCTTCAGCTTCGCGTGATTGTAGAGTAAATGACTAAACCTTGACCACTCATTCTCCACGTCAAAGGCCTCAACATCCATTTTCTTCCTGGCAACAAAATACTCTGCGTAACACGCAACAAAAACGCCACAGTCACTACAAAAAGAAATGAAGAAATGGACAGTCAGACATATAAAACAACAAAAACAAACAACAAAAAAGAACAAACAAATGGAAAATACATAGAAAAAACTTACTTCTTGGTCTGCAAAGGAATGTCTTTAACAACAACGACTTTCATAGCATAATTCAGATCACCGGAATACGCACCTTCGCCAAGCACGACATTGGGACAGACACCATAAAAGGCTACCAAGGACAGGAACCGAGGAAGGAGAGAGCTGTAAGCTTTCACAGCTTCAGCAGCGACTTTAAGAGAATCATCCGTCTTCAACGAATTGTATAGATAGATAGTTCTCTCCTTCACGCTCAACTGTCCCATTACCCAATGTTCCATATCAATGAAATGTATGGGGAACAAGATATGATCAACTTCCGACCATGGTCATCCACATGCTATATCATATCCCATGATATAGTCCACAACTGTGGTATTGACATTGATCATTGACATATCAAATTGACTCTTCTTTTTTTTGTTCACTTGGCAAAATTTCTTATAAATGCTTTGGATGCACCGGTCAAATATCAAATCGGTTGTTGTGAATGTCATAGCACTATGCCCGTATAGGAACTTCTTCCTCAAATTGTAGAAAAGCACATCAATATGCTACAAAATGAACACAAAACACAATAAAAAAATAGAAGGAACAATTCAAAAAAACAACATGAAAGACAATAAAAACCTACAGAAGAAGCCAAGTACTCATCAACATAATACAGGCTGTAAAACCATGACTTCGACTTCACTTCGCAAACACCAAGTTTCAAAGAAGGCTCAACTTTGTCATCTTTCTCTAAGTATCGATTCGGGCTAAAAAAGAGTATCAAATAAAAACAAACTAATCACAAATTTATAAACATTTATGTAATTGTTTCAGATATATTTCAAAATTGTTTCACAATTGTTTCAGATAGTTACTAATTACATATATGAAAATAATAAAGGTGTATACCCTTAAGAATCAAACCCTTCCGCAAGCCAGTCGTTCAACCCATCCGACAGAACCCTTATCCCCGGACCTTCACCCATATTTTCGTCCAGCGGGCACCTTCCCTTCACCAAGGGTTTTGGAACTTTTTCGCCAGTATCCATAATGACATCTTTGTCGCCGATGTCTTCCAATCCAATCACCACGTCCGCGGGTTCAGCCTCTTCGGTGACAACATCACCAGAAGACTCAAAGTTAGTGGTGAACGGAGTTCTCACCGCAATGGACGGTTTCGAAACCCTCTTCATAGAAGGAGACAGATCGGAGGAGACACCAACTGGACTTTTCAAAGCACACTGAAACAAAACAAAAACAAAAAAACAAAAAACAAAAGGGAATAAAATAACAAAGAACAAACATAATTCAAAAATTTCAAAATAACAGAAACTATAATTTAAACACACCTTCCCCACTGCAGCTTGGCTTGCAGTGTTCAATATGTCATCAATTTGAGAAAGGTTGAGATTGTCAATTTCCTAAGAACTATATGTGATTGCCTCATTTACAAAGGCATCCAAATCATTGGATGATCTTATCATGAGCAAAGAATGTGGAGATAAGACAGACATAGGATTTAATTCCTTTGTGCACAGTCAAACTCCAAGAGTGATTTTGGAGAAAGGATCTTCAAGTAATGAAGCATCTCAAAAATCCAAAACACCAAATGCTGCACCCACATTCACTCCAAAGCACAATCACAAACAAACTGACCTTGGATACAAAAAGAAAGGAAAATAACCAGTTGAGTATACTGAGAGGACAACTAAGAAGAAATCCAGCCGAGTTCCTTAGCAAACTCCAAATAGAAAATACTCTGTGAAAAGCAAACAGAGCTACCAAAAATCCCAGAAGTTTCATCAGAGAAACACACATGATGGGAATGGTAGAAACTACCCAAACTATGATGATTGGAATAATGTGAAACATCAGCAAAGACCTATGGAATACAAGCCTAGATGGCAAAGACCTAAAACTCAGCAAAGGTCATTCCAAAGGCCAAAGAGCTATTATCAGCACACATATGCACCCAAGCACTACACTCAGAAATATCACAACTATCTTAAGAAAGCAATTGCTAAAACACAAACACAGGCATACAGACAAAAGAGACAGCTGTATGAACCTAAAACCCCCAAGCAATTTGCTAATGTGCACTATTATGGCATTGATAGATGGCAACCTCTTAGAGTCAAGACCTTTGGTTATAGGTTGGTTGGATCATCTTATAGCACTAACCCCTCAGGACCCAGGCAAGTATGAGTAACTAAAAACTGATATCCTTGATTGCAGGTTCAAGGAACAGCTGAGTGCCAAGGAACCTGGTACATGGATAGTGGTCGTTCGGCCATATATGACAGAAACAAGAAAACCTGTCAAGATTCAAGGAGATTAGAGGTGCAAAAGTCATATTTGGAGGAAATGAAGCTTCAGAGAAAATCAAAGGCACATGATCTATCAAGAAGAATGGATTGGAAATCACAGATGTTGCTTATGTTGAAGGCCTCAACTTCAACTTGTTAAGCATCAACCAACTCTGTGATAAAGGCTACATTGTTGGATTCAACATGGAAGTGTGCCTGATCAAAGATGCTGAATCAAATGAAATTGTGCTGCAAGGATCAAGACAGAGGAATATGTATGTGGTAGATTGGTCTACTTCTACACCAAGCACTTGTCTGCTAGCAAAGAGCACAACCGAATCAAGTTGGTTGTGGCACAAGAAGCCGAGTCATCTGAATTTCAAGACAATCAACAAGCTTGCAAGGAGTCATCTTGTAGAAGGATTGCCAGGCTTAGTGTACAAGAAAGAAAGTGTATGTGATGCATGCCATATGGGAAAGCAAATAAAATCTTCATTCAAGGATAAGCCAAGTCCTTCTTCAACAAGGATATTACATCTGTTGCATATGGATTTATTTGGTCCAATTGAGCTAGCCAGCATAAGTGGAAAGAAATACACCTTGGTAGTGGTAGATGACTACTCAAGATATACATAGACAATCTTCATGTGTAAAAAGAAGGAAACTTTGCAGAAGTTACCTCGGCTGATGAAAAGAGTTCAAAATGAAAAGAGCCAAACCATTATAAAAATAAGATTTGACAGAGGAACTGAGTTTGTTAATGGGATAATAACTTAGTATTGTGTTAAAAATGGAATTTCTCATGAGTTATCACCGCAAGAACTCCAAATGAAATGGAGTGGGTGAAAGAAGAATAGAACTCTCAAGGAAACTGCAAGGACCATGTTAGCCAAGTCGATTGCCTTAGAGATTTTGGGTGAAGCCATTAACACAACATGCTATACTCAAAATAGATGCATGATCAACAGGCATCTGACCAAGACTCCCAATGAGATTTGGACAGGGAGAAAGCCAAATTTTGGATATTTTAGGATATTTGGATGTAAATTTTCATCCATAACAATTGCAAAGATAATTTAAATTTTGATGCTAAAGCTGATGAAGGTATCTTCTTGGGATACTCAGCTGAGAGCAAAGCCTATAGAGTGCTGAACAAGAGGACTATGGTTACAGAAGAATCTATCCACGTGGTTTTTGATGAACCTAATGTAAATGGAGAAGACATTGAAGAGTTAGCTAATAAGCTGAATCAACCAACAATGCAAAGGAGTCCTTTTGTTGAAGCTGAAGTAGGAACAATCAACCCAGATGAAGATGAGATAGCTGAATCTCAAAGACAGCTAGAAAGTCTACAGCTGAATGAAGATGAAAGAGTTGTTCAAGACAACTTAGCTGCAAGACAGCTGAATCCAGAGTTAGTTCAACCTGATGTGAGATGGCTGAGAGACCATCCACCAGAGTTAGTTATTGGAGATGTTAGAGATGGCATTAGAACCAGATCTAGAGCACAGCATGAAGCGATGTTCACTTATTTTATATCCCAGATAGAGCCTAAAGATGTGTCTCAAGCATTGGATGACACACATTGGATTCAAGCCATACAAGAAGAGCTGAATCAGTTTGAAAGAAACAAAGTATGGGAATTGGTGCAGAGGCCAACCCATCAAAATGTTATTGGCACAAAATGGGTTTTCAGAAACAAGATGAATGAAGAAGGATCTGTTGTAAGAAACAACGCAAGATTGGTAGCCAAATGGTATTGCCAAGAAGAGGGTATAGATTTTGATGAAACCTTTGCTCCTGTTGCAAGATTAGAAGCAATAAGGATGTTTCTTGCTTATGCTGCACATAAGAACTTCACTGTGTATCAAATGTATGTGAAGAGTGCATTTCTGAATGGACTATTAGAGGAAGAAGTCGATGTTGAACAGCCTCTAGGTTTTGAGTAGAAAACTATTGGAGATAAGTTATATAAGCTCAAGAAAGTATTATATGGACTGAAACAAGCACCAAGAGCATGGTATGATACATTGTCTCAATTTCTAACTGACAATGGATTCACCAAAGGCAAAGTTGATAGAACACTCTTCAGAATTCAAGATGGAGAGAGTATACTGCTTGTTCAAATATATGTGGATGACATCATTTTTGGTTCCAAAAATAAGGAGCTGCGTAAGTTCTCAAACCTCATGCAAGGTAAATCTGAGATGAGCATGATGGGAGAGCTGACTTTCTTCCTAGGACTTCAAGTCAAGTAATTGAAGGATGGAACCTTCATAAGTCAAACAAAATATACCAGAGATTTGATGAAAAAATTTGGTATGGAAGAGAAGTATTCTGTAAAAATTCCTATGAATACATCAGTCAAGTTGGACATGGACGCAGATGGCAAAGCTGTAGATCAAACCAGATATAGAGCACTCATTGGATCATTGCTCTATTTAACAGCCAGCAAGCCAGACATCACCTTTGCAGTAGGTGTATATGAAAGATTCCAATCTGCACCAAAGGAGAGCCACATGACTGCAGCTAAGAGAATCCTAAGATATTTGAAGGGATGTCAGGAAGTTGGCTTATGGTATCCAAAGGAAGGTGGATTCAAGTTAATTGGTTTCTCAAACTCAGACTATGCTGGATGTAGAGTTGACAGTAAAAATACTTCAGGTACATGTCAAATGCTTGGAAATAGATTGGTTTCTTGGTTCAGTAAGAAACAAAATTCAATTGCCACATCCACAGTTGAAGAAGAGTATATAGCTGCGGGCAGTTGTTGTGCCCAAGTCTTATGGATGAGACAATAGCTGAGAGACTATGAGATTGAAGAAAAAGAGATTCCAATTATGTGTGATAACACTAGTGCTATTGCAATCACTCAGAATTCTGTGTTGCATTCAAGAACAAAGCACATCACCTTGGAATACATCTCAACTGAAAAACATTTAGCTGATATATTCACTAAACCTCTATGTGAATCAATATTTGAAGAGTTCAAGAATGAGTTAGGGTTAATTGAGCTGAGTTGAATCTCAAAAGACTCAATTAGCAGAGAAAGAAGATGAGAAAATCAAAGCAGAGCAAGTTTCACACTTCAACCAAGTGAAACAAATTTTGCTCGGGAAGTCACCAGATTGTATCAAGTTAGACAAATTTGAAGTTACTTCACAAAGAAGAAAGCGAGTTAAGTCACGTTGAATATAAGCTGAATCATTTATGAGCTAAGTGACAAGAACGCAATGTTTTAATTGAGCGGAATATTTTTAGGATGACGTCGCCGTAATAATGACGGGCCACATAAAAAAGCCGCACAAAGCCATATGATTGGATATAAATGATGCTGCATTTAATGCGGGGAGTTAAATGCGGTTTTGACGTTTTAATCTTACCCGTTGATTTTGATCAAAAAATTTCAAAATCCGAAATGTGTCCTTTCATAAACTTTATATACGAAATTTTGCATTTCTCTCACCTTACGCGAACTGTTCATCTTCAAGCAAATAAGCTTTTTTCTCTCTAAAACCCTAAAGTTCTCTCAAAGCAAGTTTCTCATTTTTTTCGTTCGGTAAAAATATCTAAAAATGGCTCCAAAGTTTGATTATGTGAAGCTTTCGAAGCAAATCCACACCGGTACTTCAGTGGATTTTGATGGGATGATCAAACAGGGTGTTTATGAAACCCTGGTTCTGAAGATAGCTAAAATATTGGATAAGTCCGGTCTAAAGGCTTTTCTGACGATGGAATACTCTCATACCTACCTTGAAGCGGTAGCTATGTTCTACGTAAACGCAGAAGTGCAGGACGATGAAATCAAATCTTCCGTCCACATCAAGGTCATCAAACTCGGTCAGAAAAGACCTTGCCGAAACCTTTACCGCTTTGTTGCCAGCAGAGGGCTTGAAGGACATCTCGGAGGTAGATGTCGACTTAGCTGCGACTTGGAACGAAGTGGCCAAGCCAGAGTGTGCTGCGAAAGTGATCTATACAGCCAAGAAGGATTCGCTAAAGGACGACTATCACAAGTTGATGGACGTCGTCTCGAAATGTGTCGACATGAAGTTTGGAAGCTTCAACCAGCTTTCCAAAACTAAGCTGATCGTGACGGCTGCGATCATGCAAGGAAAGAAGGTTAATTGGGCTGAGTTTGTTTACAGGAGACTCTGCCAAAATGTGCTGAACAGGACCTACAAAAAGGATGGGTCTTTTGGATGTTCTTTGGGCTATGGCCTTGTGATTGGCCATCTCATGGAGGTGAAGTGCCTTGCTCTTCATCATGGCAAGCCCTTTCACGTGAACAAGAAGATGTTCAGGGCAAACCTTTCTGGTGCCCAGAAGAGAGCTCATGCCAAGAGAGCTGATACAAGTGAGGGGGAATCAGCTGACCATGAAGAATCTGCTGAGACCCCTCCCCCGAAGAAGAAAGTTGCCCCTGCAGCCAAGCCCAAGAAAGCTCCTGCCTCTGCAGCCGAGTCACCTGCCCGAGCAGCCGAGACTCCTGCTCCTGCAGCAGAGACTGAGAAGGAACCCTCACTCCCTTCTCCAATTGTAAAGAAGAAGAGGACTGCCAAGTCGAGGAAGGCAGCTCCATCTAAGAAGAGTACCCAAACCCCCACCACTGATGAATCTACTGAATCAGAACCAGAAGTCCCTCTGGTTCATCCAAGAAAAAGAAGGCTGGTCAGGAAATCTGAACTTGAGAAGACAATGTTAGAGAATTTTCTAACCGCAAGTCTATGGTGTCAAGTTTTAATATAGTGAGATGAGTAGGGTTGTCGTATCCATAGGGAATGCGTGTATAAGTACCAAGTATAAATTACCTATGATATATTTGACAGATCAAAAATATGTGGATATCTCAATTTATAAATAAAAACAACTAGATGTAACTAATCAAAATATAAACATCTAAATCTATGGGAGAATGAATTCTAGAGGTGTGATGAATCTAGTTTTCTCTTATATTATCAATATGGTATATCAATCAAAAATTACCAATTTATAAGTCAAGATTTCTACAATAATCATTTCCTCTCTCGAGTGCCAAATGATTTTAGATCACAATTGGGAAATCAATATCTCTATAAAAATCACCAATTGAAATCTCAATAAAAACTATGAATCTTGGTTGATGACTTCAAAGGATTCACAAATCTCTCAATTTTATGAAATCCTAGGTTATGCTATTTCAAGGCCATGTATTCAGTTACCTCTCTCAAGTGTCAAATCAAATACACCAAACACTCTAAATTATTGATCAAGTAATTTAGAAGCAATAAATCCAAATGGCACAAATAAATTGGGAAATCTAGATTGACAAACCACAATATCAAAACATAAGTTCAAACATAGATTACATCATCCCTCTAGAATTATAAAGTTTAGCTCATGATGAAAATACAAATACCCATAATCAAATGAGAATGCATCTCAAATGATATACAAGAAACAACAAAGAAGGAATTAAGAAGGAATTAAAGAGATTAAAGAAGAATCTTATCTATTTCTAGATGATAAATGTCTTCAATCTTCTTCCCCAACTCTTTCCTTGTATCTTGGTGGTGTTGGTTTTCATCCCCAAGTGTCCTCCATGCCCTAGTTCACGCCTCCCATGTATTCATTTATAGTACCCTCCTTTTAGATCCAAAAAAATTGGACTTTTCTTGTTTTATCCGAATTTGCCTTTTGTGTTTTCATAGTAGTTGTAGCCCTATCTCTTATCTTTCCTTAGCCATTTCAATCAGCTCAATATCAATTTTGTGGAGAGAGTTATGGCCAAAATACTAAACCCTGCAAGTGCTAAAAATTCTAGACGCGTTTCGACGTTTCTTGATATCAATCCCCTTCTTGTTTGATCATCCTTGCTTCTTTTGATATGTGACTCATTACTATGACTCTAGACTCAATATAATCGGCCCACAATATGGTTTTGGCCACTCAAATGACTCGAAACCACGGAAATTAATGCCTAACCAATGAGATATAACAAAAATGACTCAAAATACTCAAAAACAACACAAAACTCAAGTCTAGGAAGCCCAAATCAATGGTATAAAACCAATTGAACAGACAGCTGAGTCTGCTACTCAGTTGGAGAAGGAAGTCGAGACTGCTAGTAATCAAGAAATGCAGCCTCCTGAAGTTATTGATGCATCTGAAAAGTCTACTGATGGTGATCAGCAGATATCAATCGAAGACCCAGCTGTTAGGAAGACAACTGAGGAAGGTGAAGCAGCTGAGACAACTGAGCCTACTGTCGAAAAGGTTGTCTCTCCTCCTTCAACTGATGCTGCTGCTTCTGAGGAAGAGCAAGGTCTCCTACCTCCCTATTGGGAAATTAATTTTTAGATTTTGATGAATGCCATGTATAACTTAGAATAGAAAGTTGGCACCCCATTTTTGTTGTAAATTGCATTGTAATAGATAGGGCTGGGTCGAGTGAGTTAAGCCAACTATGCTGAACATGCAAGAAGTCAACCGAGACTAAAGGAAGACTCACCGTGTGAGGCGGTGAGTGTGGCAAAGAAGAGAAGACAGAACTCGATCAAGGTGCGGTGAGATACTGGTGAGTGAAGTGTCGATCAAGTCAACTCAAGATAGCCAAGTCTCAAGTTGAAGTGACAGATGAGTCATCCAATGATTGGAAGCTGACTTGAAGTCACCTGGGGAAGTCAAGGAAATGCAGTCAAGTCGAGACAATTGAAAGAGATCCGTTGCACAGAAGTCAAGAGAATTACTTAAACAAGTAATACTTCCATATTGCTTTTCTTAAAGTGCTCATCCCGAAGCGTGCAAAAGGAATAAACCAATGGGAAGCTCGCACCTGTGTCGAACTCGAAAAGTCAAGTATCATTCATACGAGGAAATGTCAATTCCAAGGACTGCAACAAGACAAGCCAACGACCACAAGTGTCTTTTGAAAATCAGCCTATCTCTTCAACGGGCAAAATTTTCAAAAGAACACTATAAAAAAGGCGATGAATCTATTTGAGAGAGTGTTGGTTACCTTGACAATCAAAAATTACGAGCAAGAAAAGCAATATCTCAGAACTCCGAAATATTCTCAAATCATTCAAGTTCAATCCTCAAGCATACATTACGAAGAAATCAATCCAACACTCACCTATGAAGGAAAGACGACTTCAATCGGTTGAAGAGGAAACATTTGAAGAATCAAGGGGTCTACATTCCACGGAGGATTGTAGGAAGGTTCAAGGTCGAACCAGGTCTCAAGTTTTTGGAGGGCTTCGTGATCAAATCCAAGAAGCTTGAGCAAGTGGGTCAGAGTAGCAAGGCAAAATGCCTGTGAAGAAGCCGAGTCGTACAAGAAGCCAGCTGTGTGACCAAGGCATCTCCAGATCGAGTCCCAAAGGATCAAGTCACCAGTGTGATCAAGGCTTGCATCTCTGACTGTTAACCACTTTGTATATTGATCAATACTTAGTGGATTCCTCCAGGAGTTGGAGAAGAGAGGATTAGAAGAATTACCCCATCTTCGAACCTCTATAAAAATTTATTGTGTCATTTACATTTCAACAATTTAATTCCTGCACATTACTTTAATATCTCTTGATAAATTTGCTATCCAATTGATAATCAACAAAGTGCTAAAACCAAGTATTAAAACAAACTTAACCAAATTCAAGTGTCTTAAGTCTTCCGCTGAAAACATATCACATCGGGTTAAGTCTTTAGTCAAAACAAATGAGTTATTCTATCAACAAATTCGGCCGAGTCTGCTGAGTGACTAACTCTTTGATTAACTAACTTAGCCGTCCCATCAAGGACTCACCGTGAAGTATTAACTCGAACGTTTTAAAAGGACTAAATTGAAAAGTTGGTAAGGTTTATTCAACCCCCTTCTAAACCTTACACTCACACCCCTTGGGACCTACAAGTGGTATCGGCGTGGTTGGTTCATTGAGCCTTCCGCACCGTTCCGAACTAGATCTCCAAATTTTTTATAGCTTGCTTTAGCACTTGATCTTTCAAAACTCTTTTATTCAAGAAAGTTATTATCATGGAAGCAAATTTGACACGCATCCCTATGTTCACTATTGAGAATTTGATGACCGGAATATTCGTATGCGAGCTCATTTATCGAGCATTACACGATGAAATGTGGATAGTGATAGAAGATGGGCCACTCCAAATCTTAAAAGTTAACACACTGCAAGGAGAGCTGCACTGAAGGAGAAGAGGATGTTGCTCCCCGGACAAATGATGGTTGAAAACCAAGAGCTGAATGGACAAATGATGACAGAAAAGATATAACCTGACAACGTAGCCAAGGACATTCTTTACAAAACCTTGACAAAGCCATGTTCAACAAAGTCAAATCATGCAAAACGGCAAAAGAAATCTGGGACAAGCTAACCTTGATTTGTGAAGGCTCAGAGCAAATCAAGGAAAATAAACTATCTGTTGTTATACAAAAAATTGAAAATTTTAAGATGCTTGCAGGAGAAACCTTGATCAACTGGATGCTTGGTTCACGTAAATTACTAATGAACTATCTCGCACTTGGAAAAGAATATACACGAGAAATGTGTATGAAAATTCTAAGAAGTCTCCCAGCTGTGAAAATCATGGCCCTGAGACACTCCATGGACCTATCAAAAACATCCAACCATGAGCTATTCTCGGATCTCAAAGCCTACGAATTTGAGCCGAGAAGAAAAGACCAAGAGGAGACAATCGTGCCCAAAACAAATTCTAATTGTTAAGGATGGCAAGAGAGCCGAGGTCAACAAAGTCATTGACCAAGAGAGATAGCCCCGATGGTTAAAAGGTTTAACAAATTCTTCAACAAGAATTACAAAAGAGGCAAAGGTGAATCCTCCAAAAGACACTCGGCTCCTCCAAGTCAAGGGAAGATAGGCCACCCAAAAGAACAGGGCATCAAAGGATTGAGTATCAAAGAGCCGACAATCCAAGGATGGAAAGAATCGATCAAAAGGTTGAAAATTTATCTTTGAACTATGTAACCCGGTCACTATGCCATTGAATGCCCATATCCCATAGTCAACAAATACAGAGGGAATGAAGAGGAAAGAAAAGTCTTGAGAGAAAGAAGACAAGAGAAGAAAAAGGCAATGTTAGGCTGCAGAGATCACGAGACAGTCAAGTCAAAAGACACAAAGCAGACTTTCGGAGAGTAGTGAAGTGACTACTCAAGTGACTCTGAAGAAGAAGCCTTGATTTATCTAATGGCCAAAGAACAAGACCAACCTGACCAAGAAGATGAGGTACACTCTAACTCATCACACTCAGATTCTAGTGACAGTGATTGTGACACACACACCTCATCACCCACTGATCTTTATGATTCATTAGGCAAAATGATGAAAGACATTGAACACATTAAATCCTCACACACACTACTAAATGAGGAGAACATCCTACTCAAAAGCCGAAACTCACAGCTGACTAAGGAGCTGAGTGCTCTAAGTCACATAGCTGATGAGAATAAAAGTCTAAAGGCTGAAAATGCTAAGTTAATAGCAGAGATAGCTGCTATAGAAAAGAGGGAGAATGACCTCAAAAATGTAATTTCCTCATTCACTAAGGCATCTAAATACTTGGATGATCTTATTATGAGTCAAAGAGAATGTGGAGACAAGACAGGCTTAGGATTTAATTCCTCTATGCTATGTCAAGTTCCAAAAGTGATTTTGGAAAAGGGATCTCCAAGCAATGAAGTATCTCTAATATCCAAAACTCCAAATGATGCACACACATTTATTCTAAAGCACAATCACAAGCAAACTGGCCTTGGTTATAAAGGAAAAAAAAAACAAATTGAGTGTCTTTGAGAGGACAAACCGAGAAGAAATCCACCAAGTTCTCAAAGAACTCCAAATAGGAAATACTCAGAAAGAAGAAACAGAGCTACCAAAAGCCCCATAAATTCTATAAAAGGAACACATATGATGGGAATGGTAGAACGCACCCCAAGCCAAGATTGGAATAATGTGAACTATCGGCAAAGACCTATGGAATATAAACCTAAATGGCAAAGGCCAGAACTCAAGAAAGGCCATTCCAAAGGCATAAGAGCTATCATCAGCACACATATGCACCTAGGCCCTACACTCAAAGATATCACAACTACCCAAACAAAGCAATTGCTAAAACACATGCACATGCATACAGACAAAAGAGACAGCTGTATGAAACTAGAACCCCCAAGCAATTTGCCAAAGTTAATTATGATTATGGCACTGATAGATGGCAACCTCTTAGAGTTACATGGATAGTGGATGTTCCAGACACATGACAAGAAACAAGAAAAATCTGTCAAAATTTAAGGAAGTTAGAGGTGCAAAAGTCACATTTGGAGAAAATGAAGCTCCAGGAGAAATAAAAGGCATTGGATCCATCAAGAAAAATGGATTAGAAATTACAGATGTTGCATATGTAGAAGGCCTCAATTTCAACTTACTAAGCATAAGTCAACTCTGTGACAAGGGCTATAATGTTGGATTCAATATGGGAGTGTGCCAAATCAAGAACACTCAATCTAATGAAGTAGTGTTGCAAGGATGCGGATGCAAAAAGAACATGTATGTGGTAGATTGGTCAACTGCAACACCAAACACTTGTCTGCTAGCAAAAAGCACAGCAGAATCAAGTTGGTTGTGGCACAAGAAGCTGAGTCACCTAAACTTCAAAACAATTAACAAGCTTGCAAGGAGCAATCTCGTGGAAGGACTTCCAGACTCAGTATACAAGAAGGAAAGTGTATGTGATGCATGCCAGATGGGAAAACAAATCAAATCATCATTCAAAGAAAAGACATGTCCATCTTTAACAAAAATATTGCACCGCTACATATGGATCTATTTGGTCCATTGAACCAAACTAGTATAAGTGGGAAGAAATACACCTTGGTGGTAGTAGATGACTACTCTAGATATACATGGACAATATTCATGTGTAAGAAGAAAGAAACTCTCGAAACTACCACAAATGATGAAGAGAATCGAAATGAGAAGAGTCAAACCATTATAAAAATAAGATCTGACAGAGGAACTGAGTTTGTCAATGGTATAATAACTCAGTATTGAGTTGGAAATGGTATTGGTCATGAATTATCAGCAGCAAGGACTCCACAACAAAATGGAGTTGCGAAAGATCGAACATGACTCTCAAAGAAGCGAAGGACCATGTTAGTCAAGCGGCTGCTAAAAGATTTTGGGTCAAGAAATAAACACAAAGATGCTATACTCAAAATAGATGCATGATAAAATGGACAACCGACAAAGACTCCCAATGATATTTGGACAGGGGAGAAAGCCAAATGTTGCATACTTTAAAATATTTGGATGCAAGTGCTTCATCCACAACAATGGCAAAGATAATTTAAAGGCTTTTGATGCTAAAGCGATGAAGGCATCTTCAGATACTCACCGAAAAAGCAAAGCCTACTGAGTGCTCAACAAGAGGACAATGGTTACTGAAAGAATCCATTCATGTGGTGTTTGATGAACCCAATATAAATGGAGAAGACATTGAAGAGTCACCGATAAGGCGAATCACCAACCTATGTTGAAGTCAAGTGGAATTATAAACCCGGATGTAGATGAGATAGCCGAGTCTCAAAGACACTGGGAAATATGCAAATAAGTGATGATGAGAGAGCTGATCAAAATAACACACTACAAAGACGATCAATCCGGCTAACTTACTCCAACCTCCGATTTAAGATGGTGAGAGACCATCCACGAAACTAATCATTGGAGATGTAAGAGAAGGTGTAAAAACTAGATCCGTAACCCAACAAGAAAGCTATGTTCACTTGTTTCATCTCACAAATAGAGCCAAAAGATGTGTCACAAGCATTGGATGACACACATTGATTCAAGCCATGCAAGAAGAGTCAATCGGTTTGAAAGAAACAAAGTGTGGGAATTGGTTCAAAGACCTACCCATCAAAATGTTATTGGCACTAAATGGGTGTTCAAACAAGATGAATGAGGAAGGTTCTGTGGTAAGAAACAAAGCAAGATTGGTAGCCAAAGGGTATTGCCAAGAAGAAGGAATAGATTTTGATGAAACTTTTGCTCCTGTGGCAAGATTGGAAGCCATAAGGATGTTTCTTGCCTATTATGTTCACAAGAACTTCAATGTATATCAAATGGATGTAAAGAGTGCATTCCTTAATGGGTTATTGGAGGAAGAAGTATATGTTGAACAACCTCCGAGGATTTGAGCAGAAGACTCTTGGAGATAAAGTATACAAACTCAAGAAAGCTTTATATGGATTGAAACAGGCACCAAGAGCATGGTATGATACATTATCACAATTCCTGATTGAGAACGGATTTACAAAAGGCAAAGTGGATAGAACACTTTTCGAGAATTCAAGATGGGAAGAGTATCTTTGCTTGTTTAAATATATGTGGATGACATCATCTTTGGATCCACAAACAAAGAGTCAGTGATAAATTCTCAAATCTTATGCAAAGCAAATTTGAAATGAGCATGATGGGAGAGAGCGACATTCTTCCTTGACTCCAAGTAAAACAATCAAGGATGGAACCTTCATAAGTCGAGACAAAATATACCAGAGATTTAATGAAGAAATTTGGCATGGAAGAGAAGTCTTCTCAGAAAATACCAATGAATACATCAAAAAATGGATATGGATGCGGATGGCAAGCACATGGATCAAACAAGATACTGAGCACTTATTGGATCATTGCTTTATCTCACAAAGAAGCGGGCGGACATCACCTTTGCTATAGGTGTATGTGCAAGATTTCAATCTTCTCCAAAAGAAAGCCACATGATCGCAGCCAAAAGAATCTTGAGATATTTGAAAGGAAGCCAAGAAGTTGGCTTATGGTATCCTAAGGAAGGTGGATTCAAGCTAATTGGTTACTCGGACTCACGACTATCTTTGGATGTAGAGTTGACAGGAAGAGTACCTCGTGTACATGTCAAATGCTTGGAAATAGGCTAATTTCTGGTTTAGCAAGAAGCAAAATTCAATAGGTACCTCCACAAATGAAGCGAGAATACATAGTCGCGGCAAAGTGCCAAGTCTTCCAAGTCTTATGGATGAGACAAAGAATGAGAGACTATGAAGTTGAAGAAAAAGAAATTCCAATTCTGTGTGATAACACAAGTGCAATTGCAATCACTCAAAATCCTGTGTTGCACTCAAGAACAAAGCACATTGATGTCAGATATCACTTCATAAGAGATCATGTTGAAAAGAAGGACATCACCTTGGAATATATCTCAACTGATAAGTAGTTAGCTGATATATTCACAAAGCCATTATGTGAATCAAGATTTGAAGAACTCAAGCATGAGTTAGGGTTAATTGAGCTGAGTTGACACTCAGAAGAGTCAAAGAAAAGAGATGAAACATGAAAAGATGAAAAAGGGTGAACTCTTGAATCAATAAGTGAATCACCAGATCGGAGAATCACCGTCAAGTTAATCGACAAATGAGTACCTATGTGCAAAGAGAGAAGAGTTAAATCGCTAAGGAATAAGTCGAGTCATTTATGAGCAAAGTGACAAAAACGCAAATCATTTTTACTAAGCGGGAATGTTTTTAAGAATGACGTCAATAATTATGACGTGTCTACAAAAGATGCACACTAAGCTTATGATTGGATATAAATGCTTGCCGCATTAAATGCGAGAAATTAAATGTTAATCGGCGTGCAAAATCTAAGCCGTTGATGTTGATCAAATTTCAAAACCACCCGCACGTCCTTTCATAACCCATACATATACCGTTTCTTCCAATTTTCTCTCACTTTACCAAAACTGTTCATCTCTCTCTCGAAAGCAAAGAAAGAAATTTTCTCTCAAAACCCTACAAATCCTCAAGTTCATTTTCAAAGTTTCGTTCGGTAAAACATCGAGAAATGGCATCTACTCACGATTTTGTCAAATTGGGAAAGCAAATCCACACTGGGTCTACTGTGGATTTCGACGGCATGATCAAACAGGGGTCTGACGACACCTCGTGAAGAAGATAGCAGAGAAGTCGAAAAGTCCGGATCAAACCATTTTTGACGATGGAGTTTCCGATGACCTACGTGGAAGAGGTCGCACGCTTCTACGTGAACGCGAAGTTCACGATGAGGGCATCAAGTCATCTTCACGGAAAAGAGTTCACCATCACTGCCAAGGATCTGGCAGATCACTGTTCGTTGCCGGCGGAAGGAGTACCGGAGATTTATGAAGCTGATGTCAACCTGGTTGCTGCTTGGAAGGAAGTAGCCAAGCCGATCGACGTCTTTGCGAAGGTTGTCTACACACCGGAGAAGAAGTTTGAAGGAAGACTACCCTCAAGCCGGATATTGTTGCAAAGTGTGTGGACATCAAATTTGGAAGCTTTAATTAGCTATCCAAGACCAAACCGATCGTGATGGTCACGATCATAGAAGAAAAGAAGGAACCTGGGCTGAGTTTGTATACAGCAGACTCGCCAAAATGTTGGGAATAAATCCTTCAAGAAGGATGGTTCGTTTGGAGGATCCCTGGGGTACGGCCTGGTGATTGGCCGGATGATGGAAGTGAAAGGAGTCCCTCTTCGACATGGTAAGGCGTTCCATGTCAACAAGAAAATGTTCCGGTCTAATCTTTCCTGAGCACGTGAAAGCGAGCATATGCCAAGAGAGCTAATACGAGTGAGGGGGAATCACCACCAAGAAACAAACAACTGTCTCTCCTCTCCTCGAGAGAAGGCGCCCTGCAGCCTACAAAGAAGATCAAGCCCCCGCAAAAAAAAAAAGAAAACAAAAGATGCACTCGCCCCTGCAGACGAGTCACCCCCTCGTAGTCGCGGCGGAGAAGGAGCCTTAAATACCTTCTCCTAAGGTTATCAAGAAAAGGAGGATCGATAAGCGAGATGGCCGTTCCTCGAAAAAAGACGACAAGACCGCCCCCCGCCAAGACTCGAAGAAACCGTATCCGAGCCAGAAATCCCTCGTAAGGACTAAAAGAAGAAAAAGAATCTTCAAAGCGTTAGAGCTTGAGAAACCGGCCGAGTCACCACCACCAAAACAGATACTGAGAGGCTACTGGAGAAGTAGAGTCTCCGTAAATTGTAGATGAAACAGCCAAGTCTGCGCTGAAGATCAATGAGGCAAATCAAGACACAAATTGTCAACGAATGTAATGAGACAAAGAAGATCCGAGACAAAGAAACTCTCCTGGTGACATGATTGTATCCCCCCCGCAATGACGCCGAGGTGTGGAGCACCAAAGTTTGCTACCTTCAATCCCCGAGAACGAGGGAATGCGGGGAGAAGATGACAAAAATGATGATGATATAATGATCCTATACCCACCATATCCGGACATCCAAAATCGTCTGAGAGTGGAGGAAGTGGAAGTCGAGTTGATCCAGGAACATTCCAAAGACCGAAATTTATTGAAGAAGAAGACGAATCTGTTGAACTTTCTCATTTACCAATGTGGTCCAAGCACGGATGAAGAAAAATCGCATGATATCTTGCGCAGATCTTCAAAGACAAGGAGAAGCAAAGATCGCTGCGAGAGGAAGTCAAGCTCGTGAAAAGGCCAATATCCTCCCCTTTATCGAACCACTGACCATACACATCCTCATATTGATATTCTCTCTGGAAGTGATGAGGATCTGACCTGCCGCCGCTACGTGAGAAATTGGAGATGCAAAAGCCATGCGGGAATCCAGGGCCCTACATGAGCAAAGATTACTGGAAGGACCAGGGGAGTCTTCCACATCGCAGCTGGAGATTGATCCAATGGTAGTGGTGCAACATATTGCCACAGTTGTTGCTGCCACCACTTCCCCGCTCACTCGAGAAGGGTGTTAAGGAACCTGCGATGAAACTAGGATTCTGAGGACCCCGAGATGAGCCTACCCCTAATGAAGGTGTCTTACCACCGCCCCAACAAAATGAATATTCAAAGGAACAAGCAGGAGTCCGAGACGAGTGACCCCAATCCAAGTCACTCACTGGTGTGCCACCGAGGGGGAAACTCCTCCACCGCATCAAGGTTGGAGGATGCTGCAACTTACTCCACAACGAATCTTGGAGGCGAAGTGGAGAAGGAACAACAAATTAATACACATCAAGTTGTCATTGACTCATGCTCATTAAAGCTTAAAACTGGTGAAGTGAAGTGCCAACCGCTCGCAGCTAATGACGCCGCGATGCGATCGAGGCACAAGAAGGAACTGCCCGGGAGTTAACACTGGCAATGAAAGTGTAATCCATGGAGTTGAGACTCAGTGGATACCACCACGAAGACCCCAAGACACTGGCACATCGTCGAAGGGATCGTCCAAGCCTCGCTGCAGCTTGAGACTGCGGGGAGGTAGTGAAGGCCAACGGGAGGTTGAGACTTCCGGGTAAAGAGACGGAAGCCAGAACATCCCTCCTACTATCATTGATCCATCTGAAAAGGAGATAAGTGCTCTTCACGATTCCCAAGAAAACCCTGATGTAACCTTTCTTGATCTGAAGGTGAAGACGAAGCCGAGTCATCCCCTATTGCCCATCCAAAAGACTCAGCTGAGGATGTTCTCCCAAGCACGAGTAAGCCTAACCTTAAGGCTACTCGCGAAACCTTTAATTTTGATGATGAGCCACCCATGCAAATCTCATCATCGTCCGATGACGCTTCTGATATGGCGAGGACCAGTCAACTCATATGGAAAAATCAGCTGAGACCGACGAAGCTGTTAAGACAGTTGAGACTCAGCAAGCTGGGTCAACTCCACAACAAACCACAGCTGAAACAGAGTCAACTGCGTAGGCTCCCCAAGCTGCAGCAGGATCGACTCCACCGGGAACTTCACGAGTACAAGTTGTCATTAAGCAGATTCCCGTTGCCTGTGATGATTCGATTGAAGAATCGTTTCCCTTCTCTTTGAAGTACCTGACCTTCCCGAAGAATCACCGAGATAAAGAACGTTTCCATAAACCTGATCCCGTTATTCCAACAGACACCATCGTCCCAAAGCAGACTTTGACTTTGACGCTTTGGCCGCCACCGAGACAATGTGACAAATGAGGTTCGAGAAGTTTTCAATGCCATATTTGCAGAGATAGAGAAGATGGAGAGGCACCATGCCTCACTGGACATGAGGTTGGATAACAAAGACGCAAATCTTACCGCCGATCTGCGAGGAATAATTGTCGATCCGGGAATGGTGGCAACAACAAAGAAACAATGCGCGTAGAACAAGCCCGATATTTCGTGACATTGTTCAATAAATTGCTAGTCCGGGCGGGCTGAAAATGCGATACGAAGACAAGAATGCAAGAGAACATCGATCGAATGCATGAGTCTCCACAATACAGATGCAATGTTGCGTGAATATAATAAGAAAGAGCTCCTCACGTAGAGAGGAGAACATGGATAGGAAGTTCACCTCCTCCTATGGCTGAAATGAAGCCGTGACAACAATCCAACGCCACCCGCTCCGAATTCCGTGCAACATACTCTACAAAGAGATTCAAGCATAACTCAACTATCACCGCTTAGACTTCATGATTGCTAGCTTGTTTCCGGGGTTCCTCTCTCCTTTGATGATGCCAAAAAGGGGGAAGAGGAATACCTAAAGGCGTTGAAAAAGGATCCTCGAAGGGGGAGGACGCAACATTTGTGAAGGAAAGACAAATGAGAACAGAGAAGAGAGAAGAAAGGAAAATCTGTTGAGGGGAAGGTTCGAAAGATATGACCTTGATGATTGCTAAAACCCCCAACAAGGTCTTGTCACACGGTGATATCATCAAGAAACTTCCCGCGACTCTGCCGCTCCAACATCCTCGCTGCAGCACCCATGGCCGAAAAGATAAAGATAGTTGAAGCGAGGGAATGAAGGAGGTGGAAGGAAAGATGGATGCCCGAGTTATGGATATACTAAAACAACATGGAGGCATTCCAACGCATGGCAGACACCTATGCCATTTCGACGTCGGAAATCCGAGCCAAGATCTATTGATGAATTCAAGACGCCGCATCCGAGTTACTTCGCAAACATGTCCATGGCTCAAGCTTGGGATTTGTACTTGGGAAAAAGGCCTCAAGCTATGTGAAGAAGCCGACAGCAAAGCGAGACCATCGGATCGCTCTGCCGGTCACTCGCTAGTCACTCACCGGGAAAAAGAAGGCCCCAAGACAATACACGCCCGAGGCGGAGGAAGAAGTAGTGGTGGAGGAAGAGGTTTCGCACTCCAGACCTCGCCAAAAACATTGAATATATAGATCCAGGCAAGAAAGGAGGGATCTATTGGGCTGGATTCGACGAAGTATCCAACCTGCAAGTGGCCAAGAACAATGCTAAGTATGTGAAGAGGATTGAAGAGGAGAATAAAAGACAAACTCAGCTGTGGAAGGAAAGACAAGAAAGAAAAAGGAGAGATGAAGCTGCCAGAAAGGCTTATGAGAAAAAGAAGGCGGCTGAAGAAGAAAAGAAAAGAAAAATGTCAGAAGATGACAAAACTGAAGAAGAGGAAAGAAGGAGGCAGCGAAGGAGATGAAGTGTTGCTGTCCACCCCTTCGTGTACTTCACTATGTAAATGCATTTTTATGTAAGTCTTCTGTACATCGAATAAAATTGTATAATTTCTATACTTGCGTAGATATAGAATAACACGGTTACCTTAAGATCTGTTTAAGCTCTGATACACTCTGTAAACAGATGTGCAAAGAACAAGAATGTTATGATCAATAAAAGATTAATTCTACGCATACATTCAGCGATTCTACATTGTGCACGTATCTTTCTTTGTTTAATTATTGTGTGAATGTTTTAAGTTTTGGCATCATCAAAAAGGGGGAAATTGTTGGGAAATTAATTTTTAGATTTTGATGAATGCCATGTAAAACTTAGAATAGAAAGTTGGCACCCCATTTTTGTTGTAAATTGCATTGTAATAGATAGGGTTGGTCGAGCTAAGTTAAATCGGCTATGCCCGAACATGCGAGAAGTCAACTGGAGACTAAAAGGAAGACTCACAGGTGAGGCGGTTGAGTGTGGCAAAGAAGAGAAGACACGAACTCGACTGAAGGTGCAGTTGAGATACAACTGAGTGAAGTGTCAGTCAAGTCAACTCAAGATAGCCAAGTCTCAAGTTGAAGTGACAGATGAGTCATCCAATGATTGGAAGCTGACTTGAAGTCACCTGGGAAGTCAAGGAAATGCAATCAAGTCGAAAAACTCGAAAGAGATCCGTTGCCGTAAGTCAAGAAAATTATTTAAACAAGTAATACTTTCATACATGACTTTCTTAAAGTGCTCACCCCGTGAAGCGTGCAAAAGGAATAAACCAATGGGAAGCTCGCACTGTGTCGAACTCAAGTATCATTCATACGAGGAAATGTCAATTCCAAGGATCGCAACAAGACAAGCCAACGACCACAAGTGTCTTTTGAAAATCACCTATCTCTTCAACGGGCAAAATTTTCAAAAGAACACTATAAAAGGCCGAGGAATCTATTTGAGAGTGTTGGTTACCTTGACAATCAAAAATTACGAGCAAGAAAAGCAATATCTCGAACTTTGAAATATTCTCAAATCATTCAAGTTCAATCCTCGAGCCTACATTACGAAGGAAATCAATCCAACACTCACCCGTGAAGGAAAGACGACTTCAATCGCCAAGAGGAAACATTTGAAGAATCAAGGGGTCTACATTCCATGGAGGATTGTAGGAAGGTTCAAGGTCGAACCAGTCCTCAAGTTTTTGGAGGGCTTCGTGATCAAATCCAAGAAGCTTGAGCAAGTGGGCTGTAGTAGCAAGGCAAAGCCTGCGTGAAGAAGCCGAGTCGCACGAGAAGCCACTGTGACCAAGGCATCTCAGATCGAGTCCTAA
This sequence comes from Rehmannia glutinosa, assembly GCA_016081115.2. Taxonomy (NCBI): domain Eukaryota; kingdom Viridiplantae; phylum Streptophyta; class Magnoliopsida; order Lamiales; family Orobanchaceae; genus Rehmannia; species Rehmannia glutinosa. The sequence continues at coordinate 41,816 of JABTTQ020002761.1, read as the reverse complement.
AGGATCAAGTCACCGTGTGTGATCAAGGCTTGCATCCGGATCGTTAACCACTTTGTATATTGATCAAAAACTTAGTGGATTCCTCCGGAGTTGGAGAAGAGAGGATTAGAAGAATTACCCCATCTTCGAACCTCTATAAAAATTTATTGTGTCATTTACATTTCAAAGAATTTAATTCCCGCACATTACTTTAATATCTCACGATAAATTTGCTATCCAATTGATAATCAACAAAGTGCTAAAACCAAGTATTAAAACAAACTTAACCAAATTCAAGGGTGTTAAGTCTTCCAATAAAACATATCATAGTCGAGTTAAGTCTTTAGTCAAAACAAATTGAGTTATTCTATCAACAAAATGGCTCGAATCAGTCATGAGCTGAGTGACTAACTCTGGCGATTAACTAACTTAGCTATCCATCAAGGACTCAAATTCGGTGAAGTATTAAATCAACGCGTTTTAAAAGGACTAAATTGAAAAGTTGGTAAGGTTTATTCAACCCCCCTTCTAAACCTTACACTCACACCCCTTGGGACCTACACTCCCATTCCGAAAACTGGAGGTGAAGGTGAAGATGACGATGATGATGTGATCATGTATTCTCCAGTTTTTCCAGATATTCAACGACGCTTACGAGAATGGAGAGCATGGAAGCTGGATCACTCAAGGTTGCAGTTCACTCTCCCTGAGTTCATAGAACAAGAAGAAGAGTTGCTCTGATTCCTTGGTGTTGCAACTGTCAGACAAGCTCTCGATGAAGACAACTGCATGGACATTCTTTGCATTATCTAGCAGGACGAAAAAGAGAAAGCTGTCGAGCAAGCCCGAGCATTGGAGAAATCCAAGATGTGTGAATTTACAGGCTCTCTAGAGCATACTCACTCGCATCTTGATTTGCTCTCAGAAAGTGATGAAGATATGGATCCCACTGCTGCAGCCAAGAGGTCAGATATGCATCAGGCTTTGAGGGAATCCAGAGCCATGCACGAGCAACAGTTGTTTGAAGGTCCAGGAGAGTCATCCCAAACTCTTCTGCAGACAGATCCTCTGGGAGTGGCACAACAAATTGCATCGGTCATTGCTGCGGCCACGCCCCCGTGCAATCGAAGAATGGATCCTAGGAAATGGCGATGAAGGCGGAAGTTGGGCACCCAAGCCGAGCCAACCCCGAAGAAGGTGTTCTCACACCGCCCCTATGGTTGAGCACTCAACGGATAAAACCGCGTCTCGGAGACGAGTGACCCCATTGAATCACTCACTCACCGGTGCGCCACCGGTGGGGGAAACTCTCTCCACCACACGGGGTTGGAGGTTGATGTGGCGACCCAATGACACATTATCACATTTGAGGCAATGATGGTGATGCCCCGGGAGTTAACACTGCAGGGCACGAGTGCAATCCAAGGGGTTGAGACTCCTCCGGATTCCATCGCCTAACTCCCTAAGACAAATTGCCGAGTCAAAGGGAATGTAGAAGGCCCCGCCTGCAGCTGAGACTGAGATCATGGCTAAAGTCAAGGCCTGGGGGAGTTGAGACCTCCCTAGGTAAGGAAAAAGAATGCGCTTGAAAACATACCTGGGTCGGTCGAAGGTGATGCCACGATGAAGTCATTGGTGCCCTTCAGACTCCCAAGAGAATACTGATACATCCATTCTGAGATCCGAAGATGAAGAAGACTCCACACCAATTACAGAGGATGCTCACAAATCTCAGAGCCAAGTCAGTGATAAGACAGCTCCTATGAGGTTTAACTTCGATGATGAGCCAACTACAAAAGTCTCATCATCATCCGATGACGCCGATGATACAAAGAGGACCAGTAATTCATTTAGAGAAATCTATCGAGACCGAGGAAGGCGCTTCGGACATGACTCGAGGCTGGCCACCGGCAAAACATCACCAATGCCCCAAATGAACTGAAAATCATCTACGCAGCTCCCACAACGACGAGTAACGACTCCATCATCTCAGTCACAAGCTCCCACAGTTGTGACAACTACCAATGAAGCTACCGCAGCTGAGGCACACGGAGCTGAGTCATCGCAGGCACAAAATCGACAAGATATTCAATATGTGCGCGATGATGTCTTTCAAGACATGTTTCCCTTCTCCCAGAAACTGCCTGAATTAGAGGAAGAAATAGTTGTTGAACAAAGGAGATACATTGTACGAGAAGATCCCATCATTCCCACCGATACAATTGTTCCAGCAGACTTTAATTTCAACGCAGAATGGCCGGCAACTGAATCGAGTGAGACAGCTGAGATTCGTGAAGTCTTCAAGAAGATCTGTGAGGAGATTTAGAAGATCGAACGACATCACGCCTCACTGGATTTATGACTGGACAATCGAGATGCCACTCTCACAGCTGATTTGAGAGGGATCGTGGTGTGGATTAGGGAATGGATTCAACAGCAGACTGCCATGAGACTCGAGCAAGTTTGCTATTTCAAAGCCTTATATGGAAGAATGCTCGTATGGAGTGCGGATAACTCCTTGATCAGGCAAAGGATGAAGGAGTATATTGAACGGTTAAACCAGTCTCACAAGACAGATATGGAACTACTGCAACAATTTCACAAGAATGAAATTCTAAGACTCGAGAATGCTATGAATGATAAATTCAGCATTCTCATGGCTGAAATGAAGCTAGTCACAATCGATTCTAAGGTAAATCGCTCAGAGTTTCGGGCCGCATATGATGTACAACAGACTCCAAGCACAACTCCATGATCAGCAAACTGGATTTTATCCTTAGCGGTATGTTCTCTGGGGTTCCTCTCTCTTTTGATGATGCCAAAAAGGAGGAAGAAAATCTCCTCAAGGGATTAAAAGAAGAGAAGCTGAAGAAAATGCAACTGAGAAGAAAGACGCAGCTGAGAAGAAAGATGCAGTTGAGGGGGAAGAAAGTTCAAAGTAATTGCAATTGATGTACGCTGAAACCCCTTAGCAAGGTCATGTTACTTCCTCCATCCTCAGCAAACTCCCTGTGACCCTACTAATCGAGCATGTTGTTGTATCAATGGCAGACAAAAGAAAGATCATTGAAGCAAGGTTTGCGGAGTTAACTCAAAAGCAGGATGCTCGCGCTCAAGAAATCATGAAACAATATGGTGGTCTTCCAGCTAGAAAGGATCAAGATGTGATACCTGATAATGGATCTGAGCCTAGATCGATTGAAGAGTTCAACACACTTGAACCAAAAGGCTACTTCCAAGGATGGCTCTGGCTCAAGCCTGGGATTTGTACTGGGAGAAAGGTTGGATGTGATTAAATCAATCCTGGTGCCGTGATCTTCCAAAAGTCACTCGGAAAACGAAAACGAAGAGCTCGGTGCGAAAGACATGCCTGTAGGTGGAAGAGTCGAGTCGACGAGGAAGAAGTGGTGGTGGAAGAGGTTCCCTACCTCGACCAAAACCCAAGGACGTAGAATATGTAGATTCTGACAAGAAAGGCTTGATTTACTGGGATGGATATGATCACCTTGCCAACCGGGAGGTGGAAAGAAAGAACGTTGAGGCAGTAAGAAGACAAGAAGAAGAGAATGAAAGGCAGACACGAGAATGGCTTGCAAGGAAGCAAAGAGATGACGCTTCCAAACGGGCCTATGAAAAGAAGAAATGAGGGAAGAAGAAGAGAAAAAGAGAAAGAGAACTGATGACGATGAGGAGCGCAAGAGAGCTGAAGAAGAAAGAGGAATGAAGCATCGAAGGCGTTGAAGTGTTGCTGCAAACCCCTTCATGTATTTTTATTGTAAATACAATCATGTAAGTTTTCTGTAATAAACTTAGTGAATTTTCTGTAATTTTTCACTCTGAATGTATCCCTGTAATAGATAGGGCTGAGAAAGCTGAGTCAAGTCAGCTATGCCAAGGAATACAAGAAGTCAATTGCGGACTGGATTGAAGACTCTGTTGTGTATCAGCTGAGTATGGCCAAGAAGGAAGTCAAGGACTCGACTGATGGAGTGTCTGCTGAGGAACAACTGTGAGAAGTGTCAGTCAAGTCAACTCAAGAAGCCAAGTCTCAAAGTTGAAGTGACAGTTGAGTTATCCAATGACTGGAGCTGACTCAAGTCACATGGGGTAAAGACAGCAGTCCAGTCGAGACAACTGACTTAGATCCGTTGATTAAAGTCAAAAATATTACTCAATATAGTAATATGTCAAAGATGTCAGGTCTAAAGTGTTAGTCCCAAAATTGTGCAAAAGGAAAAAACCAATGGGAAACACTACACCTTGTGTCAGGCACCTGCAATGCTGCGAAGACATTTAATACGAGGAAATGTCAACATCAAGGACTACAACAAGACAAGCCAACGAACAAAAGTGACATTTGAAATAGGCCTTCCTCTTCAACGGGCAAAATTTCAAATTTACACTATAAAAGGCTGAGGAAGTTATTGAGAAGAGGTTACGTTGATTACCTGAACCACGAACAAGCAAGTATTATTCAAGCATTCAAGCTGCAGTATTCTCATTAACATTCAAGCAATTCCTCAAGCCTAAAACTCGAAGGAAATCGATCCAACACAAGCCGTGAAGGAAAGACAACTTCAAATCTGTTGAAGATGAAACTTTTGAAGAATCAAAAGGGGTCTACTTTCCAAGTCAGGATTGTAGGAAGGTTCAAGGTCGAACCAGTATCAAGTTTGTTGGAGGGCTTCGTGATCAAATCCAAGAACTTGAGAAGTGAGTCAAGAGCGAGCAATGAGCTTGCCCCCGAAGAAGCCGAGTCGCAAGAGAAGCCAGTTGTGTGATCAAGGTTGTCTCCAGGCTGTTCACCACTTTGTAAACTGATCTGTTACTTAGTGGATTCCTCAAGGAGTTGGGGAAGAGAGGATTAGAAGAATTACCCCATCTTCTAACCTCTATAAAAATATTTGTGTCACTTACTTTCAGCACATTTATCTTCCTGCATATTTACATTATATCTGCTGATAAAATTATATTTGTTGTCCAACTGTTTAATAACCAAGTGCTAAGAATCAAGTGTTAAAACAAGCTAAAATCTAATCAAAGGGTGTTAAGTCTTCCGCTGATAAAACCAAACCAGCCAAGTTAAGTTTAGGTTAAACAACCAAGTTATTCTATCAACAGCTCTATCGAGTCTGTTGAGTGGCTAACTTAGTTGTCCCTCAAGGACACTTCTATTTGAGTCAACTCTGTTGTAATTTTAAAAGGACTAAAATCGAAAATTTGGTAAGGTTTATTCAACCCCCCTTCTAAACCTTACTCACACCCCTTGGGACCTACACAAACTTCCCCAACCCAAACCTCAATAACTTCCCACCCACATACACAACAATTTCGTCCTTCTTCGAGTAGACGACTTGACGTTTCAACAACGAATGGACAAGCTGATTCTGTAAATCAACTTCTTTCATGTCCAAAAAATATCCAAAATATGTATTCTTAAATGCCTACAGTTGGGTGTCAGATAAATTTTTTTTATATTGTTAATAACATCAAAGGAGAAGACAGTATTTACCCGAGTAGTAAACCAGTCAGCAGGGTCAAGAACATACTTGAAACCCTAGAAACAACAATGAAACAAAACAGAAACACAAAAGAAATACAAAATCAACAACCACTTCAACTTAAATACATAAAAAACAAATGAAACATAACAGAAACAAATAAGAAACAAATAAGAAACAACATCGAAACAAACAAAAGAGTACAAATCAAAATACACAAAACTCATACCTCAGCAACATCCGTTTCTTCAAAAGAAATCTTCTTCTTCACAGCAGCATTAACACCAACAGTCGATTTCACACCTTTAGATGGCAATTTAACATCCATAACCGCTTCTTCCTCAACAATCTTTTCTACTTTCCTTTTCTTAGAAGCCATAGAACCAGCAACACCCTTCTGAACTTTCCTCTTTTCGAGGAATCAGCTGCTTTCTTCGAAGATCTTCTCAATATTCTTTTATGAGGAGAGTTTTTAGGAGCGTTTTTAGGAGCCATTAAAAATACTACCAAAACCAGAGGTTTCAAACAGAAATTAAACCTATAGAGAACGTGATGGAGCTCGAACGACTGAAACTGAAAGAAATGGTGGGGAACATGGCCACGATCGACTGTGGAATCGCAAGAAAAAAGGCGCGCCAATCCGAGTTCCAAAATTCAGTAATAATCTGCTTTAACCTAGCTATGGAAACGTAAGAAAGCTATGGAGGGTAAAAAACTAAAGAGATAAGTAACGGGCGGGTATATTTGTCAAGTTCAGTGACCGGGTCGGGTATATTTGTGATGAGTTGGTATTTTTGTCTTTTTTTTTTAAAAATCAGGGTATTTTGTGTAATTTCCTCTTTTATGTTCCTCGTGGACTTGAGTTCAAATCCCAATAGAAGCAAATACGAGTTTTCTTTTTTTTTTTGCCTTTTTATCTAACTATTTGGTTTTCTTTTTGGCATTTTTATGTAACTATATCTTTTCTTTTTGCAAAAAAACATAAGCAAAGTTTCTTTTTTGCCATTCAATGTAATTATTTTTTTCCACCTATCTATCTAACTTTTTTTTTCAATCTAACTATACATTTTTCTTTTTTGTAAAACCAAAAAACATAATTGAAGAATTGAATGAGTCGTCCATCTTTAAGTCCTCATTCCTTCCTTCATATTTACCATTTTTTTCCTTTTGCAAGACCAAAAAATAGAATTGAAGAATTTAAAAATGCAAAAAGATCAATTTTTCATAGCCACTTTATTAATTTTTTTGTGTTTTTCTCTATGGTAAATTATATTAAACAATCTTTTTCGTAATTTATTTTAATAAGACCGAATGTTAAAGGTTGAGTATTGTATTTTTGTTATTATATATCTTATTTTTTAATGTTAAATCAATGAAATTTTATTTGTACCATTGATTTTATTATTTTTAATATTTTTTATGTAAACGCAAGGGCCCCATTTTTTTTATTCGCTCCAGGCCTCTCAAAACTTAGGACCGGCTTTGGGCCTATAGGATAGGTTATTTTTATGCTTTTGCAAAAAAAAAATGTTCTTTTTAATAAACGGGTTTAATATAGTTCCCAAATTATATATTACTTATTAGGAAATTTGTTGTATGGATTTTAACGTGGCAAAATGATAAAATATAGTAGGATTGAGACCCCCATTTTCATGTAATTTTCTTTTCGTTACTCTTATCGTATGTTTAAGAAAAGTTGTTCAAAAGAAGCCGAAAAGTCGACAAGACCCGTCAGTCAGCCAAAAAAGTCATTAGGGAAGAGACGTTAGCAGAGTTGGTCGACAGAAGAAGTCCAAAGAAGACTGCAGAATAGTAGACTATATACTTGCAGCAAACAAGGTGAAAACTACTGAAGACTTACTGCAGAATCACTATCGAGTACTGAGGAATAGACACTATATAATGAGTTAAAAAACTTAATGGGAGTCGTTTTATTCCTTTATTAGATTTTTTCAGTTTTTTGTTTATGGAATAAATTATTCTCATAGTAGTCGTTTTGTGCAGAATATTTAGATGACCCATCACCAGAAGTTTAGTGGCAGATGCCGTCACGTGATTGTCTAGCGCTATTGCGACTTTCTGATTATACTGGATCCAACTCTGTATATTTTAAATCTATATATGTTTATGATTTTGTAGATCTTATTTATGCTAAATGAAATTAATTGATTAAAAAAAAAGAAAAAACTTGATATAGTACTAAATTGGATATTAAATTTTATACACTCCTGGTACTGTATTCAATCTTGAAATATACTGCAGGTTTAAATCTTACTTTAGCCATTAAATTGTTAAACATGCTTAATTTATTTACTATTCTGACTCTCAAATATATTGCTCTGATTTTCTTACGAGACTTCTTAAATGTGGCTTCGATTAACTTTTTCTTTTCAAAATTATCCTCTCAGCCAATAGTGCAGCATTTATTGAAATTAAATTAATTTATTAAGCACAAAATTGCAGCATTACATAAATCCTTATTTTTTGTTTGAGTCTAGTTTTCTATCAAGTAAATGGGTTAGTCGATCTACCACTTTGGTAGCTACCTAAGTGTGTTCTATACCATTGATTAACACACACGCATATGGATGTGTGTGTATATGTTAATCTAACGGTATAGAACCCACTTGAATAGCTACTCAAGTGGGTAGAATATTAATTTTATTTTAGGAACATAACGATCATTTGTGGTCAGATCCGGTAACCCTCATTCTCACTCCTAACAATTTCTCATATTTTTATCATTCAACGACGGCGAAGTTGACAGTTCCAAGGAACATTCTGTACCGTTGTTTTTCTACCCTCCTTCAATCCTCACTTGTGATTGGCTACAACTGGATACGGCTTATAATGGTTGCTGTTTTTCAAATTATCAATATTTACAAAAAGAAATTTATACCTATTATTCTGTAAATCACCACATTCATTTTATTTGGTTGGTATTTAAATCAATACACATAAAACTTCCGAATTGATAATGATGCGTAGAAAATATGTGTGTACTAAGTGTCATGGGCCTAGCCATTTTGACACTCACACGACGCCCGTGCGGTGCCCCTGATCACCCGGAGCCAGTCTATCCCTCGGGATAACCATTGGTTTCGCCCTACCTTGGGCTCATTAGAAATACGGCTCCAGCATCCTACCAGCTTGGATAGGGATGGCCAATTCCCTGCTTCACCGTCAAGTCCAAGATTAGCGATAAGCTCCCCGAACTTAATTGAATAAACCTGCCTGAACATCCGAAAGGTCATATGCACGTACATATACACTCATTCTCAATACAATCCATCAGTAGTCGTAGCCAAAGACACCCCGATGTAAGGGGCGTGACATCCTCCCCCACCCAATGTCATGTACGCCCTCGTACACGGTCTGTTTCACCCGATGTGCTTCCAGGTCACCTCCTTGGCAGCCCACATGTGTATCCCTCGCACAACAATCGCACCCGCAGACCAGAGAGGAATCCCAATGATCGCCCAATATATCTCGCTCCCCTATCTACTCCACCACCCTCTTGGTAAGAGCGATTTTGGTGCAACCATGGAATACAAATGTCGGGATGACTCTGATACCACTTGTCACGGGCCTAGCCATTTCGACCCCCACACGATGCCCGCGCGACACCCCGAATCACCGAGGGCCAGCCTATTCCTCGGGACAACCACTGGTTTTGTGTCTTGGGCTCATCAAGAATACGGCTCCAACATCCGATCAGTTTGGTAGGAATGGTCAATTCCCTTTTTCACATCAAGTCCAAGACTAACGACAAGCTCCCTAAACTCAACCGGGTAGGCCTGCCTGAATATCCGAAGGGTCATATGCACATAACCACAAACCAGCCGACTGAAATCACATATACAATCATTGTCACCACAATCTACTAATAGTCGTAGCGAAAGACAGCCCGATGTCACGGGGCGTGACATAGGGGTATATAATTTAGCAACCAATTTTAAAATATGAATAGGGATGGTGAAGTTCGCCCAAGAAATTTTGATGCTGGCAAAAACTTGTGTAAGACGGTCGCACGGTATGACGGGTGATACTTTTAGTGTAAAACGTGATATTTTTAGTGTAAAAAGTTATACTTTTTCTGAATACACTAAAGTTAAGTATATTTAGACAACATATCACTTTTTACTAGGGGTAGCAATTTGAGTCATGTTCTGGTTCGCGGGTCGTATTAAAACATGGTAACTACACAAATTTATCCAACTCGAACACGACCCATTTAATTATTCGGGTCAGATGGATCAACCCGAACACGACCCGAAATGACCTTTATATTTTTCAACCTTGAATAAACCTTTTATTTATAGTAATAAAATGAGAATTTTGGGTTATTTATATATATATATATATAATATTAAAAAGTATTAAAAATGATTATGAATTTTCTTCCTCAAACGGGTTAAACGGGTTTAGTCGGTCATTTCAGGTCACAAAATTGACCCGTTTATTATTTGGGTTAATTGAGTCTGACACGATTATGACACGGATAATAAATGGGTCAATTCTAACCCGCTTATATCGTGTTAGGTTCATGTCTTGTTTTCATGTCGTGTCGGAGATTGCCACTCCTCCTTTTTACACAAAAGTGCAATCCATCATACTATGCAGCTGTTTTACAAGAGACATGCTCTTTGATGCTTACGCATATGTATAACAATAAATGGGGTGTGAATGGGTTGTTTGGATTCAAGACTATATCCGTTAGAAATTTTACAGATTCAGTCTCAAGTCCGTCCCAATCGGATTGTCAAGATCTATTTTATAACATAAAATTATTAGAAATCATTTTTTAAAGGTTACTAGTAAATTTCTCAAAACATATACTTTTCAAAATAAAATATCTTTGAAAAAAGCACAATAATGTTTTGAAAATAAAAAATTAAATGTGTCAGATTTGGACTACAAATAGAAAACTTGACATCCACACCCATTTAGACTAGTAAAATCACCCCCGAAATGGAGGGATTTGGGCTAGGTCCGAGTTTAATCCGAACTTATTGGCATCTTAGAGCATTCCAAAAGACTCTTCAAATGAAAAATTCTCTTTATTTTAAAGAACCATCTATCAAAATTATCTCCAACAAATTCTCTATTTTAACATTTTAATTTAGATAATGGGTTTTCCCTCTCCAAATTTGAAGAGCCAAAACAACTCTTTATAATTTATTGTATTAGGTTTCTTGCACTTTGAATAGCCTTTTGAATGACACTTTCTAAAAATAACACTAATTTTGAAAAATTTCATAAATTACGTCCAATATATGTGTAATAAATTAATGTTGGGAAAAGAGAAAATAAAGAGTCAAAGACAAAGAGAATGTTGGAAGATGTCAAAAATTTCACTCTCTAAATTTAAAGATGCTCTTTATTTTACAAGAGGTGCTCTTTAAATTTAAAGAGTCTATTGGGAATACTCTTACTTATATAAAATACCTAGAAAACGGCCTCCAGGGGCACAGACGAGTTGGTAAGTGACAAGGTGACAAGAGTGTGGTGCTCTGACGTCACGGGTTCGAATCTGTGTAGTCACATTTCTTTGCTGAAATATTGCAAGGGTTGTTTTGGGTTCGTATCCCGTTGGTCCTTTCCCTTGCAGGGCTGCTACTTGTGCATATCCCTCGATTTGCATCATACCTGACTAAGGAGCCTCTGGTTCAGATGGGTGGTTTCGCCTACCTTTTAAAAAAAAGATACCTAGAAAACTAAATAGTAGTTGATAAGATAATAGAGTAATAAAATATTCTGTTATCTTTCTTGAATAGGAAAGACAGTGTAAGTAATCTGTGATGATAAGATTCTTTTTTTTTAAAAAAAAATAGTAGAATCAGACTATAACGTAAGTAATAAGCGTGGCATTTGACGGGCACAAATTTGTTGGAAATTGGTTTTTAATAAATGGGTTTTGACCCATTTTTGACCAATTATTTAAGTGGAATCATTTATTTATTTTGGAAAATAAATGATGTAATCGTAATCTACACTGGGGTAGATGAAATTAGCATTTTGAATTTCTCAAAACCAATTTCGGGTGAATGAGAAATTAATGCATAAAGTTAGCCACTTAAATGCCTTTTATATAAGGAATATAAAATGGTGGAAATATGGAAAGTTATATCCCACATAGGAAATATATTAAATGTTTGACTAGTTTATATAGAGCTTCACCACTAATAAGGAGTAATCAAGTGGAGCTCCTTATGGTACACCCTAGTGGACCAAGTCAATTTTGACTAGCCGTTGGCTAGCTCAAATAGCACCGCGGACGGTGCGGAGCACCGTTTGAGCTGGAGTCGGGCCCAGGCCGGCGCACATAGTCGCATTGGGCGCTTTAGAGGCGCACGTACGCATCATCGCGAGGAGCTTTGAGGAGCCTTAAAGTTTTGACAAATCGAACAATGGTTCGGTCCAGTGGCTCGGTGATGTGGCAGGGCAGCTCAGGTGGTAGTGACTTGGCAAGATTCGTCCGGATGGCGACACATGGCACGTGGTGGCGGATCGCTTTTTCCTGACGACACGCATCATTTAGTGTGCAGGGGTGCGTTGTAAAGATTGTGTACCTTCGGAAGATATGCGATCCGACCATCGACAGCTGCTGCGGATCGGGCACGATCCAACAATCGATTGATCTGACCAATGGATGCACCGTCGAACAGGCATCCATAACTCTATATAAACAGACCTCCAAGAATCTGTTTTGGACATCGAAAATCCAAAATTCATCTGCATATTTAGCAAATTGTGTCTACATTTTTCCTTCGCAATATCAAAAGTTCCGAAACTCTTTTTGTTCGCTGTAATTTTAAGTTTTGCAAGTGCTGCTAACTTAAACATGAAAGTCGTTGTATCTTAGAGACGATTGCCTAGAACCGTTAGCACTTTTGTACGGGGCAATTTCATCTTGCGGATAGAAAGTCCAATTTTTGCCTCGACTTATAATTTAGTCCCGTTATTCTGTCTGTTTTTCGAGAAAACCAAACACTGCAAACAACAATCACAAGACGAAATTCTATTTTCTTGAAAAATGGCTAAAATAAGTTTCACTCCGATGGCTGCTGCTCTTGCGCATGGAGAAAAACCGGCGAAATTTTCCGGTGTTGACTTCAAGCCCTAGCAACAGAAGCTGCTGTTCTATTTGACCACTTAGGGTCTATCTCGGTTCTTGAAAGAGGACTCCCCAACCATTGGTGAAGAAGAAACAGACAATCAGAGGCGGACTGTTGTGGATGCATGGCACAACAACGATTTTTCTGTGTCGCAACTATGTTTTGAATGGGATGGAAGACAACCTCTATAATGTCTACAACTCATTCAAAACGCCCAAAGAATTGTGGGATTCTTTGGAAAAGAAGTACAAGACAGAAGATGCCGGCATAAAGAAATTTATTGTCGACAAATTTCTTGATTTCAAGATGGTTGACACCAAGACGGTGATCAGCCAAGTTTAGGAAATCATACTTCATGACTTAGTGTCTGAAGGGATGATTCTGAATGAGTCATTTCAAGTGGCAGCAATTATCGAAAAATTGCCGCCATTGTGGAAAGACTTTAATAACTACCTCAAGCACAAGCGCTAGAAAATGGGGCTTGAGGATTTAATAGTTCGACTTCGGATTGAGGAAGACAACCAAAAATCCAAAGTAAAGTCCAGCAAAACTGGAATGGAGGCCAAGGCCAATCTTGCAGAATCGAGCACTAGCTAGAAACGGAAGCAATCCGAAAATGCTAAAAGGAAGGCCAAAAAGTTCAAAGGAAGCTACTACAATTGTGGCAAGCCAAATCACTGGCCAAGGATTTCCGACACCCAAAGAAAAAGGACAATTAAATTGGCAACCAACAACAAGCCAATGTGACCGAGGATAAGTTTGTTCCGATAGACATGTCAGAGCTTGATCTCACCGCCGTTGTGTTTGAAGCCAATGTGGTGGATAACCCAAGGGAGTGGTGGATAGATATTGGGGCTACTGGTCACATCTGTGCCGATAGGGAGATGTTTTCCTCTTACACTCCGATAAATGGAGGAAATTGTTCATGGGGAACTCTTCGACTTCCAACATCATGGGGCTTGGAAATGTTGTGCTAAAGATGACTTTCGGAAAAAAAGTTGACGCTTGTGGATGTGTTGCATGTCCTGGATATCCGCAAAAATTTAGTTTCCGGTCCCCTGTTAAGCAAGGCTGATTTTAGACTAGTGTTTGAGTCCAACAAGTTTGTAATGACCAAGAATGGTCAGTTTCTTTGTAAAGATACCTTGATAAAGGGCTTTTCAAAATGTCTGTAATGAATGTTTTTCCCCAAGAGGCGAAGAATAAGAATATTACTTCTGTTTACTTGTTGGATTGTTCTAATTTATGGCATGATGGCATGATAGATTAGGACACGTAAATTTCAACACAATTAAAAGGTTAGTGAATCTGGAATTAATACCAACGTTTAAAACCGATTCACAAGACAAATGTGAAGTTTTGTTGAAGCAAAATTGGCTAAAGCACCATTTCATTCGGTGACGAAAAGTACCAAACCTCTCGAGTTAATTCACACAGATGTGTGTGATTTAAAACTTGTGCAAACTCGAGGTGGCAAAAAGTACTTCATAACATTTATTGACGGTTGTACAAGATATTGTATGTATATCTTTTGAAAAGCAATGATGAAGTTTTAGTAGCTTTCAACATGTATAAGAATGAAGTTGAAAATCAGCTTAATTTGAAAATTAAGATGATTCGAAGTGATAGGCGGAGAGTATGTTGCTTCGTTTGAACAATTTTGCTTGGAAGCGGGTATAATTCATCAAATGATAGCTCCATACTCACCTCAATCAAATGGAGTTGCAGAACGCAAAAATCATAGTCTTAAGGAGATGATGAATGCGATGTTGATAAGTTCTGGCTTACCCCAAAACTTGTGGGGAGTGGGGAGCCATTCTTTCTGCAAACTCCATTCTTAATAAGATCCCACATAAAGGTAAAGATGAAACTCCATATGATTTATGGAAAGGATAGAAACCATCATATAAATACCTTAAAGTGTGGGGGTGTTTGACTAAAGTTGAAGTACCTAAGCCAAAAAAGTTAGAATCGGTCCTAAAACAAGCATTTTCATTGGATATGCAAATAATAGCAGTGCGTATCGATTTTTAGTGCACAAGTCAACAATTTCTGATATAAATGAAGAGATGATCATAGAATCAAGAAATATTGTTTCTTCGAGAATATATTTCCTAACAAAGAAAGGAAAGAAGAAAGTTCTAACAAAAAAACTTATGAAACTGCAGGTTTACCTCAAAGTGATGAAGAGAAACCAAGACGCAGTAAAAGGACAAAAGTAGCTAAGTCTTTTGGTCCTGATTTTCTAACTTATATGTTAGAAAATGAACTTAGAACTATTCAAGAAGCTCCTCTCTGGAAAGAAGCTATCAACAATGAAATAGATTCTATCTTGCACTATAATACTTGGGAGTTGGTTGATCTCCCTACGGGATGCAAACCTTTAGGATGTAAGTGGATTCTTAAAGGAAGTACAAAGTAGATGAATCTATAGATAAGTACAAAGCCCGGTTGGTAGCCAAAGGGTTTAAACAAAAGGAATGATTTTTTGATACATATTCTCCAGTTACGAGGATCACATCCATTCGTGTTCTCATTGCTATTGCAGCTTTGCATAGCCTTGAGATACATCAAATGGATGTGAAGACTGCCTTCTTGAATGGTGAGCTCGAAGAGGAGATTTATATGGAATAACCCGAGGGGTTCGTTGCACTCGAACAAGAGAGAAAAGTGTGTAAACTTGTTAAGTCGCTTTATGGACTAAAACAAGCACCTAAGAAATGGCACGAAAAGTTTGACACAATTATATTGTCAAATGGTTTCAAAATCAACTAATGTGACAAGTGTGTCTACATTAAAGGTACAACTGATGCTTATGTCATTGTCTGCCTTTATGCAGATGATATGTTGATCATGGGAAATAGTCATGATTTAATCATGAATACTAGGAACATGTTAAAGAAAAACTTGACATGAAAGATATGAGATTATCTGATGTTATTTTA
The DNA here is from genome assembly GCA_016081115.2 of Rehmannia glutinosa. Lineage (NCBI taxonomy): Eukaryota > Viridiplantae > Streptophyta > Magnoliopsida > Lamiales > Orobanchaceae > Rehmannia > Rehmannia glutinosa. Next base: position 26,273 of record JABTTQ020002761.1, on the reverse strand, counting down.
GGGATCAAAATATCTAGAATTTCAGATGGAATTGTCTTGTTACAATCCTATTATGTCGAAAGCATACTTAGAAAGTTTAATGCTTTGATAGTCCTCCGGCTAAGACACTTGTAGATTCTACACTTAGCCAAAAATAGAGGAGAACCAATTTCTCAGCTAGAATATGCAAGGATAATTGGCAGTCTGATGTACTTAATGAATTGTACACGACCAGACATTGCATATTCAGTGAGTAAGCTAAGTAGGTTCACAAGTAACCCGATTAAGGATCACTGGAAAGCCTTGACAAGGGTACTTAGATATTTAAAGTATACCATGAACTATGGAATACTTTATACGAGATATCCATCAGTATTAGAAGGATACTATGATGTCAATTGGATATCAGACACAAAAGACTCCAAGTCCACAAGTGGTTATGTATTCACAATAGGTGGTTGAGCGGTGTCATGGAAATATTCTAAGCAAACGTGTATAGCTCGATCCACTATGGAATCCGAGTTTATTGCTTTAGATAAAGCTGGAGAAGAAGCTGAATGTCTTAGAAATTTCTTAGAAGATATTCCTTGTTGGAATAAACCAGTGCCTGCTGTATTGATACATTGTGATAGTCAATCAACAATCGGTAGTGCATAAAGTAATATGTATAATGGTAAGTCTAGACATATTCGTCGAAGACATAATACCATTAGACAATTGATCTGGAATGGGGTTATTTCGGTTGACTATGTGAAGCCAAAGGAATATCTGGCGGATCCACTTACTAAAGGTATAAATCGAGACCAAATGTACAAGTTGTTAAGGGGAATGAGTTTAAAATCCACAAAATAAGAATGTTCATAGTGGTTACCCAACCTTGTGATGAATTGGAGATCCCAAGACCTTGGTTCAATGGGACAACTAAGTTATGAATATTCAGCTGAATACTTGGAAATTATTTCAGCTCATTCCCAGAACGTCCAAGTGAAAAACCCTGTAGAGTGTGGTGAGGTTAAGTTTATCTTTTAATGATTCATATACCTAAAAGGTGGAGTATGACATGATACTCTTTATAGGAGATCACGTATGTAAGTGAGAAATAATGGTCGCTTCTACTTGTAACACTTATGAATCTAAGATATGGTCAAGGGCTGAAATGGACACAACGTGAGAACAAAATGTGTTAGAACTGTTACTGTGTAAGTACTGTTGTCTTGGTTTACACAAACGGTTGAATAGTTCAAAACATCGTATCACTAAGCAGCTGTAAATCCGATAGCAATTTACTAAGGAAGGTTCAAAGCCACAAGCTACCTATCCTGATACAATAGTGGTTCGTTCGAACTTTCGAATGAGTCTGCATACATGCATGCATTAATGTTCATTCATGTGGGGGATTGTTGGAAATTGGTTTTTAATAAATAGTTTTTGACCCATGTTTGACCAATTATTTAAGTTGAATCATTTATTTATTTTCGGAAAATAAATGATGTAATTGTAATCTACACCGTGGGTAGATGAAATTAGCATTTTAAATTTTTCAAAACTAATTCCGGGTGAATGAGAAATTAATGCATAAAGTTAGCCACTTAAATGCCTTTTATATAAGGAATATAAAATGGTGGAAATATGGAAAGTTATATCCCACATAGGAAATATATTAAATGTTTGACTAGTTTATATAGAGCTTCACCACTAATAAGGAGTAATCAAGTGGAGCTCCTTATGGTACACCCTAGTGGACCAAGTCAATTTTGACTAGCCTTTGGCTAGCTCAAATAGCACCGCGGACGGTGCGGAGCACCGTTTGAGCTGGAGTCGGGCCCAGGCCGGCGCACATAGTCGCATTGGGCGCTTTAGAGGCGCACGTACGCATCATCGCGAGGAGCTTTGAGTAGCCTTAAAGTTTTGAAAAATCGAACCATAGTTCGGTCCAGTGGCTCGGTGACATGGCAGTCACCAGTGGCGATGACTTGGCAAGATTCATCCTGGATGGCGACACGCGGCACGCGTTGCGATCGCTTGTTCGACGACATGATTGTTCATCGCAGAGTGCATAGTAAAGGTTGTGTACCTTCGAAGATACGCGATTCCGACCATCGACATTGTGCTGGATCGAAGGCACGATCCAACAATCCAGATCGATCCAGACCAATGGATGCACTTGCTCTGAACAGGCATCCAGAACTCTATATAAACAGGAATCTATTTTGGACATCAGAAAATCCAAAATTCATCTACATATTTAGTATATTGTGTCTGTCTTTTCCTTTTGCAAAATCAAAAGTTCCGAAACTCTTTTTGTCCGCTGTAAGTTTAAGTTTTGCAAGTGCTGTTAACTTAAACTTGAAAGTCGTTGCATCTTAAAGACGATTGCCTAGAATCGTTAGCACTTTTGTACGGGGCAATTTCGTCTTGCAGATAGAGAATCTAATTCTCGCCTCGACTTATAATTTAGTCCCGCTATTCTATCCGTTTTTCAAGAAAACCAAACACTGCAAATAACAAAATTTTGGGCATCTACAAAATAAGAGTTATTCAGTTCGGAGCCATCTAGATTATAACCATTTTCTAAAAAGTGCTGAGACATGCGGTAAAATGGGCTTAGCGCCAAACTTTAACTCGATCGATTAGACGATTATAGATAGATTAGGTGGGACCTAATCGAAAAAAATATAATCGATTAATGGAAACCTAACGCCAAAGTGGAGACTAGACATGATTTTTTAGAGCAGTGGATATGTATAATATGTCCGAGTTGATCAGTCACTGTTCGCCAAAAATATTTAGATCTTACAACTGCAAGTGTACAGTGTAGTTTATAGAATAATGGCAAGCAAGATCATATTCCTCAACGATTGACTACGAAACACTTATGATATAATAACATCACATTCCAAATTTATTGAAGCGACCGAATATCAATAGTTTTGATAAAAATCGAAAATAACAGAAAAATAAATAAATTTGCGAACCCCACAAGTATTTTCATCAACCACAGAAGCAACCTTAGGCACATAATCTCAACATGTTTCTTCAATATTAAATCCAATTAAAGTTTCAATAACCAATTCATGCGTTTCTATGGGTTCAATTCCTAAAATAGTCTATTCTCCATCCCGGACGGCGCATAAACAGTAGATTAATAACAATTGTAGGCCTCCCGACTCGATACAACTATTATTAACTCCCAAAAGATTTATGAATTGAATGTCTTCCCCCAAACAGTTGTAGGTCTCCCGATTCGATACACCTGTTTATGTTTGAATTCGATTTCCGTCTTTGTTAGAACTCCTTTTCCGAATTTCGCACTAACAAATATGACATGCTAATTATTGATCAGATAAAAAGCAATTAATAATAAGAACTCGAATTCACAAAATAGAAAACATGAATCAATTAAGAAAATAATTAATCAAGATTTAACATGAATTCATAGTTTCGATTATGCCCCTAAGATCCGAAAGATTAGCCAAACATTGATAACGAATTCATAGACAAATTTGAAATCAACATTATGACATCATATAAGCACAGACAAGAGATCTAGACAAAGAAAGAAAACTCCTTCTTGTCAGGATGGATTCCCCTTCCAAGCCTTCGAAGCTTTTGTGCTCCCGTAGATGTGAAAGGCCTTGTGGTGTTCTTCGCGACCTAGCCCTTCTCTCTCAGAAGACCTTTGATCTTGTGTTCCTGTGTAATTTGGTGTGTTGTATGTGGTATTGATGTTGTTTTTTTCGTGCAAGCCTTGGGTCCCTTTTATAGATGCTTGGAGAGATCACTTGTAGAGTTTGAGTGGGAAAATGACACAAAAATCCGAGACAGCGCGTCACACGGCCCGACTGTGTAGCCTCACACGACCGTGTGGCTTTCACACAGTTCACTTCACACGCCCATGTGGCTTTCACACGGTCCTGCTGTGCGGCTTTTTTTCGTCCCCTGTTTCATCCCAACTTCACACGAACATGTCTTTTTTCACACGGGTACTTCATACAGCCGTGTGGCCCTCACACGGTCCGACCGTGTGATATATTTTTGTCCGAATTTGCTCCTGGGGTCTTCATGAAAGTTGTAGTCCTTTCTCTTAGCTTTCCATAGCCACTTGAATCACCTCAATATCAATTTTGTAAAGAAAGTTATGGCCAAAATACTAAATCCTGCCAGTGTTGGAAACTGTTAGCGCATTTGGATGTTTTTGAAGGAAATTCCCTTTTGTTCGATCATGCATGCTTCTTTCCTTCACATATTTGCTTGTACCTTAACTCTTGACCTATACTTTGGAACGTGATATCGTTTTTTCATCCAATTTAGTTTCATTTCCTGTAAGAAGTTACAAGAATACGCAGTATCACGTCCAACAAAGGAAACCAACAAAAACACACTGAATATACATGCAAATGTATGAATATATACCATTTCAAGCCCCTAAATACACGTATATTTTACACGTATCAATCAAATGATCCTCAAATCAACTTAAGAATCATAAAACCCAATTAATTTAACCATTCTCATATCAACTATCAAGCTTGTGCGCTCACTTGAATGTAAGCCAAATCTGTAGGTCATGCTCAATCATCGTATTGCGCGGTTTATTAAGATGGATCAGATGTATTTTTTATAAAAAATAAACTGAGAATGAAATTGTGTTGGAGAAACGCAAACAAATATGGTCTGAATTCTGTAAATTTTTATATATTAAGATTTGATTACAAAAATCGCCCATAAGGTTTTGCCCAATTACCAAAAAAAGGTTATCTTTTAAATTTACAAATACTTCCCAACATTTATTTCTATGTCATAAAATTGCATCATCAACAGGCTTTAAGGTGTTTATTAGGTAAATAAAACCTCAAAGATATTTGTAATTTTAAAGTATAATTGGTTTTTTTTTAATTAGACTAAATACTATGGGTAGTTTTTATAATTATCCTTAATACTAATCCTAAACCTAGTGAGTGAAAGTTATTATTGTCAATTATTATTTCAATTATTAAAAAATATTTAAGAAAATATAATGCAAGAAAATGAAAATAAGGACTTGAAAAAGATGATGATAATAATGATAATAATAATAATAAGTGAGAGGTTCTAGGGACAACCAATGAAATCAAGCTTTAAGTAACGGCTGTTGAGGACTTTGGTAAAAGATAGATAAGAAGATGCTATTATTATGACAACCCATTTTGCCTCCAACGAATTGTCAGTTGTGTCCGCTTTCAATTGCCTTTTCATTTCCCATGCCTGTCACACCCGTTTGCATGTGCTTGATAATTTATCTGTCTGTTCGTTTTTTTATCACAGTCATTTTTCGGTACCCAAAAAATGTCACGTCAATTTTTTTTGAAAAAATAACCAAATACCTAAGCAAAGAATAAAAGAGCATAATAATTAGGGCTTAAATTTATCCTGGCCAAGCGACTTATATTTCTTTGTGGGGTACATGATTCAAATACCTGTTCCATCAAATTACTCCACGGGAGATATGCGATCTGGGAAAGGTTCGAGGCAATATTAATTATTCTTAGATTTTGGGGGTATTATTATTATTATTATTATTTTCTTAGATGTAGCGCCACATGACATTATATGATTAATTTTGGTTAAATTAGAGAAATTATTTATAATATCTGACTTCTATATAAAAGAACCCTTCTAAGCTTTAATATTAAAAATGTTTTGTTTGAGATATTACAAATACCATCTTCAAATTTAATTTTAATTTTATAAATATACTCATAACTATAAGTGAGTACAGTTCACTAAATAAAAATAAATATTACGGAGTATTTACAATTTACAAACTTAGAGGTTTTTTTTTTTTTATAAATACTCCAAATTTCAAACATAAATTTCTATAATTTATCCTACATCTTTTTATTCATATTTAATGTAGGGATATTTTACCCACAATTGTTTAGTTTCAAGTGATAGATTACTATGGACATATTTAAGTCTGGATGACATGTTTAAACTTGTGCTGTAAGCCTGTACCTACACTTTTTATTATTAAACAGTACTGAATATCAACAAGAAGTGTGTTGTTAAAATTTTAGTATGAATTGTCCTAGAAAAAAAATAGAAATTAGTAAATCCGAAACAGATATAAATATGAGCCAAAATGTTGTAGAAAATGATTTTCTGAAATTGAAAACGCTAACGTAATTTGATGGATTTATTTCAATTTTCTTGCAAAAATATTCTCGAGAAAGGTGCTTTAAAAAATGTATTGTGTGTCTAGCTTGTTTTGAGAATGTCTTTTTTTTTTGTGCAATATTTCTGGAAGGAAAAAATAATATTTTTGGAGGAAACTATATTAAATATGTATAGCATGTTTAGGTTTATTATGGAGCAATAAAAAACGAGGTTTGGAAAATGAAGCCAAACCCTTAATTTACTTTTCCTTACTTTTAAATTTATTAACTAACTAAAAACATTATTATAAGTATATCAACTCCAATAATGTTCGCCAGAATGAGAAGAGATATATTGATTATGGAAAAAATGATAAATTATAAATATGTAATCTATTTTTATATAAACACTTGATCTTCCACTAGTATTAAATATCTAGTCTAATTGGAGGAGAGGGACTGACGGCCCAAAATGAATTTCAGAAGCTGTAACCCAAAAATGGTAAAGTTCATCATCATGAGGTCAGGTGGGGCTGCTAAGTGCTAATTGATGGTTATCCCCACTGGGCCCTCCCACATTTATTATTATTTATAGCAACTTAGCAACCCCTTATAAATCAAAATATCCACCTTTTTGACAATTAAATCTTATCTCCAATTCTCAATATCCTTTTTACTGTATCTTATTTTTTATTTATTAAAATAGATAATTACAAAAAGTCCCCCAAGGTTTGGCTAATTACAAAAAAAGTAAGATTTTTTGAAAAATTACAAAAAAAGTCCTTGGGGTTAATTGTGTATTAAATTTAAGTGGTAACTGTAATATTTTGATAAATGTAAGAGGGGCTTTTAGAATATTTTTTGCATATGAAGGCAAAAATATAAGACGGATAATACCTAAAGGGTTTTTTTGTAATTTTAAATTTTTTTTGGTTTTTTTGTAATTAGTCCGAACCTCAGGGAGGTTTTTGTAATTATAAGAGTGTTAGGGTGTATGTACACGCCTATATACTTTCCTAAAATATGGGATTGTGTTTTAATTGGTTTTGTCTTTCTAGACTTATGGAAAGATTGTATTCTAATTAGATAAGAAAAAATTTAATTGTATATATTACCTAGTTTATATGATATGATATTGATATGGTATGGATATATTAAGATTCTTAGATTCTTATATTGTTTCCTAACATAAGTGATATACTTGTTATATTATTTGTATATATCTTGTTTCCATGTTTAATAGGATTCTTGGATCTCTTGGACGCCTATATAAGAGGGATGGACATTCTCATTTTACATACAAGAGATATACAAGAGACACAAGAGAGTTGATAAAGTTTAGAGTTATTCAAGCACAAGGAAGTTCATTGTACTGAATGCGATCTCGGATGTGGCTACATCCAACGATAACATTCAGTTTGCCGATGTATTTGTTAGCTTATTTTCATCCATAGTTTTTAGTATTGTGATAAACGAAGTCCATACACATCTATTGTTGGATGAGTTGTATTACAAGGATTAGATCTACTATAGATAGGAGTTTTCAATGATTTTCTATTAGTTGTTTTTAATATTCAATATATACGGAATCAAACGATTTTACTAGTGGAAAGTTTCGCCCTACTGGCACATATATAAGCTTGTTGGCTTGTAGATAAATTTTTACATCTTGTGTCTTGCTCCATTTATTTTTATTCTCACGAATGTGATTAGAAGTGACTACATCTCATGGCACATTTATATTCTGTTTGAATTTTCTAATATTGAAGCGAATCTACAAGCTACAATTCTTTCAATTGGTATATGGAACAAACACTTGACGACACTAAGTGTTGATCATGTGTGTTTGTTAGCATGGATATTCCTAATGATACCCGAGCAGAGCTGAAGAGACAAGCACACATGGCAATTCAAGACCTGCTGGCGTGGACCCACGAGATTGTTATGTACCGAAAAGAATGTCAAGCCGACCAGACCCCATCCAGGAAGGCATTTCAAGACTAAAAAACTCCATCCTAAAAAGTCATCGATGACCGAGCAGGAATCCTAGTGACAGATAACTCTGCCACCTGGCAAGACAACAACAAGACAACTCAACAAATATTATTTGACATGTGTCCCTTATTTTCGTCCCTCAATTGAAAATTAGAATAAGCTTGATAACAAAACCCTTGATTTTATTAGATGTAGGGCTTGTTCTGGATATGGTCATTATGTTGAAAAATGTGCTAATACTTTTTTGAAAAAGGGAATGAGTTTGAGTGTCACCTTAAGTGACAATGAATCTGACCATGAGAACGTTGCCCATAAAGAAGATCATACTGTTATGACTATTGTTGTGAAAGAAAATAAATCTCTACAGATAAATCCGTTAGGTGTAGCACGAGGTGTGGCCCGAGATGTGATCACACCTACTTGGATCACATATGAGGTCACATCTGAAGAACAATCTACTTGAAATGCTACTGACCTTTGGTGTTTCAGTTCTACTTCCATGTCTAATTCTTTTGAACATGATGATGATTCTGATGGTGAAAGATTGGAGGAGACGTACAAAGAATTGTACAAAGATTGGCTCAAAAAGGCTCAACTGAATAAGTATCTCAGGAAAGAGAATAATTGCCTCACCAAATAAAATGATGAACAAAAGGTAGTCATCACCAGGTTGGAAGCTGCTCTTACCAAAAGAGACATTGAGTTTGAAAAGGTAAATTCTAAACTGAAAAAATCTCATGAAACTATGAAGAAGTTCAATTCGGGAAAAATAAAATTGGATGATATACTCTCTTTGGGTAATGATAATAAAACTGGTATTGGTTAGAAAACTCATGTGTTTATAAAAGCGAAAGAGAATGGAAAATCTTCAGATTCTTTCAACAATAAAAGGAGTTTTTCTCAGAAGTCTAAAACTCGTAAACGTCACTTTATTTTTCACTAATATCATGATCCGAGACATATAAGACCATTTTATTACAAAATGCTATCAAATTTAACCAATAGAAATTCTGGATGTCAGATGTCATTTGAAATTTGTGATATCCTCATAATCACATTTCAAATTTTTCAAAATCTGTCTGGGTTAATAAATCTGATGTTAAATGCCATGTTATCTATACTTCTTTGAGATATAACATTGCAGGATATTGGTACTTCGATAGTGGATGCTCATGACGCATGACAGGTACTTTGGAGTATTTAACTGACTATGAGTAGCATGATGGTGGTAATGTGACCTATGGAGGTCAAGCTAAAAGGAAAATTATTGGAAAGAGGACTTTGAATGTTGATGGCCTACCTAGGCTACGGAATATGCTACATGTTGTTGGCCTTAATGCTAATCTCATTAGTATTAGCCAATTGTGTGATGATAACCTCTATATTAAATTCAACAAAAACTCTTGTGAGGCTTTTAATGAATCTAACACGTGTATTCTTGCTGGGTTATGATCATCTGATAACTGCTATCAGTATAGTAATGAACAAATGTATCACACTGCACACAAAAATGAATCTGATATATGGCACCAAAATTAGGTCATCTAAGTTTTAAGAAAATGATGATCTTGTAAAATTTGCGGTTGTTCGTGGTTTACCGAAATTTTGCATGAAGAATGCTAATGTGTGTGGAAGTTGTCCAAAGAGTAAACAAAGAAGAGTGTCACACCAAATGTTATCACATTTCAATACCACACGGTGTTTTGAATTGCTTCATATGGACATTATGGGTCCAGTTGAAGTTGAAAGTATTGGTGGAAGGAAATACTCTTTTATGGTTGTTGATGAATTTTCACGTTTTACTTGGATCTATTTTTTATGTGAGAAATCTGAAACATTTGAAGTATTTAGAAGATGACATAGAAGAGTTTTTAATCTGTATAGGCTAACAATTGATAGAATTAGGTCGGACCATGGTAAAGAATTTGCGAACCCTTCTTTCTCATTTTATGTGATAAAAAAGGGATTTCTCATGAATTATTCATACCTAAAACTCCACGACATAATGGAGTGGCAGAGGAAAAAAATTGTACATTGCAAGAGACAGCCCGTGTCTATTGAGTTCTAAAAGATCTTCAAAAATTTTTTGGACAGAAGCTCTAAATACTGCAGCATGTCATATTGTCAATCGTTTATATTTGAGGCCTGGAAGTTTGATGACCCCTTATGAAATACTTTTGGGAAAGAAGCCGAACCTCAAATACTTTCATGTCTTTGGTTGTATTTGCTATTTCCTGAATGATCGTGATAACCTTGTTAAATTTAGCTATAAGAGTGACAAAAGTCTTTTCTTAGGCTACTCTTCCAATAGCCATGCATATCTAGTTTATAAACTTTGGATATAGACGATAATGAAATATGCAAATATTGTATTCGATGATCTTTCTAGTCTTATAGGAACCATGGAAAAAGACCCCTTTGATGATTTGATGGAAATATCATGGGCTCAATAATTGCAGTCTTTACCAGATGTTGTTCAGAATGATACAACATCTGCAACTAGATCTTCGCATCTTGAATCGAATATTGATACAGATGTCGTAAAGGATATTGTCGCAGATGTCATAATATTGATACGTGTAAAATATACGTACATTTAATGGCTTATTTTGATATATAATTGATATATTTGCATGTATATTCAGTGTATTTTGGTTGGTTTCCTTTGTTGGGCATGATACTGCGTATTCTTATAACCTCTTACAGGAAATGGAGCTAAATTGGATAAAAAAACAATATCACGTTCCAAAGTATAGGTCAAGAGATAAGGTACGAGCAAATATGTAAAGGAAAGAAGCATGCACGATCGAACAAAAGGAAATTTCCTTCAAAAACGTCCAAATGAGTTTCCAGCACTAGCAGAGTTTAGTATTTTGGCCATATCTTTTTCTATAAAATTGATATTACGGTGATTCAACTGGCTATGGAAATCTAAGAGAAAGGGTTACAACTTTCATGAAGACCCTATGAGCAAATTCAGACTAAAACAGTCACACGGCCAGACCGTGTAGGATCACACGGCCGTGTGACATACCCATATGAAAAATGACATGTCCGTGTGAAGTTAGGAAGAAATAGGGGACGAAAACAAGCCGCACGGCCGGACCATGTGGGACCCACACGAGCATGTGAGGTTGGCCTGAGTGAAAGCCACACGGCCGTTTGAGGCTACACGGCCGGGCTGTATGGTGCACTATCTTCGGATTTTGGTGTCCTTTTCCCACTCAAACTCTACAAGTGATCTCTCCAAGCATCTATAAAAGGAGGCTTGCACGAAAAGATATCCATTCATACCACATACAACACATCAAATTTCACAGGAACGCAAGATCCAATGTCTTCTAAGAGAGGAGGGCTAGGTCGCGAAGAACACCACAAGGTCTTTCGCATCTACGGGAGCACAAGAGCTTCGAAGGCTTGGAAGGGGAATCCATCCTGACAAGAAGAAGTTTTCTTTCTTTGTCTAGATCTCTTGTATGTGCTTAAACAATGTCATAATATTGATTTCGAATTTATCTATGAATTTGTTATCAATATTTGGCTAATCTTTCGGATCTTAGGGGCATAATCAAAACTGTGGATTCATGTTAAATCTTGATTAATTGTTTTCTTAATTGATTCATGTGTGCTATTTTATGAATTCGAATGCTTATTCTTAATTGCTTTTTATCTGATCAATAATTAGCATGCCATATTTGTTAGTGCGAAATTCGGAAGAGGAGTTCTAACAAAGACATAAATCGAATTCAGACATAAACGGGTGTATCGAGTCGGGAGACTTACAACTGTTTGTTGGGAGTTATTCAATTCATAGATTTTTTGGGAGTTAATAATAGTTGTATCGAGTTGGGAGACCTACAATTGTTATTAATCTACTGTTTATGCGCCGCTCGGGAGGGGGAATAGACTAACTTAGGAATTGAACCCATACAATTGCATGAATTAGTTATTGAAACTTTAATTGGATTTAATATTGAAGAAACATGTTGAGATTATGTACCTAAGGTTGCTTCCGTGGTTGTTGAAAATACTTGTGGGGTTCGCAAATTTATTTATTTTTCTTTTATTTCCAATTTTTCTAACTCTTGATATTCAGTCGCTTCAATAAAATTAGAATGCGATGTTATTATAGCCTGAGTATTTCGTAGTCAATCCCTGAGGAATACGACCTTACTTGCCATTATCCTATAAACTACATTGTACACTTGCAGTATAGAGATCCATATAATTTTTGGCGAATAAGTTTTTGGCGCTGTGGCTGGGGATTGACAGATTCTACTTAGATATAGTAATAAGTAGTTCAATCTTAATTGAAGCTTTTGTAAATATTTTTTATTTATTTTATTCTTGATTTTTTTTATTTATTTTTTCAATTTTTGTAAAATAACTTTTTCTTATTTTCGATTTTTTTCTCCTTTTGTAAATTGTAAATATTTTTTTTATTTTTGTAAATAATTTTTTTTTCTTATTGTTTTGTTTCTAACATCATTTTTGTTGAATGCGAGACTAAAATTTTCGGAGACACAAGTAGCCCAAAATCGCTACTGCAGTGGGAGGCCAACATCAAAAGGGCTTAATCCGAGAAATCAAGTGCAATGCCATTCGTCTGATGGATGATACAAAATATGAGGGCTCAAGGATTTCAACCGACACGGTTCAACGACAGTGATGTTAGAAATCTAAAGTCTGGCTGGAGAGGTAAAACTTAACGCCTTATAGGAGGCAACCCAAGAGACGTCGTGACAAACCCCGGGGTAAAAAAAAATTCACACGACAGTGTGGAATTCCACACGGGCCGTGCGACCTACTGAGACCAGCCACACGGGCAGACGTGTGAGCTGCACACGACCGTGTGGCTAGAGATAAAGAAACAGAGGCTGCCCAGGGCTACACGGCCGGGCTGTATGAAATGCACATAGCTAAGTACTCTTTACGCATTTCTCTTTCTTTTGATAATTTCCTCATATGTTCGGGACGAAGCATATTTTAAGTCTGGGGATTGTCAAGAATGTGTAATTTAGTACTGTTGCATTTTGCATTGCATTTAGGATTGCATGTAGAGCATAAAAAACTGCATTATAATTTTTCAATTTTTTTTATTTTCGATTTTTATTTTATAATTTTTTTAGCACATTTATTTGTTTTGCACGTTTAATTGCTTTTGTGTGATTTTAATCAATATTTTCAGAATGCCCAAAGCTTCCGTAAGAGTTTTACTATGAGCATTTGATTTTATGAGATGACATATTTTGTGAATAATGTGATAAATTGTTGAGAAGATGTCATTTATTTGTTTGGCAGTAGTTAAGAAAATTGAGTATTTGAGCATGTTGCGAAAAATAAGCCTGTGAGCTTTTGTGCCTTTAACTGCCTTTATATTATGTAGCTTATTTTTTTCTTGAGTGTGTCATTCAGGAATGTTAGAATTCTAGAACTTGCTCTGGTATCTTCATTGAAGCCATGTGTGCGTGCAATTTTTGAAAATGATTTAACGCCATTTTTGTTTAGCCTACTTAGCCTAAAAAGCCTACCTATGAACTCATGATTCCCTATTTAGCCACTTTGAGCCTTAACTTTTTATTGTTAGCCATATTTTGATCTTTAAAATTGAAAAAATGATTTTATCCCTAAAATTTCTTGAGCTTATAGAGAATGAACAAATTTAAGGGAGATGTGGTGAAAATTCTGGAAAAGAGAGAGAGTTGGCTTAAGAAAGAGGGATGAGCAGTGTCTAGGTATGAAGGATTTATGAAGTTCGAAAAAGAAAAAAAAATCTCTGAAAAGAAGGAGAAAATCGAGCAAAGGAGAGAAAAGAAAAGAAATTCTGAAAACTGTGAAAAATTGAGAGCTTGAGACTAATGAAAAAGAAAAGAAAAAAGAAGGCAAAAAGGTCTAAGAATGAAAAAGGAGAAAAATGGCGGAGTTGAATCGAAAAATAAAATATCTTGAAAGAATGAGTTTTACGATGAAATTGGGTTGGTGAATTGCAAGTCTGTGTGCTTAAATTCTAATTGCTCATGTCAAGTCACTTAATCCAAATTTTCTCTACCCTTGCCAAAGAGCCTACATTACAACCTAATAAAAGTCCTTTTTGATTCTTAGATTGTGCAAACAAAAAAAAACAAGTGGTCGAGATGTTAGACGATTTGTAAGTTTATGGTAGTTCTACATTCATTGAATTGATTTTGAGCGTAAACACTTACCATACACTTTGAGAGATGAGTGATACACTACCTACTTGTGAGTCGCGATGTCAAGTACCCAAGAGAGGATTAATTATGCCGAACTTATGAATGATGACTTCTTGATAATGAGTTGCACGGTTTGCTTAGATATGGAGTCAAATGAGATTAAATGTTTGTAGTCTTCTTGTGTGTCTTTGTACCCCTTGATATTATTTTTCTTAATTTGCTCGAGGACGAGCAATGCTTTAAGTTTGGGGGATTTTGATACGTGTAAAATATACGCGCATTTAATGGCTTATTTTGATATATAATTGATACATTTGCATGTATATTTAGTGTGTTTTGGTTGGTTTCCTTTGTTGGATGTGATATTGCGTATTCTTGTTACTTCTTACAGGAAATGGAGCTAAATTGGATAAAAAAATGATATCACGTTCCAAAGTATAGGTTAAGAGCTAAGGTACGAGCAAATATGTGAAGGAAAAAAGCATGCACGATCGAACAAAAGGGAATTTTCTTCAGAAACATCCAAATGCGCTAACAGTTTCCAGCACTGGCAGAGTTTAGTATTTTGGCCATAACTTTCTCTACCAAATTGATATAAGGGGATTCAAGTGGCTATGGAAAGCTAAGAGAAAGAGCTACAACTGTAATTAAGAGCCTAGGAGCGAATCCGGACTAAAACAGTCACACGGCCGTGTGACATACCCGTGTGAAAAATGACATGTCCGTGTGATGTTGGGAAGAAACAGGGGACAAAAACAAGCCGCACGGCCAGACTATGTGGGACCCACATGGGCGTGTGAGGTTTGCCTGAGTAAAAGCCACACGACCGTGTGAAGGCTACACTGTCGGGCCATGTGGCGCACTGTCTTTGGATTTTTGTGTCCTTTTCCCACTCAAACTCTACAAGTGATATCTCCAAGCATCTATAAAAGGGACCCAAGGCTTGCACGAAAATATATCCATCTATACCACATACAACACATAAAATTTCATAGGAACACAAGATCCAAGGTCTTCTGAGAGAGGAGGGATAGGTCGCGAAGAACACCATAAGGCCTTTCGCATCTACGGGAGCACAAGAGCTTCGAAGGCTTGGAAGAGGAATCCATCCTGACAAGAAGAGGTTTTCTTTCTTTGTCCAGATCTCTTGTATGTGCTTAAACGATGTCATAATATTGATTTCGAATTTGTCTATGAATTTATTATAAATGGGCTAATCTTTCAGATCTTAGGTGTCATGCCCCAAAAGTGGAGTCGCGATACAACGGATAACTTACGTCAGTTCTCCATTCTAAGGATATAATCCACCAAGTATTTGAACAGTATTAATTCCCAAATAGACATTGTTCATCATAACTTCATGGAAACAGAGTTAATAGTCGTAGCGGAAATACTAATACAAACCAATTGTCTATGCGAAGGGGTCCTACGCCCCTCTATTACATCAAATGAAATAAATTGTCCATTAACAGAGCATAAATGAATTTTTAGACTAGATCGACAGACTAAGTCTAAGAATTACTCCATCGCTTGGTCTTCTTTGTTGACGTCTTCATAATATCGTGGATCAACAACTGGCCGTTGAAAAAGGTGGGGGTGAGACAAAAATTCTCAGTGGATGAGTGATCTTATGTAAGTGTGGCTTATATAGATGTAGGAAAACAATTATATGAAGAATGCATGGTTCGTGATGTGTGCGTCACATGCGATTCACAAGCAATATGGTATTCAAAATAATACAATTTGATATAATTTGATGAAAATAGTTCATGATCATTCAGGCACTATGAATGCGTTGCAAGTAGTTCAAGTAGTGGTTGTGTACAGAGTGTAACACCAACCCAAGCAAATAATGGTTGCATACGGAGTGTAACGCCAACCCAAGCAAGTAATGGTTGCACACGGAGTGTGACGCCAACCCAAACAAGTAATGGTTGCGCATGGAGTGTGACGCCAACCCAAGCACGTAACATCGGAACCGCGTGGATCGACAACGATTCTTCCCTTCTACCTTATGACTCCCTACACGTTTGGCATATAGCCATATCTACCTTATTACTACTCCTGGCGAGACAACACCAATAATTATGGCTTGCAAGACCCAAAGTGTCATAATCATGATTATACCCATACTACGACCCACTTCCCTTGGACACTCCGTCCACAGTTGTGGGATTAGGACGGTGGGGTCGGTAAGGATTCACAGTCGCACTACTCGGTTCCAAAACATGACTAGTCCACTCCGACTGTGAGCTCGACGCACCAAGTTGACTCAAGCAGCAGATTAGATTCACGGGTTCATATCATGTCAACAAAGGCAAAATCGAATAAAGTCATCATGGTACATATAAAAGTGGTACAAGATATCAACAAGTTAAGTTTAAATTTGTCATAAGGCGAGAAAGTCGCCACATGTTAGTGTTCTAAAATCCCCCCTGAGCGCTAGGCGGACACCAGACGCCCGTGTCTTTGCCTAATCGGCCAACCTTGGCGGTCCTAGGATTGGGCGGGGCTTAGGTGGGCTAGGCGGGGGCTAGGCAGGGACTATATTTTGTTTTTTGAAACTCTAACAAAACAACTCCGACTAGTGAAAGTAGCACCGACGACTCCAGAATCCAGTTTAAGTGAAATCAATATATATAATTTTCTTAATAAAAAAATGAAACAAAAGTTTAGGTCCTAAAATCTTCCCGTGATAGTTTGATATTATATGAATCAATGCAATATTTGTTAAAGTATTGTATTTTCAATGATTTATAATTTTTATTGGATTATTGTTGTTGAATTACTTTAAAGTTTAAATATCAGATTTGTTTAAAAATAATTTAAATATCATTTATAGATTTTACAGTTATGTATTATGGAAATTATACATAAAATTGGATATATATTTAAGGCACCGCCTAGGCCTCCTGGGCGCTAAGCCCCTGTCCGCCGCCCGACTAGCGCCTAACGCTTTTTTGAACACTACCACGCATAGTGCGTAAGGTCCAGAGATTTTCGAGAAAATTATTGATGTATAAGTAAAACATGATTAAATCAGTTTTAGGACTGTAGAGAAGAAAATAATTTATTTTGGGGTCCTTGAAAGAAAATTTTTATAAATAGTCCCATTTTTGGAAAAAAATATTTATCGAGTCAGAAATTGAATAAGTCCTAGTCTCGACCTCGGAAAAATGTAAGGTCAGTTTCTAAATTCTCCAAATTATTTAAAGATTCAGTTTATCAACGGGTTTGGGTCCAATTTAAAGAAAATTTCAGTTTGGTCCCTTCTTTTGTCAAAATTGTCATTTTCGGATCTGAACTTAAAAATTTTGGATCTCAATAACCGGGAGGTCTTTTGATGTGATTCTAATTTTAAAATATCATGTATAACATTAGGATGTTTGGACAAAAACAATTTTAAAATAGGGTCGGTTTAAGTCCCATAATTTTTACAAATTCTATTTCTAGTCAAAAATTCGGTTCTTGCTCTTGAGGGTTTATTTGGTGTTCGTTTGTTATGAAACTTGAATCATGAGTTCAAAATATTATAAAATTAGGGTTATGAAAATTTTCAGGTGTCTGGGATGTTTCGTTTCTGGAAATTGTATTTTGGTCCTTAGAGATTGAAATTTTCACACTTTAATACTTAAAGTTTCAAAAGTCGATTTTCTCAACTAAAACCACTTTAACCTTTTAAAATCTCTCAAATATAAGTTTTTCCATTTGAGGAAGTCAAAATTTCGAAATTTTCAGCCTTTTAATAAATTAATTAAATTTAACTATTGCTAATTTATAGGACTAAATTTCTGAAATCTGTTAAGTTATAGGACCAAAAGTAAAATTGCTAAGTTAAATGACTCGAATATCTAGAAATTTGAAAGTTAACTAAAATGTAAGGTAATAACTTAAAGACTAATTCACAAAATGGTCCAACTTACGAGACTAAAAATCTTATTTTTCCCAAAAGATAGGTACATGTGTTTAAGTTGAAATTAGCGTGGACCCCTATCCATTTATTACTTGACTTTTAACAAAGCAGGATTGAATTTGTACAAGTTAAAAGCAATAAATAAGGATGAGTTACTCGCTAACATGGAAAAAGTTGAAAAGATAACTAATCGGCTGACTGACTGGTCAATTTACAAATTTTCTAGTCAATAAACAAACTGCATTAATTTTCCAACATCAAAAGATAAATAATGATATATAGTTTATTTCAGATGCCATGTATTTACAAATATGGTTTTCTTTGCCATAACAAACTTGTTTATTGTGATATGAAAAGTTGAGTAGTAATCAGCGTAGAGTTCCCACTGCCTTCTTGTAATTGTAGCTCTTTGCTACCACAACAAAAGCTCCCAAATTGAGCAAACTTAGAACAGCCAAAAGCAAGAAGAAATAATGGAGATGTCCATGGTTTAAGTTGTCAGCTATCCATCCAGGCTTCCCATTCCTAGTACTGATATCCATCACAATCGTCACTAGCAAAGAGCTCAAATAGTTTCCAAGCGCAGTTGTCGTGAGCGATAGAGCTGCACATAAACTTCTCATAGAATCGGGTGCTTGCTCGTAGAAAAATTCAAGTTGTCCAATATTTGTGAATACTTCTGCACAACCTATGATGAAGTATTGAGGGACCTGCCAGAATATAGAGATTGGTGCTTCCTTCACATTGTAGCTGCCTTGCCTTCTTACAATCCTTAGCCTAACAATCTCTAAAATCCCAGCAGATATCATGGCAAAGATCGATATAAAAAGTCCTGTTCCAATGCGCTGCAGCTGAGTCAAGCCATTTTTGTGACTGTGAATTTTCTTGTCATTGGAATGATGAACCAATCATAGACCGGTACCCAAAAATGACACTAAGTGTGTCGAAAATGCTCAGTGATGCTTCTGGGATTTTGAAGTTGAGTTGCCTAATCGAGCATCCATGTACTCTGCTTGCAACAAGAACAAGTTGCCCATTTGTCCGTATACGGTGCTGAAGATTATACCGGTTGCCCACACTGGTAGCAAAACGTATAATCCCTTTTAACTCCTCAACTTGTGTCACTGTGCAAAGCCTCCATGGATCAATTTTATCTTTGATATGATCTGACTGTACATCTACTGCTGCTTTGTCTAGAAAACTGAAAATTGGCAATATTAGTTAACTAAATATCATGCCTAATTCATTTCTGTGAGGATAATTGCAAAAAAATCCCTGAGATTTGGGTTTAATTACCAAAAAATAAAAATGCAAAGGTTTTTGAAAAGTTACAAACAAAACCATTGATGCTTGATTTTGTCTTAAATGTAAGTGGATAACTTTAATGTTTCTTAAAAAGGGGAGAGTTGGAATTTTTTTTTTTTTTTTTTTTTGTTTATGAAGGAGAAAATATAGGAAGAAATCAAACTTCAAGGGAGGTTTTCATAATTTTCAAATATCTCAGGATTTTTTGTTATCAGCCCGAACCTCAGAGGTTATTTGTAATCAACACATACCGAATTCATTTGTATGGTCAAGTTTGCGACTGCCTACTATGGCGGACTCTGCCTCAGATGTCTCGTATAGAAGAGATTTGTCGTCGGGTACTACAACTCGATATTTTCTCAACGAAGCTATCACCACCTGGCAAAGACGGGTTAGAGGGCTGCCCCCAGGTTTTTGGTATCGAAACAATCGAGTACCTGAAAAGAAGAAAACTACAGCTACTGCCATTGCCACTGCTGGGACACCAATCCCCATCCCCAACCAATGGTCACTTGTATCCAGACAATGATCGATGAGGCGATAAGGGCGCCAATATTGATTGAAAAATAAAACCAATTGAAGAAAGAACTTTTTGGGTTTTCTCACCTCATCAGCATCATCAAATTGATCTGCACCGTAGGAGGAAACGCATGGCTTGATGCCACCAGTCCCTAGTGCCACCAAATATAATGCAACAAAACATATTGCAGTTTGGGAATTTGTTGCATGGCATTCATCTTTCTTGTAACAAGTAGGCCTTATGTGCGGAACTGAGGCTGATAATGTCAACAGTGTCATTCCCTAATGAAATAAAAAAGAATTAGAATGAGATGGGAAAATACAAAATTAGTCATGCATTTATAGGAGTGTTACATTATTAGTCCCACAATTTTTGAAATTGCGATTTTAGTCACGTAAGTTTTGCTTTGTTTGCGATTTTTGTCCAAAAGATGTTTTTGATTTGTGCATTCAGAGGGAATTGGCGGATGGGGCCTGGATAGATGGACATACCATCCCCATTCCCCGATCCCATTTCAAATACCATCTCCGTACCATTCCCTGTTTTGGGTATTTGGTACGGATGGAGAATCCTCGTTTTTAAACGGGTCCCATGAGGATTCGGGGTCCCCCATTTTGTATTTATTAATAAAAATATTTTTTTTTTACTTAAAATAGTTAATAATTAAAATAGATAAAATATCATGAATCACTAGCTAATCTTATAATAACCCCACAATATAAAAATATTTTAATAAATTGAGTTAAATAACAATTTTCAAAATACAAAGTCTTGTAATTTTAAAAATTAAAAATCATTATAATATAAAACACATAATTTTTAGGGTTTAATTTTACAATTTAATGAAATAAAAAAATATAAATATAATTAATATTAATAATATATATGCACATATATTTTGGTGAACGGGGACCGGGACGAGGTATCGCCGTTTCATCTAATCGGGGGCGGGGATGGGACAGAAGCTATAAATACCATCCCCGATTTCAGAAAAACGGGGAATCCCTATCCTCGCTCCCATCCCGATTTAATCGGGGATTCCCCATCCTAATTTATTCGGGTACCAATGGGGATGGTTCCCGCGGGGATTTTGCCATCCCTACAATTCTGGTCCTACTAGTTTCAAGTCGATGCAAATTTTGTCTTGAGGGGTATTTTCCAAATTACCATTGGTAGTCAGAATATTCAATATACCTAAGGAAGTATAAAATGGTATCACAATCTATATTTTATTTACTTATATGAGTTTCATGTATTTATAATTTATACTATATATTGTCTAATGAGAGAATAATTTTAAAATTATAAATCAGGATCAAAATCCGTGATATGAGTTCTACATGTATTTGTTTTTATGATTATGAAAATACAAAAAACACGTTCAAATTTGGCGAAATTGATTATTTTGTCTAAGAGGACGGAAATTATCACAACTAAAAAATATAAAACTAACATTATCAAATCCTAAAAATTACACGACTAAAATTGTTTTTTTTGTTGTGGGGCAAAATTGTCATAGCACTAAGATTGCAATTTCAATAATTATAGCACTATTAATATTGCAACACGGATTTAAGCAAGAATCAGAGCTGAAGACAACCAGTTTAAATAGAAAATGTAGCAGAAGCATTAATCATAGGTACAAGAGAACATGGATTTAAGCTACTAGAACCAATTTAATTAAATAGAAAACTTACAATGACATAGATGATAGAAAAACTGGCAATAGTCCAGTATCTTCCTAAATAAGCATCAGCAAGGAATGCTCCAACCAATGGCATGACATAGCAGGTTCCTGACCAATTTGACAGATTTTTGGAAGCAGTAGCACTGTGTTGATTAAGTTGATTCGTAAAGTAGAGGCAGTAGGTTGCTGCTCATTCCGTAGTACGCTAATCTTTCACAGCATTCATTTCCTACATTTAAATTTTTCAAGAAATTAAAACAAACTGAAATTAAGAACTATATATGTTTTTCCCATATAACACCACACACAGTTTCACCTGATTAGGTATTACATGGGTTCATGATACTAACAAGTATTGAGAAAACAGTACCAAGAATAAAAGGGCAAGCCTTCCAAGTTCCTGTTTTCTTCCTATTAGCAGGATTGTTCTTGTAATCCACAGTCCCGTCTTTCGTGTAGTTATCCTCTTCTCCCATGACTTCCATAACTTGTATCTATACACACTGGACGTTACTCGACCTGGAAAAATGAAAAATAATTTGAAATTTTAATTAACATTAACAACTTAGCATACTGAAATCAAGCAATATTTCTTATCATCAAATGCTGTGTGAAATATGGTGCATAATGATTTTAAGGATAGTATTTTCCACCAACCCCAATAATTTTCTGAAAACTATCTTTATTGAAAAAGTTCTAAAACTTAAGATATTTTCTAGATGACCGATTCTGTGGTCGATACATACAATAACCACATTGTTTAGTAACAAATGACAGCTACATATACATCAAGCTCTGAAAGCTATGTGATTACAAGTCCTTTTTTTTTTTTTTTTTTTTTTTAATTTTTATGATGGGAGAACCTCAACCATTACTTTCTTTGAGAGGCGCACCAGAAACCTCGGGTTTGAGGTAATAGCATTCTAATCACATTAACCAGGTAAAAATGCACTAGGCCGTGTGTGATAGGCTCGACCTAGTAAGACACGTAGAAAATTCGAACTTGAGACCTTTGGCCTCAACAACCTATCCTACTCCACTAGGCCTTCCATGAGGGACGATTAAAATCCTTTTTATTAATCACAAAAACTCATGTCGAGAGCGCTCTAACGGGTGTTTTCGTTGACGGATCCAACTTCGATCCGGTGTTTTTCGTAATTTCATGCACCGATGACATGTTTGTAATATTCTGAACAACGCATCCGAAAAGTATTAGAAGTTCGCCGAAAAAATATTAGTAGCACTCTGGAGAGTATTTGTAGTTCTCCTGAATACAACTTTTTTCCCGAAAAGTATTAGCAGTCCCTCAAAAAAGTATTATTAGTAACGATGAAATGTATTAGTAATATACTTGAACAGTTTTTTCAGTAATCCTTTAAAAATATATTTTTTATTTCCATCAAGAGTTTTAGTATTCCTACAAAAACGTATTACTAGTCTTATTTAAAAGTATTATGCTTTCCGATTAAATGTATTTTATTATTCCTCTTGTAAAATAATAATTTTCCTCATAAAAAGTATTAGTAGTTCCTTATAAAAGTATTAGTTTCCCCCCAAAAAGTATTAGTAGATATCCTGAAAAATATTTGGTAGCACCCTAAAATATAAATTTTTCCTCCGAAAAGTATTAGTAGTCCTCCTAAAATGTATTAGCAATTCTCCTAAAATGTATTAGCGGCGGCCAGAGGATGTAGTATTGATACTTGTGCGGGCTGTTGGTGGGCTGACGGGTCGGACAACAGACTAACCCTTTATTCATGAGTTTTGTGTCTTTTATTTCTAATAATTGTAAATATGAACTAACTTAAACATATTTTTTTTGTTTTTAGCTTTAAAATGTAATAATTTGTATGAAATATTTCAAGAGAACATATTATAACTTAGATTCGACGAAGTAATTAACCAATGCATTGTCATCATACAGATTTTCATATGGGTAATTAAGGTACTTAAATAAGGATGAGATCTCATGTTCAGTGTTCATGTTTCACTATATTGGATGAATGGCGTAATTTTGTGTGCATCGTGATTCATCTAATGTAATAAAATAGGAGTCAAACAAAAATATGGATCATAAAATTTCAGTCCACTTAAATACATTTTTCTTACTTCTATTTATTTCTACAATCGTCAAGGGAAATGAAAGATTTTGGCAACGAAATGAATATTATATCAAAAATGGCATATAAATACAACTAAATTATTTCTGCAGGTAGTTTGTTGCTTTATTTTGCTTGTTAAAAATTCTCAGCACTCAAAAAAAAAAAAATCTGTGATCAACATTTATCATATTAATAATTTATAGCCGATCCAAAAAATCGTAGAGTTTCAATTAATTTAGCTAGATTTGATATGATCATTCAATTGAACACTAACAATCACGTACGAAATTAAATTTTAGTGGAATGAGTGCATCGATAAAGTATAAACAGAATATAAACAGTACATATATATTTCTATTTCTCTGGTTGACTAAAAAATTCACTGGAACCAACAAGTTCCTTTGCGTAATTCCATTTGGATCTAGGATTTATTTAGGAAAGTGCAAAGACAAAATCAAAGAAAATATTTTTTCCCATAACTTTTCACTCTAACAAAACATATATACCATGCCATGTTTGATGTGTAATTTTAATGTTAAAACCACAAAATAATGTATTTTTTTTTCTAGTACAAATCCTGGGACGGAAGGAGTGAGAATCGAATGCAGACATTTTCTTGATTTTACAAACGTGGTACCAAATTTAAAAATACGTAAAATACAAAGATATACGAACCATTTAAAATAGAGAAAATCCTCTTACTAAGGCCATCTTTGATCCATGAAGTTTGGTGATTAAAATACTAAATAAAATATTTTCACTTTAAAATACTACTAGTATTTTGTCTTTAATTCTGTAAATTGTTCTCTCTCTCTCTCTCTCTCTCTCTCTCTCTCTCTCTCTCTTCCTTCCAATTAAAATTCAATATTTTCTACTGCGAAACTCAAAATCCAAACATAACCATATATAGCACGTACGCATGAAAATGTCAGTGATAAACAAACAAAATCTCTCTCGCAATATTATACAGAAGCTTTCGTATCTAGTTACTTTAATTTCTCGTTTCTCCTAAGATCTAAAATCCCAAAGGGTTTTAAAAAAATAGAAACAAAAGAGAAAAGCAAAAGAATGAAAAGAAAGCATCAAGCAAATGATATGCACATAGAGAGCTGACCTTAAATCACTTCTTGGCGGGTTTGATTGCGATATAATATTATAAAGAAAACCTTGAATGGGTATATATGAACATTATCGTACCAATATATATGTGGTTAAAATGATCATGAGGTTGACCCCTGGTCCACCTTTTGTTAGGGGGATGAATGTGGTCAAAATCCGAAAAATCCCTTAATTAATAAGATTTGATTTTTTATAATCATATTTTGAATTTTAAACAACGTACGCAGTTAATTAGTTGTGACGTTTTGGCTTGCATGGTTATGATATTTTCCACATTAGCTGTTCACTCTGAACGCTTTCTTTGCCGAAAATCATAATCATTATAATATATTAATTAATATATTATGCTAATACAATAAATGATCAAATATATATCCGGATCTTCCTCACTTCCCAGATTCACTAAGAAAATTCTCTCACGCCAACAACGTGCATAAAAATAAATTATTTACCTTGTCAAAAAGAAAAAGAAAAAGTTATTTAACAGATTTTGATATGACAATATTCACAGACAAAATTCTTTATCTCTACTTGTTTTTTTTAATCTCATTTGCAATTGTCATTAATACACATCAAAGTATTCTTGAGGGGCTAAATTGCAAAAGAGGACACTAATTACATCCTCTGCAAAAAGAGTACACTAAATTTGGCTTTCAAATTAGGACAATAACTTTAATTTTTTACGATTTGAGGACAATTGAGCCAAATGCCCAAATTCGGCTAATTGGATATGTGTTGAAAATAATTGTTGATGTGGCGAAAAACATACTAAAAATTATTTTATAATTTACTAATTAGCAATTACTATATGGGTACATGGATTTTATCTGAAAATTATACATTTAAAAAATTAACAATTAAAATTTGAATATAAGAAAATAAATTTGGAAAATACAAAAATAAAAATTGTAAATGTTATTTAATAAATCTAAAAACAATTAAGTGAAGTATAAAAACGTGAAAGAGTATTTAAATGATTATTTCCTATATCTAAAAATTATTGAGTAAATCTTTAAAGCTATTTGAAAAAAAAAAAACATAAGAACTATAAAGATAAAATCTAAATATTATTTAGTAAACCTAAGATGTATTTTTAAATGTAAATATAATTTAAAGTAATTTCTAATTACAATTTTAAAATACTTAAAGTAATAAAATTATATATTGAAAATGTAATCAAAATAAATTTTTAGATTCAATTATAATTTCAGATTTATTTAAGCATTTTTGAAATTTTAGTTTGTAAATTTAAATTACTTTAAATAATGTTTCATTTTTTAAATAAAATTTAGATACTTATTGAATAATGCTTAGATATTATTTTATAC